>CM054062.1:2420885-2998445 GCA_028641055.1 Alopecurus myosuroides
CGATTAAACCTTGGTTTCTTACTGAGGAAAAACTTCCCCTATACTCTTCATACCTTCCTCTTGGGTCTCCCAACGAACGTGTGTTTACACGCCATCAGTCACACGCTTAAGACATGCCAACCTTTTATTGCGAAAAATAATACGTTGTTATTGGTTTTATGAATGTTTAATATCGTTACGACATCACAGAAACAAGTATGTTGTCAATCGGAGTGGTTTCGGGGAAGTTGCTATAAGAGAGAAATTATGCCGATGTTTGGTATAATTTATATGAGAAGCTACGGAGGACATGAGATGTCCCGGGGTGTTAGAAATGAGTTTCCAAAAAATTTAGATCAATGATTTTATCTTTAGGGGTTCCAAAAGAGTTTCGAGGGACTTTCCTTATTTGGAAGCAGTGCCGGACGGGGCAGATTGCCCCCTATGGGCAAAGCCTAATTTTAGGGAATGCTAGGTGGGGCCATGGTCTCACAAAGTGCACAAGGATTTCATAAGTATTTTTTTCTGAATTTACTTGATAAATAAATGAAAGGGAAAAAAAGGTGGAGGGATTGGACTCCATAAGGGAGTCCAATCAGACTCCTCCTAGGAGGGTGGTGCGGTCGAGCAAGGGGAGGGGGAATTGACCCCGCCTCCTTTGGCAGGTGCCCTCCTAGCTCCACGTATATAATCCCCACCCCCTCCTCTTTGGAGAAGATATCAATTGAGTCTTTTGGACTTCTCTCTCTCTCATAGAATTATAGATCTAATTAGAGGGCCTCTAGAATTATATTTTCTAATTAGAGGTCTAATTAGAGAAACTCTAATTGAATTAGAGCCTCTAATTAGAAACATTTCCAATTAGATTAGAGAATGTTCTAATCGGGCTTTTGAGTGACGCTCTCCCGATTACACCTAGCTCTAATTATTTTCTCTCTCATTTGTTGAGAACTTCTAGTTTCATAATAGCTCTAATCACACTTTATTAGTGCTATCAACTAGCAACACCGGAAGGCTGTCTCTCTTCGTCGGTACCGACTTCTGGACGAAGGAGCGCTGACGGGTTGACACGAGCGTACGCATGTACACCATAAGTTTGGATTTTGTGCGGGTATTGCATAAACTTGTGCAAGTATATTACAAATCTCTCTAATATTCGGTTTATTTTTGTTGCTTTCCAATAAGATGCGTTTGTTTTGTTTCCAGCATCATGGTATGACTTTTTACAAGTTTGTGGCAATCCTAGGACGCTTGAGTTATCCCTGGCATATCTCGCTTGATCCGAAGAAGTGCTTCAGTAGTTTTGGGTTAAACCATAGTTGGTCTCATATAACGTCATGGTGGAAGGGGCATGTGGATTGGATGCACATGGGGGTCGTGGTTATGAATAAGTTTAGATTGAGGCTCTAGACACTTTCATAATGTCTGTGTATCAATTACCCCGCAAAGTTAATCTAGCAATGAGAATTAACATACCTCGAATCGCGTAGGTGATGACGATAGTGATCGTAGAACCTACAACCACGCTAAGACTTGCAAACAAAACGTTAGAGGCGTCTAACTTGTTTTTGTAGAGTGTGTGTGTGGTTTGATATAGCTATTATTTTATTGTGTTTTTACATGATGGCCAACGACAAAGGATTGTCAACTGTTCGACATCGACAATCAGGCGTTCATCGCGGAGCTCGGAGGAAGTATATGATTGGAGAAAGCGGTCGTTTCTCCATCATGAAAAAACTTGAAGAAATTTTCACCGCAGCGGAATATCATCGGATTTTCCTCTATGGTGAAAATAATGAGGATGGAGGATCCTCGTTGGAGATGCGTCAAGAAATCGCCGTAGAACAAAGGCTATACCAAATCACATGATTCTATAAATTTCCTATAATGTTTATCCTTTGTTGACTGCATAGTAGTCGTTTATTAGGGTGATTCCTCACGTAAAAATATCAAGATTGTTCGTGTTCTCCCATCATGTAGCAACCGTAATAACAGACTTGGGTTTGCGTCCACCACTTCTATCCAAGGGTCAACGCATTCTTATCGTCTACAGGAAGGTATAGATTGATGTTGTATCCAAGAATTAGTCCGTACAAGCGGTATCATATGGTTATCTTGACGTTCATGCATAAGTAATTATGAGCTCGGAACACAATCATCAAAAGATGAGAGAGAATCACATGTGTGATTGGCATGGTGGCCTACTCTTTAGGTTATGATTAGATGGCATGTATCCATGCTTCTTGTAATAATCTATTAGGATCTCATTTCACTGAAAGTTTATCTTGAGGAATATCAGTTTCAGTGGGAGCATATCTTAATATCAATTTTAATTGAATTAAGTAGTGCAAATGAATTTTGAACTATAGTGTCTAAATAAAGTTGGTTTATTGTAGAGATGGATCTCTTTGTTAGATATCAATTTAATCTGATGATAAGTCATGAGCCTTTGGCTAAAAACGGAAACAATTTTGGGGAATGGTTTCATGCTCCGATGGGAGTTCTTAGGAACTTCCATATGGATCACTTTGTGGGTCACATGCCTGGAGATGACGATCATGATGGACCTCACCTCAAATGTGATGTGCGCCTTATCAAGGAGCTCATGCGCACATGCATTGATGGAGAGATGGTTGATCGGTTCCGTAACCATCATCCCTACTATCTAGTAGAGGAACTGAAAACACTGTTCTCACATCAAGTGCGCAATGAGCGTTTTAATATGACCAGAGAACTGATGAATAGTCGGTTTGGATTGGGTGAACCCATAGAGCTTTTTGAAATTTGGATGTTCAGATTAGAAAGAAAACTCAACGATGTTGGTTGATGCGCTTTGTTGGCCCCAAGAGGAGGGTGTGATGAGCATAGAGGTAGGAGTTTTCCCCTTAGTTAAGAACCAGGGTTATCAATCGAGTAGGATAAAGAGGACCTTCGGAAGGTTGATGCCACTAACTGTGGTGCTGGCGCTTCACCGGTGTCAGCAACAACGTTTTACCTGCACACAACACAACCAAAATACTTTGCCCCAACGGTACAATAAGGTTGTCAATCTCACCGGTCTTGCTGAAAACAAAGATTAGACGTATAGTGTGGAAAACAGTGTATGCTTGCAGTAAGTAAAGAGAGCAGGAAATTGTTGTGGTTTGTTTAACAGTGTGGAAAATGGACCGGGGTTCATAGTTTCACTAGTGGTGTCTCTCCATAAAAGATAGCATCCTGGGTGAAAAAATTACAGCTGGGCAATTGATAAATAAAGGTTGCACCGTAGTACACAATATGACATGAAGATTACTATGATATTTAATGCGGGCATTACAACAAGATACATAGACCAACATCCATATGCATCTATGACTAATAATCCACCCTCAGGTTATCATCCGAACCCCCTTAGGTATTAAGTTGCAAGCAACAGATAATTGTATTAAACAAAGTGTGTAATGTAAGAAATGATTATGCACGCACGCACTCTCACCGCTGTTTTCTCCCTAATGGCAACATCACATCCCCCCCTTCACGTTTCTCTCACTCGAGCAAGGTGGTGAGGAGGCATGAACCCACTATCGAGCATAAATACTCCCTCTTGGAGTCACTAGCAACTACTTGGCCAGAGAAACCACTAGCAACGGAAAGAATGCAAGATCACAACTAGCATAAGAAAATAAAGACTATAATCAACTTGGCATAAGGTCAATATTCATCGGATCCCAGCAAACACAGCATATAGAATTATATAAGATCAATCTCGATCATGATAGGCAGCTCACGAGATCTAAACATGGAGGCATATGAGGAAAAGACAACCATCTAGCTACAGCCACGAACCCGTAGTCCAAGGATGAACTACTCATGCATCACTCCGGAGGCAGGCATGGTGATGTAGAAGCCTCCGGTGATGATCTCCTCTCCGACAGGGTGCCGGAAACAGCTTCAGAACCCCCTGATCTAGGATTCACGGTGACGGCGGCTGCGGAACTTTTCGGGGATTTTTGATCAGGTGCTTAGGTTTTTCCATCCGGGGGGCTTAAATAGGTGAAAGGGCAAAGGCGGTGGAGCTCTAGGGGCCCCACACCCATAGGTGGCGCGGCCAGGGGGACCCGCGCCACTCTATGGTGTGCCCCATGTTGCCCGTCTTCGACTCCTCTTCGGTGTTCTGGATGCTTCCGGGGAAAATAGGAACTTCGGGCTTTGTGGGGTCCAATTCCGAGAATGTTTACAGACCAACTTTTCTGAAACAAAAAACAGCAGAAAACAGGGAACTGGCACTTGGCATCTTGTCAATAGGTTAGTCCCGGAAAACGTATAAAAATGCTATAAGTAAGGGAGAAAACAAGTAGCAATTGACATAATATGATCATGGAGCATTAGAAATTATAGATACGTTGGAGACGTATCAAGCATCCCCAAGCTTAGTTCCTACTCGTCCTCGAGTAGGTAAACGATAAAACAATAATTTCTGAGGTGATATGGTACTAACATAAACTTGATCAATCTAATGTAAAAGCATATGCACGCTGAGATCATAAAACTTTAAACACAGACATGATAAATAAAATTTTAGTAATAAAGCATAGCAATTACTTTGCATCACGAAGAGTAACACAAATAAAGGATCATGAATAATAATGCAAAGAAAGGTACACGTTTGTTTCAGGTATAGAGAAAGCATGGCAAAGTGATATTTCGATAGTCCTTAAGAGTGGGGCAAAACATAAATGCCAGGACACCTTCAAAGTTCACGAGGAAGGTTAGAACAAATAATTTAAGAACAAATAATATCACATCATGAAGTAATTATTGATGCTTATGGGACAAATGCACATAGAACTCATAATGGAAAAAATGCTCTCTCAAATGTGCATAAAGTTAGAAGATGGAGACTCAACATAGAAGTAAAGGAAAGGCCCTTCGTGGAGGGAAGCAGGGATCACTCATGTGCTAGAGCTTTTATTTTATTAAACAGAGGTATTAAAAGTTTGACACTCCTCCCATCCATCTTTCACAAACCATGGCTAACCGAATCCTCGGGTGCCTGCTAACAGAAAATACAGTACGTCACAAGCCAACTGGATTCACAAGAGCGGCTCCCATGGTGAAGGACGCAACTAGTGTAGAAGGTCATCCCTCTTTCTATTTTGTTTACACAATTATGCTTTGACTGATAAATGAGGGAAAAAATAGTGAAGATAATTTGTTTGCATTAATTTGGGGCTGGGCACCCCGCTGCCAGCTCTTCTATCATTTGGATAAGCGGATGAAGCCACTAGTCCAGGGTGTGAAATCCAATCAACAAGTGAGATAAATATTCTCTATTTACGTCCTCATGAGCAAAAACAGGAACATAGAGGAGGAGTAATTTTGAAGTTTTTAAAGGTAACACATGAGCAATTTACTTTGGAGTGGCAGTTAAATACCACATGTAGGTAGGTATGGTGGACACAATGGAAAAAACTTTGGTTTAAGGGAGTTTGGATGCACGAGTAGATCTCATACTCAATACAGGTGGATGCTAGCAAAAGAGTGGGAGCGACAAATTAAGAGAGCATAAGAGCCATAATCATGCATAGCGACATTTATCACAATTTCAAAAACTAAGTGGTCAAGGAGGCTATTTGTGACTGGTTTGTAGTCATAAACATGGTGTGAGCATGCGCCAAGGCAACCAAATAAAACATTCGAAAGAGAATACCTTATATTGATGCTTTACTATGACAAGAACAACTCATGAATCTTTCAATACATATTAAACACTCTCAGCTATTTGAGGCTAATCATGCTACTCAATGACCACAAGGCTTTAAAACTAAAATAAAATTTAGCATCGCATGAAAAAGTCCTAGCCACAGTCTATACAAGCTTCTACTAGTACTGTTATAAATTCTACTTCAAGCAGCAATTTTCTTTCTCCCAACAAGCACCATACAAAACATGGTTTTAAAAAAATACTGTTTGTGATACAGCAAGCAAACATGAGAGTACTCACATAACACTACTAAAACTAACAACTCTAATAAGAGATGCATGCAAAACAAGAGCTAAATAAATGCAGCAGTTAGACAGAGATTAAGAATACAATGTATTCTCATGAAAAAGTGGAGCGTGTTACTCTTCAATAAAAGAATGCTGGGGTCCAACCAAGTTTATTGCAAAAGTAAAAACAAACTCAAATAAAAAACAAACCGAAAACAAAAATAAAAGACGCTCCAAGTAGAACACATAAGATGTGACCGAATAAAAATATAGTTTCACTAGAAGTGACCTGATAATTTGTTGATGAAGAAGGGGATGCCTTGGGCATCCCCAAGCTTATACTCTTGAGTCTTCTGGGAATTTGCTTGGATGTATCACCGGGCCATCCCCAAGCTTAGGTTTTTCACTCTTCTTGATCACATCATATCATCCTCTTCTCTTGACCCTTGAAAACTTCCTTCACACCAAAATTCTCACAATCTTCATTAGCAACATTAGTGCAATTGAAATAATAAATTCACATGGTTCAGTTTCAACACAAGTATAACAGTAAAAACACATTAGCTACTGTCATAACTTCTTTCAAAACTCTTTTTCTCAAAAGAACACCAAAAGAAAGAGATTAAGATGCGATAAATGGCAGAAATCTGTCAAAACAGAACAACAGGTAAAGATCGATTTTTTTAAACTCTTCTGTTGCTCAAATAAGAAGGTGGTATTCTAAGAAAAGTTGTGTATATAACTCAGGATTAAGCACAAAAAAACTCAGGTGATTTTGAATTTTCTGTGATTTTTAACGGAATTAACAGTGGACAGCAGAAATCTGTTTCCTGCGCAGAAATCCGAAATATAGGCTCAACTTTCCACTAGAGGCTTTACTTGGCTCAATAAAAACTCAATAGAAAAGATACAGAGGGATTTCTAAGAAAATAAACAACACCCAGGTTCTAAGCACACGAAAGAAAACAAAAGAAAACGGGTTGAAAATAGCGAAATAAAACGGGTTGTCTTCCGGTAGCGCTTTTCTTTAACGCCTTTCAGCTAGGCATAAAAGGGAAACTCAAGTATTTTCAAGTGAAGCATTCAAATCAAGATTTGGCAATTCTTTAATAATGCATTGTATTTTATCTAAGTGGGTTTTAGAGGCTCTTCTCTTAGTACTTTTAGGCTTACTATCTTCATCAAATAAATTCTCGGGAACAATCCAATCAAAATTCTTTTCTTGGGCTTCGTGCAGTGCTACTAACTTAAAGGGGATTGGTATTTTATCCTCGTTTTCATTATTAGATTCGGTTTTTTCAAGAGCACCAACAATTTCTACGCATGAGCCAAGCATATTAAAACGATCAAAGACTTTTCTAGCTTCTATAACAACATCCCAAAATTATTTAAGCATAGTTTCTAAGATGCAGTTTCTTTTCTCAACATCTTCAATGTTATTCAAGTTTAGGAACATATGTTGCATTATGGGATGGAGGTTAACAAACCTATCTTCTAGCATGTGAACTAAGGAAGTTGCAGTAGTCTCGTAATTGGGAGCAAGTTCTACTATAGATTTTTCCTCAAAGTTATCATGCTTACTAACATGATCAAAGAATTTTTTAACAGTGTCCTTTCCAAGTATAGAACAACTTCCCACCGGGAAATCTTTCAAGGTGAACTTAGGGAACAACATAATGATAAATATCATGTAGAGACAAAAATAACAACTAGAACAAGAACTATTTTTTTGTGTTTTTCATATAGAGAAGAAAAACAAGACAATAAACAAAATAAAAAAGGTTGAGAGTGAGAGACTCCCCTTGCCAGAAGACTTCTTCCTCCCCGGCAACGGCGCCAGAAAATCCTTGATGCGCTTTGTTGGGAACCCCAAGAGGAGGGTGTGATGAGCACATCGGCAGGAGTTTTCCCCTTAGTTAAGAACCAGGGTTATCAATCCAGTAGGAGAAAGAGGACCTTCGGAATATTGATGCCACTGATGGTGGTGCTGGCGCTTCACCGGTGTCAGCAACAACGTGGAACCTGCACACAACACAACAAAAATACTTTTCCCCAACGGTATAGTGAGGTTGTCAATCTCACCGGTCTTGCTGAAAACAAAGATTAGACGTATAGTGTGGAAAAGAGTGTATGCTTTCAGTAAGTAAAGAGAGCAGGAAATTGTTGTGGTTTGTTTAACAGTGTGGAAAATGGACCGGGGTTCATAGTTTCACTAATGGTGTCTCTCCATAAAAGATAGCATGCTGGGTGAACAAATTACAGCCGGGCAATTGACAAATAAAGGTTGCACCGTAGTGCACAATATGACATGAAGATTACTATGATATTTAGTGCGGGCATTACAACAAGATACATAGACCGACATCCATCTGCATCTATGACCAATAATCCACCCTCAGGTTATCATCCGAACCCCCTTAGGTATTAAGTTGCAAGCAACATATAATTGCATTAAACAAAGTGTGTAATGTAAGCAATGATTATGCACGCAGGCACTCTCACCGTTGTTTTCTCCCTAATGGCAACATCACATCCCCCCTTTACGTTTCTGTCACTCGAGCAAGGTGGTGAGGAGGCATGAACCCACTATCGAGCATAAATACTCCCTTTGGAGTCACTACCAACTACTTGGCCAGAGCAACCACTAGCAACGGAAAGCATGCAAGATCACAAATAGCATAAGCAAATAAAGACTATTATAAACTTGGCATAAGGTCAATATTCATTGGATCCCAGCAAACACATCATATAGAATTACATAAGATCAATCTCGATCATGATAGGCATCTCACGAGATCTAAACATGGAGGCATATGAGGAGAAGACAACCATCTAGCTACAGCTACGAACCCGTAGTCCAAGGATGAACTACTCACGCATCACTCCGAAGGTAGGCATGGTGATGTAGAGGCCTCCGGTGACGATCTCCTCTCCGGCAGGGTGCCGGAAACAGCTTCAGAACCCCCTGCTCTAGGGTTGACAGTGACAGCGGCTGCGGAACTTTTCTGGAATTTTTGATTAGGTGCTTAGGGTTTTCCATCCGGGGGGGGTGCTTAAATAGGCGAAAGGGAAAAGGCGGTGGAGCTCCAGGGGCCCCACACCCATAGGTGGCGCAACCAGGGGACCCGCGCCACCCTATGGTGTGGCCCCCTGTTGCCCGTCTTCGACTCCTCTTTGGTGTTTTGGATGCTTCCGGGTAAAATAGGAACTTCGTACTTTGTGGGGTCCAATTCCGAGAATGTTTGCAGAACAACTTTTCTGAAACCAAAAACAACAGAAAACAGGGAAATGCACTTGGCATCTTGTTAATAGTTTAGTCCCGGAAATCGTATAAAAATGCTATAAATAAGGGAGAAAACAAGTAGCAATTGACATAATATGATCATGGAGCATCAGAAATTATAGATACGTTTGAGACGTATCATTGGTTTCCCAATAACTCATGATAATTTATGTGACATCGTACTTGTATAACTTCCGCCTATTTTCCATGGTTTTGTAAAGCTTTACAATACCATTACAGAAGAGTGGCTAGTTCAGATGTTGTTTGCCTTACTCAAGGAAGCAAAAGCTGATATTGAAGCGAAGATCCTACATGGACTAAGACAGGTATAAAAGTTATACCGTCAACTATTGACATAATTCCAGCAAAAGTAAGTTAGTATGAGATACCAATTGATGCTTGATACGTCTCCAACATATCTATAGTTTCTGATGTTCCATGTTGATATTATGCCAATTGCTACATGTTTTCTATACACTTCATAGCATTTTTGTGCATTTTCTTGGACTAAACTATTGGCAAGATGCCACAGTGCCAGTTCTTGTTTTCTGCAGTTTTTGTATTTCAGAAAAGTTGTTCCGAAAATACTCTCGAAATTGGACGAAACAAAAGCCAAAGTCCCTATTTTTCTGTCACATACACGGAGTCCAAAGGAGACTCGAAGGAGGCCTGGGATGCAACCACACCAGGTGGCGGCACGCCCCACTTGGCCGCGCGGCCACGTAATGTGGGACCCCTGGTCGCCCATCGACATCGATGTTCCTCCTATATATTGTCTTCCTTGGGAAAACCGTAAGTACCCAAGCCTCCATCCATGAAAAGTTCTGCAGCCACCGCCGTCGTCAACCCTAGTTCGGGAGGGTTTTGAAGCTTTTCCAGGCACCCTGCCGGAGAGGGGAATCATCACCGGAGGGCTCTTCATCACCATGCCTGCCTCCGGAGTGTTGCGTGAGTATTTCATCCTTGGACTACAGGTCCATAGCGGTAGCTAGATGGTTGTCTTCTCCAATTTTGTGCTATCGTGTTTAGATCTTGTTGAAAAGACATTTGGTTCCTAATCTTATTTTGGTGTTTGATCACGACATGTGGACGGTCTAATATTTTCCCTAAGCGTGTTTAGGTTTGCAAATGAAAATCTAGGTACATTTTATCATGGAGAAATGCAAACACAAGTTCCCTAGGACATCCAATTGTGTGACAAATCAACATTGAAGATAGTGCAAAAGGGAGAAAACAGAAAGAGGAGAAAACAGGAAAAACATGGTAGTCGGCCTACCTGGCCAACCCGGCGGGGCTCTAAGGCCGGGTGGCTCAGGCAGTGCCCCGGCATGAGCTTCTCCCACGCCGGCCCCAGGTTGGGCACGAGGCTGGGCGCTTCGGGTGCCGTCCTGGCCCGATTCTTATCCATCCGGCCTCACTGAGGATCCATGCCGAGGTGGGTTGGGCTCTACCGGCTTCTCCCCTGCGTCCAGGCCGGCCTGGACGGGCTCCCAGACCGGGCTCACTGAAGAGAAGATATCCCCCCCCCCAACGGCCAGTTTTATTCTCCGAGTACAAATAGCACTCAACCCCTACCTTTTGAAGGTATAAATTAAGCTTTCTCTCTCCACCATTGTTGACCACATTCAAGCTCAAGCTTATCCCCAAATAACCAACCAAAGCTCTTGATTCTTTGGGATTTGGAGGAGACACCCTAGATCTACAACTCCACCAAGCCGATTCGAAATCACCCCACTCATCCTTTACAGATCTTGTTGTTCTTAGTTCATCGGATCCAAGAACCTTGTTGCTCTTAGCTCATCGGAGCTTGGAGCCTTGTTGGTGTCCCCGAAGCTCTTGTGCTCATGGATCTTGTTTTCCGGAGTCTTAGTGGCTCTCGGGATTCAGTGAGGACACTCCAAGGTTGTGAAGTGTGCCTCATCCTTGTAAAGGTTCTAGTTGTCAACCTGAACGACAACATAGTGATTCGAGCCTCTCCACATCGGTGGAAGGACTCGAAGGGGATACGGTATGCCATTTCAGGGCTACTCGGTGTTCCACTTTGGTGGCACCGCACCGCTCGAACGGAGATTAGCTTCCATTGGGAAGTGAACTTCGGGATACATCTCCGCGTCATTTTGTTCGGTTATCCCTCAACTTACCTTTACTTTTTGCTACTAGCTTATTCATATATATACCTCGTGCTAGTAGTATTTTCTCAACATATAGGATTGCTCACCTAGTTGCATAATCTAGACAATCTATATTTGAGCACTCCCTTGTTAATCGAAAAAAGTTAAAATTTGTAGTTAACCTATTCACCCCCCTCTAGTTAACCTCTCGATCTTTCAATTGTTATCAGAGACTCGTCTCTTTATTAAAGGCTTTACCGCCTAAAGAGGAGGATGGCTGAGGATCCCGTCACCATGGATGGTATCCAAAAGCTAATTCAAGCTATGATTGATAGCTTCGAGAATAAGATGGAGGGAATAATAAAAGAATTGGGATATGCATCTAATAAATCTAGAGAGAATGTTATCTTAGATGAAAATGTAAATCACGTTGCGTCTAAGGAAGCATCCGAGACTCCGGCACCTAAAAATGGTAGTAATGAAAATTGCTTTGGCTTTGCTTATAACAATCCTCCTAATGTTCAACATCCACATGTTAATCATCTTGGTGCACCTCCTATGGTAGATAGGGATCGTTTTACTAATTGGAAAGCTTCCATGAAGTCTTACATGTGTAGCTCTTCAATGTAAATATGGAGAATTGTTGAGAATGGGTATGAGCCAAAGGACCCCAAGAACTTAAGCTCAAGTGACATCATAGATGAGAAACTCAATGCTCATGCCATGCACATGTTGGAGAAGGCAATGGAGAAAGAAGGAGTCGAGCACATCCGGTCCTTCTCAAGTGCAAAGAAAGCTTGGGACTGCCTTGTTGATATGTATGACGAAAAAATCAACCTCCAACAATCCAAGAAGTCAATCATCCAAAGACAAGTTGAACACTTTCATTTGAAGGATGGAGATAACATTGAAGACATGTTTAGAAGACTCAAGGCTCTCGTAAATGACATGAGAGATTGTGGATTCAAGGATTGTAATGAGGATTGGGTCAAGGAGAAATTTCTACTCGCATTGATTCTATACAATTAACACATGGTGATGAATGTGAAGTCAAGGGCCGATTACTTGGATCTACCCCAATGATGTTTTGGGTATCTTCACCACTCTAAAGGTCATGAAACAATCCTCCGATGATGTCATGGCCCGTGTAAATGGAATGAAGAGAACCTCTCTTTCCTTGAAGGCCAAGGCCACTCCTCATGAAGAAGATGACTCAAGTGATGATGGTGGTTCCTCACATGTTGTCTCCGAGAAAGAGATGAGGACATCAAATGAAGAATGCTTGGCCCTTGATCAACACAAGTGGTGGAAGAAAGGAGACTTCAGATCAAATGCCAGTAAGAACAAGGGAAAGGAAGCCTCAAGCGTGAAGAAGGCAAGGACTTGCTTCAATTGTGGAGATAGTGAGCACTTTGTTGTTGAGTGTACCTTCAAGAGTATAATTGAAAATGGTGGAAGACTTATCAATAAATCCACATTCATTCCCAAGTCCAAGAACTTCATCAAGAGAGGCCCTCATAGGGCATTGATTGCAAAAGAATTTGAGTATACGTCCGGTGGTGAAGAGAGTGATGGTGATGGTGAACAAGTAGGCATGGCGGCCTTGGCTAAGGGCGTCATTCCTCCTAACTTAAGCTCTCTCTTCTCCAACCCCAATGAAAACAAGGGCCCCGCGAGTCACAAGTGCTTCATGGCCAAGGGTATATCCCCAAAGGAGACTCCTACACTCAAACTTGCAAACTCTTATACTCCTTCCCTATTAAATTGTGTTGAGGAAAACCCCTTGAAAAACTTTGTGGAGAAACTAGAAGGAGATACTAAATCTATCTTTGTCTCTCTCATGGATCAATTAAGTGAGGCACATGGCTTCATTGATGAACATGAGGAGATAATAATATTACTTGAAAAGTTTGCTCGTGATGATGCTAGTAAAATTGAGGAGCTTGATAAAGCTCTAGATGAATCACATTGTTATAGAGAAAGCATTGAAGATACCTTTGCAATTGACATAGCTAAAGTAAAGTTTGATCGTGAGCATGCTTTTGCTAAGGTAAGGGAATTCATGGCCTTAAATTATGCAACTAAAAAAGGTTACAATGAGCTCATTAAGGATTTTTATAAGCTTAAAAATGATCATTGAACACTCTCACATGTGCTCAAGACCTTAAAAGGGTTAAAAGATGCAAATGAAAATTCTTGTGCTACTAACCCTTTATGTGTCAAGGCAACTCTCATTGATGAGAACAATAGGTTGAAGTCCCAACACAAGAAAGGTCTTTCCACGTGCATCCAAGGGAAAAAGAACCTTAATGATCTTTTGAGTAGTCAAAAGAGAGTAATTGGTAAGGAAGGCCTTGGGTTTGGTTCCACATCCAAGGTGATCTACAAGAAGAAGTCAGCTCTCTCCACTAACTCTATTGTTTTTGTGAAGGAGGGGGAATTGGGTAATGATAAAGATTAGTTTGATATTATTGCTAAAAGTATTGTCCCTAGGGACACTACTACTCACAAAAACTTTGCGGCGAAATACAACCCATCTTATGTGCTTCTTAAATCTAGTGATGGTCATGTATATGCAGAATATGTTGGTACTTCATATGGTGATGATTACAAGTATGCTATTTGGGTTTCAAAGACCCTTGTGGCTAACAAGAAAGGACCCATCAAAAAATGGGTACCTAAGACAATAAGTTGATTCATTGTAGGGTTGTGTTTGCCGAGGAACATCATGTATGATTGATAGTGGTTGTTCGGCACACATGGCCGGAAGCAAGGAAGTGTTAGAGGACTTAAAGCTCCAACTCATCAAATTCGCTCACGCGGCTATTGGAAATGGTTCACAACTTAAGGTATTGGGACACAACAAGGTGGTCATTTCTCCGGATGCATCCATTGAGAAAGTCCTCCTTGTTGAGTCCCTTGGCTATAATCTTTTTTCCGTCCTGCAACTTTGTGAATGCAATTTTCGATGCGTATTTGTGCGTCATCATGTGCTTGTTCTTCACACCATTTATCTTAAAGTATCCTTTGTTGGATTTGTGCAAAACGATACGTATGTAGTGGATTTTTTTTGAAAGAAACTACACATATTGCCACTTGTCCAATGGCTAAATCCGACGTGGGGTGGCTTTGGCATCGCCTCTTGGGCCACGTCGGTATGAGAAATCTACAAACTCTTGTGAAGGGTGAGCATGTGGTAGGACTAACAAGTGTGATTTTTTCCAAAGATCTCCCTTGTAGCTCTTGTATTGCCGGAAATATGCATGAGAAGAACCACCCCAAGACATAAATCATCTCCACAACGAGGCCCTTTGAGCTTATTCACTTGGACCTATTTGGGCCTTCTAAATATGATAGTCTTGGTGGAAAGAAGTATTGTTTGGTGATTGTGGATGATTATACAAGATACACTTGGGTATTCTATATAAAGAAGAAGAGTGAGACTAAATAAAGGTTCATATCTTGGGTCACGGAAGTGCAACACCAATATGACATGAAGATCTTGGCAATTAGGAGTTACAATGGGTCCGAGTTGAAGAACTGTACCATGGATGAATTCTTGAGTGATGAGGGGATAAGACATCAATATTCCGCTGTGTATACCCCTCAACAAAATGGTGTAGCGGAAAGGAAGAATCGTACACTTATTGATATGGCAAGAACTATGATGGTCAAGTTCAAATTCCCATATAACTTTTGGGCCGAAGCTATCAACACCACTTGTCATCTATCTAACCGACTCTTCCTTCGTCCGATGATTGGTATGACTCCATATGAACTCCTAATCGGTAACAAACCCAACCTCAAGTATCTTCAAGATTTTGGTTGCAAATGTCAATTTTATATTAAAGGCACTAGATTGTCTAAATTTGATCCTAGAACTTTTGAAGGCATATTTGTTGGTTATGCCGCGAACTCCCACACTTATAGAGTCTACAACATATCCACTGGGTGTGTTGAAGAATCTATGAATGTGGAGTTTCATGAGGATAATGGCTCCCAAGTGGAGCAAATTGATTGTGATGATGTAGGTGATGAACCTTCCTCCATAGACATAGGAAGAATGGGTATAGGTCCACTTATAACCGTTGAAGAACACCTTGTGGCAAAGGAGGACAGGACTAGCTCTATGCAAGTGGAGGCCTCTACATCAACCATCATCAAATGGTAGACCAAGAACAAGACCAAGAACTTCAAGTTGATACCACTCATCAAGAAAGTGATCAAGATCCACCTAATGATAATGGTGGAACTGATGTTGGTGACTCTTCACCAAGAACTCCACTCCGAATAGATCATGGTATTGATGAAGGAAATGATGAGGATGGTCCTCCAAAT
The DNA here is from genome assembly GCA_028641055.1 of Alopecurus myosuroides. Classification (NCBI taxonomy): domain Eukaryota; kingdom Viridiplantae; phylum Streptophyta; class Magnoliopsida; order Poales; family Poaceae; genus Alopecurus; species Alopecurus myosuroides. The sequence continues at coordinate 2,436,567 of CM054062.1, forward strand.
GAGAATCCCGATGATGGACTAATTCATATCATGACTCGTCAAGCCTCAAGATTGCAACAAAAGTAACATTATCAAAAGAATATTATTGGTTGCTTGGGAAGAAGTGTATCCACTCGTGGTCAAGTACTCAAGTTTTGTGGTATTCACTCATATGTTTCTCATGTTGAACCTATCAAAGTGTATGATGCTCTTGAAGATGAAGATTGGGTTCAAGCCATGCATGAAGAAATCCATAATTTTAAAAGAAACAAAGTATGGTCTCTAGTGGAAAGACCCAAGGATCATAATTTCATTGGAACAAAATGGGTGTTCAAGAACAACCAAGACTGTCATGGGAAAGTGATTCGCAACAAGGCTCGATTGGTTTCTCAAGGCTAATCTCAAGTCGAAGGACTTGACTATGGTGAAACTTTCGCTCCCATAGCTAGACTTGAATCCATTCGTATATTACTTGCATTTGCCACTAGCCATAATTTCATCTTGCATCAAATGGATGTTAAAAGTGGTTTTCTAAATGGACCTCTGAATGAATTGGTATATGTTAAACAACCTCCGGGGTTCGAGGATCCCAAGTATCCTAGCCATGTCTACTTCCTCCATAAGGCCTTGTATGGCCTCAAACAACCCACATGTGCTTGGTATGATCATTTAAAGGAGTTCTTAGTGGATCGTGGTTTTGTACTTGGGGTAATTGACCCCACACTCTTTACCAAAAGTGTAGATGGATATTTCTTCATATGCCAGGTATATGTTGATGATATTATATTTGGATCATCTATTGTGGGTTTTGTAGACCAATTTGCCAAACTAATGACAAGTGAATTTGAGATGTCTATGATGGGGGAATTGAAGTTCTTTCTCGGTTTTGAGATCAAGCAACATTATGAAGGAACTTTTATTTGTCAAGCAAAATACATTCAAGACATGCTCAAGAAATTTTATATGATCAATGCCAAGCCACTAGCTTATCCAATATCAACAACCGTGAATCTTACTATGGATCACGAAGGTATACCGATGATCCAAAATTTTATCGCTCTATTATTGGATATTTGCTTTATCTTTGTGCATCTAGACCGGATATTATGTTTATTGTGGGTTTGTGTGCAAGATTTCAATCTAACCCCAAGGAAATCCATATGATTGTGCTCAAGAGGATTCTTAGGTACTTGGTTGACACTCCCAAACATGGTCTTTGGTATCCATCAAACACAACTTTTGATCTTGTCGGATATTCGGATGCGGATTGGGGAGGTGACAAGGTGGATAGAAAATCAACCTCGGGTGCTTGCCAATTTCTTGGTAGGTCACTTGTGTGTTGGTCTTCCAAGAAGAAAAATTGTATTGCCACCTCCTCCACGGAAGCAGAGTATATTTCTCCCGCTAGTTTTTGCTCTCAACTTTCATGGATGAGGCAATGTCTTAAGGATTTTGGAATTGAGATTAAGACAATGCCTCTTTTATGTGACAATGAGAGTGCTATAAAGATTGGTCATAATCCGGTACTTCATGGCAAGACCAAGCATATTGAGATTCAGTATCATTTCATTCGAGATCATGTGGCCAATGGATATATCTCACTTTCCTATGTCAACACGAAAGATCAACTCGAGGACATCCTCACAAAGCCTCTAGATGAGAAGAGATTCAAGCAATTGAGGAGTGAGCTCAATATCGTATGTGCAAGAAATTTTAGTTCATTGAAAATCTTGCATACACACCTCTACTAGACTCTTATTTGGTTCTTAGATGTACACATAGACATAGGGGGTGTATAGATCAATTAATGAGTCAACACTACTCCTATAATGCATAAATAAACAAATCATGCATGATGGTCATTTCAAATGACATAATGTACTTCAATGATGAGTTTCGACAATGCACCCAAGATATATCTTTCGTGGTGTCATATCGAGCATAATAATACATGGTGGCTAAGGCCACCGTCCAAATCAAAGATTCAAGTGTTGTTTGGGGTTTATATTGACAAGACATCTGGTGTTCAACTCATATGCATATTCGTTCTTCATATTCCATATTACATCCAATGTTGCTTGTCTGAACTTTTTTATTTTTCCCATTGGATTCATACTAAAATCATCATGATCATCTCATCTCATCAAACATGTGCACATGGTCAAGTGAAACGATTTCAAAACAATGAAGTAAAACTTGCAACAATAAAATTTACACTTGCAACACTTGCTAAAATAAAATTTACACTTGCAAAGTTTTTTTTTTAAATTTACGGGAGAGAAATCACGCTTAAAAAGGATTTTTCGGCACAACCCATCCTGGACGGCTCCTCAGGTCAGCTCCCTCGGGTGCATACCTGGCCTCCACTCCCGCCCGTGCCGGCCCCAGGCCGGGATGCTCGGGCTACCACCCGGCCTCGCCTCACGTCTACGCCGGCCCCAGGCCGGACCCCAGTCCGGGTCACTCGGTCACTCACCCGGCCTCGCCCTCGCCCACGTCGGCCTCAGGTCAGACCCCAGGCCGGGACTCTCGGCCACACGCCCGGCCTCACACTCGCCCGCGCCGGCCCCCTAGGCCGGGTGCCCTGCGGTTTGCTCCAACAAAGGGAGGGGCCATGATTTTTTTACCCTAACCCCCTTCTTCCTACCCTCTCCCCACACAACCACCACCATTGAAGAGCTCTGATACGTCATAAACGTATCTATAATTTTTGATGTTCCATGTTTATTTCATGCCTTATGCTACATGTTTTCCTTACACTTTATGTCATTTTTATCGATTTCCAGGGACTAACCTATTCACAAGATGTCACAGAGCCAGTTCCCTGTTTTCTACTGTTTTTAGTTTTAGAAAAGTTGTTCTAGAAATATTCTGGGAATTGGAAAATTGGAAGACCGAAAGTCTTAGAATTCTCGAAGGTTCCACGGAGCCCCGAAGAGGCCCAAAGGGGGGCCACACCATAGGGCGGCGCCCCCCGGCCACGCACGGGGGTGGTGTGGTCCTCTCGGGCGTCCACAAACATTTCCCTTTCGCCTATTTATTCCCCCCGATATGTCAACCCTAAAGATATACCACTTTTCCCCGAGAAATACCCGAGGCCACCGTCATCGTCAACCCGAGATCGGGAGGGTTCTCGAGCTCTCCCCGACACTCTGCCAGGAGGGAAATTCATCACCGGAGGGTTCTACACCATCATGCCCGCCTCCGGAGTGATGTGTGAGTAGTTCATCCCTGGACTACGGGTCCATAGCAGTAGCTAGATGGTTGTACTCTCCACTTTATGCCTCATGTTTAGATCTCGCGAGCTGCCTCACATGATCGAGATCATCTTATTGTAATGCTACATGTTGTGTTTGCTAGGATCCGATGATTATTGAATGCTATGTCTTTTGATTATCAATCTATCATGTTATCTTCATGTGTATGTTATTTATGATCTTGCATGCTCTCCGTTGTTAGTAGATGCTCTGGCCAAGTAGATGCTAGTGACTCCAAGAGGGAGTATTTATGCTCGATAGTGGGTTCATGCCTCCTTTGCATCTGTGCTCGAGTGACAGAAACGTGACGGATGGAGGATGTGATGTTGCCATTAGGAAGAAAACAACGATGTTTACCTAGTTTACATTGTTTACATTACACACTTTACTTACTGCGATAATCTGTTGCTTGCAACTTAATACCCAACGTTTATTCGGATGATATTCGGAGGGTGGATTATTAGTCATAGATGCAGTTGGATGATGATCTATGTATTTTGTTGTAATTCCCGCATGAATCTCATAGTAATATGTCATGCATGTTTCTGTATCTATCAATTGCCCAACTGTAATTTGTTCACCACACATATAAGCTATCTTTTATGGAGAGACACCTCTAGTGAACTGTGGACCCCGGTCCGTTTTTTCATACTGCTAATACAACCACTGCAATCACACTGATTCCACTATTTTCATATTGTTCTCATACTGTTTTTCACACCATACATTTAACCTTTTTGTGTTCAGCAAAACCGGTGAGATTGAGAACCTCACTGCTTCGTTGGGGCGAAGTGATTTGATTGTGTTGTGTAGGTTCCACGTTGCTGATGAACCGGTAGTGCGCCCTACCATCTCAACTGCATAAACCTTCTGAAGTTACTCCTTCCTCCTACTGGTCGATTCAACCTTGGTTTCTTTCTGAGGGAAACTTGCTGCTGTGCTCATCAAACCTTCCTCTTGGGGTCTCCCAACGAACGTGTGTTCCACGTGCATAAAGATCCTCCAAGCTCTCCTCCCCCGTCCTCCCTCACATACTAGCCCATCCCTCCCACCCCTAACCCACAGATCTGAAAGCCCATCTCTTCTCCACCCTCTCCTCTACGTGGAATCCCCTCTGGTGATTTCTTGGGAGAGATACTCTCCTTTGAATTTTTTGGGTTCTCTTCAAGATGGCCTCCAACTCGGGTAAATTTTTAGGGTTCCTCTCCTAAGTGTGTAACATGCCATGTTTCTTTGCTCTCTTTATCTCGTTATGATGACTAGTTTCATGTTTCTAGGGATCAAATCACATCTAGGGTTCATGCTAAATCTCACCTATGGTTCATCCTCTACTTCATGTGTTTTACTCACTATCACCTAGGTTTATCAAATTCATCTAGTTGTGGTAATTGCGATGTAGTCCAACCTCATACATGCCATTCCAATCTTGCCGTGACCATTATTATTCATCTACTTCCATTTCTTTTATTCCATAGAAGTGTTTGTTCTTGCTCTTATCACCAACTTGCTCCCCATAACTCACCTAAATGGAACAATTTTCTTTTCAAAACCATGACCATGTGCACTTGCTATCATTGTCCATATCCATGCATCATTATTATCAGGCAATGCCGATGCACCACAAGACAAGGGAAAGCATGTTCCTCATACCCGCAAGAAAAGTGCCGCTGAGGTTTCTGGCTCCACTCCCTCTCAGAGAAAGGGTGCTTCACTCCCTGTTAATCCCTAGGAGCTTGTGTTTCGCAATTGGGGCGCCCTGAGCACTGAGGACTTTGAGAAAGGCCGTCTGAAGTTCAACCCGTCTGCGTTTGAGCAGCGTACATGTGCAGATCTTCGGGTCTACTGCAAGATGCATGAGAGTGTGTATGAGTTCGTTCTTGGTAAACTTCAGAACACTCGTGTGGATCAGTACTTCTTTGATGTGGACACAGCCCGCAAGCATTGGCCTGTGATCATGGAGCTTATGGACTTTCAAGGCATCCCTGCTCTCATGGGGAATTCTCGCCCCTTTGCCCCTGAACTTCTTAAGGAATTCTATGCTACTGTCCACTTCTCCACCGAGGGACCTCGCACACTCACCTGGATGAGTGGTGGTGTCAAATGTTCCACCACCATGGATGCGTTTGGAGCTCTTCTGGGTCTTCTGGAGGTTATATATCATGCCATGACCCACACTAGAATCCATGGTGACTCGAAGCAACTTCTCAAGGCTCAAGATGGTCTGCGTCACTGCTATCCAGAGGGTACTGGGACTCAGCATATTCCCAAGGTCAAGTACTTTGCTGATTTTTTGTACATTGTCCACACCATTCTCCGGAACACTATCAATGTCAAGTTTGGTGAGAAAGGCGAGGTTCACAAGTGGCTAGTCAATATCCTCTATCATATTGGGCCTGCTCAGCAACACAACAAGCCTTTGGATATTCTGGACTACATGTGGCATGAGATGAGGTCTGTGGTTCGCGATAAGCGGGTTCCCATCTATGGCTCATATCTTCAGACACTCTTTGAGCAAAAGATTCCACATGGTCTCATCAACAACTACTCCATGGTGACTCCCAAACAGAGTGCTCTTCCCACGGCTGTTGAGGCTGAGATGGCAGCTACCCACCGCCCCAAGCGAATTCGCACACCTTCCACTGGGCCTAGTACATCTCATGGTATCACTCGCTCTCCTTCTCTAGATCGTACTGCCCAGCCTCTGGCAAGTTCAGCATCAAGAAGGATCTTCAGAAGATGAATTGCTTCTTCATTGACAAGCATCACCGCGACTATCAATCCTATGAAAAAGGGAATGCGTCTCGTCGCAACCAGAGGGCCATCATGACTGCTCTTAATCTTCCACTAGAATCTTCTAGCTCGGAGGAGCTCACTGAGGACAAATGGAAGTCTGAGCACACTTTATGGCTTGGTGATGATGCTAGTTCTCTTGGACCATTTGGGGCATCATTTGCAGATGCGGACAGTTCCAGTCAGGCACCTCCCAATGGTGCTGAGGAAGCTAATGCGGAGGATGAGGAGATGTATGATGATGAGTGATTGGCGGTGCATAATTTTCTCCATTTTTTGGTGTCTTGATGCCAAGGGGGAGAAATATTAGGATCCTCGACGCTTTGCATTAGGACCATTTCATATCATGCATCCATTTGCGTCTTATCATCGTTGTTGCTTTCTTCGATCTTAGGTGAACTTACTATTTGTGTGTTTTCTTGAACTTCGTTGTTATTGTAAGACTATGTTTCTACTATCTATCGTTATATCTATCTATTATGTGATGAAGATCATTGTGAGGTTATATTCCTTTTTCTATCTACTATGAGATGAAGGCTATGGTGAGATTTTTTTCTCTTGTAATGCAACCACTTATATAAGATTTCATCATGTCTAAAAATTGTGTTTTGGCAACTTGGTGCAAGTTGAATTGAAAATCTCATAGTTTATACATATACATCTCTAGTGCTAAACCATCCACTTGTCAATCTCACAATTACATGAATATCATGTTAACACTAACACTTGCTTAGCATCACATATGTTATTGGCTTATAAAACATAAAGGGAGATAGAAATCATAATCATTGCATCCCATTTGTTTACCAAATATATATCTTATGATTGGGCACACAAATAGGGGGAGACCTTCTATAACTTTTATCTCCTTGGAAATGGCTATGATAATTATCTTTAATGGAAATCCGTGTGTTGTCATCAAACATCAAAAAGGGGGAAATTGAAAGAAAAATTGGTTCCTAATCTTATTTTGGTGTTTGATCACAACATGTGGACGATCTAATCTTTTCCCTAAGCGTTTTTAGGTTTGCAAATGAAAATCGAGGGACTTTTTATCGTTGAGAAATGCAAACACAAGTTCCCTAGGACATCCATTTGTTTGACGAATCAACATTGAAGATAGTGCAAAAGGGAGAAAAGAAAAAGAGGAGAAAACAAGAAAAACAGGGCAGCCGGCCTACCTGGCTGGGCTTTGAGGCCGGGTGGCTCGGGAAGTGCCCTGACCTGAGCTTCTCCCACGCTGGCCCCAGGCCGAGCACGAGGCCGGGCGCTTCGGGCGGTGCCCCGGCCCGATTCTCATCCAGTCGGCCTCGAGTTGGTTCCAGGCCGAGGTGGGGTGGGGGCGTCGGCCCCAGGCCGAGCTCCAGCTGGCCTCGCCAAGTGGTTTGGGCTCTACCGGCCTCTCCCCTGTGTCCAGGCCGGTCTGGCCCGGGCTCCTAGGCCGGGCTCACTGAAGAGAAGAAATTCCCCCCAACGGCCAGTTTTCTTCTCCGAGTATAAATAACACTCATCCCCTACCTTTTGAAGGTGTCAATTAAGCTTTCTCTCTCCACCATTGTTGACTACATTGAAGGTCAAGCTTCTCCCCAAATACCCAACCAAAGCTCTTGGTTCTTTGGGATTTGGAGGAGACACCCTAGATCTACAACTCCACCAAGCCGATTCAAAATCACCCCACTCATCCTTTAGGGATCTTGTTGTTCTTAGTTCATTGGAGCCAAGAACCTTGTTGCTCTTAGCTCATCGGAGCTTGGAGCCTTGGTGGTGTCCCCGAATCTCTTGTGCTCGTGGATATTGTTTCCTGGAGTCTTGGTGGCTCTCGGGATTTGGTGAGGACCCTCCAAAGTTGTGGAGTGTTCCTCATCCTTGTAAAGGTTCTAGTTGTCAACCTCAACAACAACATAGTGATTCAAGCCTCTCCACATCGGTGGAAGGACTCAAAGGAGATACAGTGTGCCATTTGAGGGCTACTCCGTGTTCCATTTTGGTGAAACCGCATCGCTCCAACGGAGATTAGCTTCCATTGGGAAGTGAACTTCGGGATACATCTTCGCGTCATTATGTTCGGTTATCCCTCAACTTACGTTTACTTGTTGCTACTAGCTCAAGATCCTCGTGTTAGTAGTATTTTCTTAACATATAGGATTGCTCACCTAGTTGCATAATCGAGACAATCTATATTTGAGCACTCCCTTGTTAATAAAAAAAGAAGTTAAAATTTGTAGTTAACCTATTCACCCCGTCTAGTTAACCTCTCGATCTTTAACTTGTGAGCTGCCTAACATGATCAGGATCATCTTATTGTAATGCTACATGTTGTGTTTGCTGGGATCCGATGAATATTGAATACCATGTCAAGTTGATTATAGATATATCATATATGTTATTTGTAATCTTGCACGCTCTCTGTTGCTAGTAGATGCTATGGCCAAGTAGATGCTTGTGACTCCAAGAGGGAGTATTTATGCTAGATAGTGGGTTCATGCCTCAAGTAGTCTGGGAGAGTGATAGTAACTTCTAAGATTGTGGATGTGCTGTTGCCACTAGGGGTAAAACATCAATGGTTTGTCTAAGGATAATTGTGTTGTTTACATTACGTACTTTACTTAATGCAATAATCTGTTGCTTGCAACTTAATATCCAAATTTTGCTTGGATGACGTCCTGAGGCTGGATTATTAGTCATAGACGCAGTTGGAAAACGGTTTATGTATCATGTTGTAATTACCAAATGAATATCATAGTAGTCATTATGTCATGTATATGCATTACGGTGCATTCTCTATTTTTGAATTGCCAAGCTGTAATTTTTTCACCCAGCATGTTATTTATCTGTTATGGAGAGACACCACTAGTGAATTGTGGACCTCGGTCCATTCTTTTACACCGATAATACAACCTACTGCAAAAACTATTCTTTTTTACTACAAAAACTATTCTCATTTCATTCACTGCAAACAAACATTATTTTCCACACTATAGGTCTAATCCTTTATTTTAGCAAGACCGGTGAGATTTACAACCTCACTGTTTCGTTGGAGCAAAGTATTTTGATTGTGTTGTGTGCAGATTCCACGTTGCTGCTGAGCCTGGTAGTGCGTCCTGCCAACATCAGTTGTCAACAACCTTCAGAAGTGATTTCTTTCTCCTACTGGTCCGATTAAACCTTGGTTTCTTACTGAGGGGAAATCTTGCTGCTGTACTCATCATACCTTCCTATTGGCGTCTCCCAACAATTGTGTGTCCACACGCCATCAAGCTCTTTTCTGGCGTTGTTGCCGAGGAGGAAGAGGATTTTTGCAAGGGGAGTAAGAGGATTTGCACCAGCGGCAAGTACTTTGGAAGGAGAAAATGCTGGAAAGAAGAGGAGGTTCTAGAATGACATAGCAAATTCACTTGGAGTGTAGCTGGTCATATCATGAAGTTCAACTCAATAAAGAGGATCAACACTAGGACTTTCAAATAATCATTATTTTGAGTTTGATCATTATGCAATGAATATTTTATGTTAGTGAACCATGTTGAGTTCGAATTATAAAATATGTGTGGGAATTCCAAGCTTGTGTTATGTCACTAAGTTTCATTATTAAGTCTTGAATGTTTTTATTCAAATTATTACTCAACTTTGAATAATATTTTTATGGCTTGTTAAATAAATTGGAGATAAGTCTTTTATTTGATTTATCAAGGTTGAAAGACTGCCTCCAAAATATTTAATATGGCCCAAATCACTTGTGAATTTCAAAATTCACATAAGTTTTGGATGTTTTCTCAATTGACTTAATTCCATTGAAGATTCAATATGATAAGTTAACCATATTGATGAAGTGGAATAGATGAAATAATTTAAGTTTCAATATTTCATAAAAGTCAGTGGGAGGAATTTTTTGAATCAAAAACTCACATATAGGAAATTTAATTGAAGTAGAAAAAGGAGTTAATAGAAATTATAACATGGATTGACAAAGAATATTTTCTTGGACAATAATTACTCATGATAAATTTTGAGAGATTCAAAATTATCGTGATAATACAATCTTTCTGAGACCAGGATTTAAGCAATGTTATAATTGTAAAATGTCTTTGTATGGTAAAGAGATAGCGTGAAAACAAAAATAATTCTTAGACCCACTAAAGAAAATTATTTTGTTTGTTTGTTTTAAATTGGGACTATGTCATTAATTAACTTGGAGTTATTTTAATGATAAGTTTCTAGTAATCAATATTGCTCAAACATGAAGCAAATTTGATTATATGGTTTTGCATAAAACCAATAAGTGTATTGGTAATAAGTTTCCACCTTTTACTCCATGTTATTTTAAAACACATTGGATTAAGGAGAAAAGTGTCTTCTCATGAGAGAGATGTGGCAATTATATTAAGTTGAGATTGTGAATCTTTGGAGAAGGAGTGAATGAAAGGGGCAACATGCAAATGTTTCCAACTCATCACCTTGTCCAGAAATTTATGTATGAGATACATAAAGTTCAAATTTAATATTTGAATAAAGATCATATGAGGAATTTGATGAAATATTCACTTTGCGAAAAATTCATCGATATCCCAAGATAATGACCACAATATGCGACACAAAACAAACAAGATAATAGTACTCATAAATATATGATATTAGATTATCATATAGATCCATGCTAAATGAATGTTTTCATAGGAAAAATAGTTGGATATTTAATATTCATAAAGCTATTATTGATAAATTAATGATAATTATGAAGTGGGAAAAATTATCATATCAATTGCTTGGTGTTGTTATTGGATCAACTAGCAAAATTATTTTGCTAAGTGTAATTAATTTTGATTATTGGAGTAATCAAAATATATTAAAAGTATGAGTATTAAAGTCAGTCGTATTAATTAAGCAAGAAGGAATTTCTTTTTCATTATATAAAGCGAAGGGACTTAAAAGTAAGTGGGAGCCGATTATGTCTTTTTTAATTTGGCTAGGTCTAATTAAAAGAAACATACCTCATATAAAGGATTTAAAATAGTTTTAAATGAAATATAAGAAAGTGTCTTATTAAATTTAGGGTCTATGAGATAGATTGAGAAATTTAATAAACATGAATATGATGGACGTGCTAAGTGTAATTCTGCAAAATAAATTTTGAATTACATTGAGACAAAGTTATTTTGTCCCAAAAGAAAGGTGACATGATATTTTACAATAGACATGACATTCGTAGTCATTGGTGAGAAAAATATAAAGGGTTGAGATAAAATCATGATATTTTGTGATTTGATCAATCTCATACTCATTAAAAGGATTAGCACACAAGAACCGGTGGATTTCCGTTGTACTAAAATTGTTTTACTCAATCCGGTATAAAGAAGAAAACTTGTAGTTAAGTGTTTATAATAAAAGCAAGGAATGTTATGGTGAGAAGCTTCTCGCAGAAATATTCAACGGTAATATTACAAAGTGAAAAACAACTAAGTAAAATTTTGTATAGCTGGAAATAATAATGTGAGTATTCACATATGTATTTAAAGTGGAATTACAAAACTGAATCTTTATTGATTTTAACTTAGATTATGATTCTTCAATTGATAATACCGTATGTTGTATAATTATCAACATTAGAGTATTATGAGTGGAATCTACAGTATTTTTCTGGATAGTTGCAACAAAATGTTAGACATTGTTGGTTGCAAGTTATTGGATAAAAGTCATTCGACTTAGTGAGATTTCAATGATGATACAATTCATCCAGAGACGATTGAATTATTATTATTGTCACGGAGCCTGGTTCACACAAATCCAATTCCTAATAAATCCAAATGCAAGTTTATCACGAGTTGATTAGATCAAAAGGTCAAAGACATAAGTCTAAGGTACCACATGCATAGTGTGAGTAACACTAGAATTCCATAGGTGTTATGCTACCATATTAACTGGAGTATTAATTGACTCTAGTGCAAGTGGGAGACTGTTGGAGGTATGCCCTAGATACAAATATTCAGTTATTATTCTATCTCCAAGTTCACAATTAAGTTTATGTCATCATGCTACAACCGCTATAGCACTTGAAAAGTGAGTTTTCAAAGGAAAATCTTTGTACGAGTGTGAAGACATAAACAAACAAGAGTTCTTAATCTTGTCTCTAAGATTAGCTTGTGTTCTGTGAGGTGATCACATTTTACTGATCATGGAGTTATAATAAAGTCTAGAAAAACATGGGAGTTTATTGTTAGGGTAACAATAGTACTGAACCGACCCAAGTGTATGTTGTTGCTAAAAGAGACTAAACAATCAACATATGTTTTAGCAAATGCATATGATGTTGACATTTACTATAATTCCTATACTATGTGAATGTATAGTGACCGCATGATCGAAAGTTATACTTTGGATATCATCAACCTTCTTGCCGTAACTGGGGACTATAACGGTGATGCCTTGGTATGACCTAGAAAGTGTAATGGAACTGAGATCGTTTAAGACCAGTACTTAACTCCTCGAGACAATAGAGATATGCATTCTCTAGGTCATCTCAGTATCACCTATGATATATCTTCTAGCCAGACACAGTGTTATCTAATCACAGGGTCATCAAGGATATGAATGAGAAAAGAGAACGATGTCGGTGAACGAGTTATATGTGTTATGATCAAAGAGTTTGATCAGACTAGATTACATAGTCTCACCTCTTGGTATCGTTGGTATCGTGAAGTTAAGAGAATAAGTGCAGTGAGTAACTTATAAGGTTACCTCATTTAATGGGAACACACAGGAGACATCATGTGTGTCCACGGTCCCGCTGTTGGTTATTGTTGGTAAGTGCCCGAACATGTTTGTGTGTTATCGAGTATTTACGGGTCACACTCATGTCGTGCCAAAATTTTATTTAGAGAAATAATATGTTGTTATTGGTTTTATGAATGTTTCATGTCGTTACGATATCACAGAAACAAGTCCTGTGTCAATCGAAGTGGTTTCGGTGAAGTTGCTACAAGAGAGAAATTATGCCGGTGTTTGGTATAATTTATATGAGAAGCTACGGAGGACATGAGATGTCCCGGAGTGTTTTTAATGAGTTTCTAACATCATTAGTCGATGATTTTATCTTTAGAGATAACGGGGTTCTCGAAGAGTTCTGGGGGACTTTCCTTATATGGAAGCAGTGCCGGAGGGGGCCAGATTTCCCCTTATGGTCAAAACCTAATTTTAGGGAATGTAGGGTGAGGCCCATGGTTTCACCATAAGTATTTTTCCTGAATTTATTTCATAAATAAATGAGTGGGAAAAAGAAAAAGGAAAAAAGGTGGAGGGATTGGAATCCCTTGTGGAGTCCAATCCGACTCCTCCTAGGAGGGTGGTGCGGCCAAGTAAAGGGAGGGGGAAATCGACCCCCTCCTTTTGCAGGTGCCCTCCTCACTCCACCTATATTAATCCCCACCCCCTCCTCTTTGGAGAAGATACCAATTGAGCCTTTTGGCATTCTCTCTCTCTCTCTCTCTCTCTCTCTCTCTCTCTGAATTAGAGATCTTATTAGAGGGCCTCTAGAATAAGAGGTCTAATTAGAGAACCTCTAATTGAATTAGAGTCTCTAATTAGAAACAACTGTAATTGGATTTCAGTCTCTTATAGTCGGATTTTTGAGTTATACTCCCCCGATTAGACCTAACTCTAATTGTTTTCTCTCTCATGTGTTGAGAACTTCCAGTTTCATAGTAGTTCTAATCACAGTTGATTAGTGCTAACAACTAGCAACGCTAGAAGATTGTCTCTCTTCATCGGTGCCGAGTCCTGGACGGTGGAACGCTGACAGGTTGACACGAGCGTACGGTGCACACCATAAGACTGATTACACGTGTGATCCTCGGGAGGGAAGACTTTGCGACATCCTTACAACTAGGCATAGTTGTGAGCATCTACGATTGTTCAGAACTCTTCTATGACTACACCGACTCCGCTGCCCGTTGAGTCGTTTCCCAGATCCTCGCATGTGTGGGCATGCCTCATTATCTGCATAGTGATCTTGGCGGATTACGTAGGGATTTTTTTAAAAAAATTCTGTAGCGTATACCAGCAGAGCGGAAGCAAAGGTCATGTACGCATGCGTAGCGCGAATCTTTGCATTGTTCCGGTCGGGCTCCAAAGAAACGGCCGATTCGGCCAATCCCAGCGGGACTGGCTGAGGCCTGATTTAAAGTTCGTGCATGCCAAGATTTAGGTCGCATGCAACGAAACGCGCAGCCCATCGCTTAGCTGGAGGGCCTGGCACGATCTTACGGAAGCTACAAAACGTGCAGCGCCGCGTCTCCGGTGACGGGGGCAGCGGCGATCTTCTCGTGCAACCCATCGCATAGGGGCATGTAGTCTGGCCACCATGCTGGCGCCTAGTTCCGCCATTGAGGGCGCTACTCGGCGACCGACTTCGTCCTCCTATGCTTCTCTACCTGGTAGACTGGTCGGTGGATGGGATGCTATCGTCGGCGGTCCCGACAGACACCATGGAAGCTACGAAAGGCGACATCAGTGTTAGGGTTTGGCCATGGAGCTTCTCACATTCGTCTGGCACGTGGTGATGAAGTCCTACAGGTCTAGATCGAATAAAATGAGTTCGGCGGTGCCCTTAATGTGCTTCTAAACCTCTGGTTCATGCACGTCTACAAATCAGCTCGTGCGGCTTTAAGGGAGCATGTCGCGAAGCTCCGCTTTACGTTGGCACCATGAGACATGCCAAAGCTTGCGATTTTCATGATGTTGGACTAAGACAGGAAATATCAAGACGACTATAGTTGTAAGACCAATATTGATAGGTGCGGAGTTTAGGTTGTGATGGAGACATTGCTGGCTATAGGAAATTTTAGTCTGAACCGCACATGTGCATGTGAGGCTTTGATTGGTGCTTTCGTAGATGTGAGGGGGGGGGGGAGCATTGGGTCTAGGTTTTATTGGCTGTATATGCCGGTGCCATTTTTCTCGTTAAAGACATTTTATTGAGAATTAGGATTTTTTCCTATGTGAAAATCTATAATTTTTAATTGGGCGCTAATAACGCTCTTACAATGTTCCCTTTTTGGAGGTATCGTTTTTGAAGAACCCGTGTGTTGTATTGGTCCGGATGCTACATGTGATTGATCACTGTGCCAGTGTCATTTCTTTCGCTATTCTTGTGCATAATTAATGTTTCGACTAGTTCTTAACTTTAAATTAGCGCAGAGGCCGGATGTAATTGGTACCTAAGTTTTATTGGGTTATTAGTGGCCTTTAGATGTGTTTTTAGCATAAGAGCATGTCTAACAGACCCCCTAAATGGCCCAAACCCGTATAATAACCGCCGATATACGGGTTTGGGCTCTACCCGGCCATCTAGCACGCCCCGTAAATGGACCACCCCGGACGATTTTTTACAAGTTTGGGTAGGGGGCGGCCCGTCGACCCCTACATGTGCGGGTCGGGAGGAGATATAGAGGTCCAACCCCTCACCTTTTCCCCCATCGCGCGCGAACCTCCCAACCGCCGCCGCCGCCGCCGGAAATCCGCCTCCTCGCCATCCCCGGCCACCGCGTGGCCAGATCTCGCCGCCATGGACTCCTCGCAAGCCCCTCCCACCGCCGACGGCGCGGCACCCATGTCCGAGGTGGTGAATACTGCCACCGTCGACGCCGCGGCCTCCGCCGATGTCGCCGCCATCATCTCGGCCACCATGCCGATGAAGAGGAAGAGGATCCCGAAGCTCTTCTTCGACACACCGCCGGGGCCTGCGGTTGCGACGGCGGCGGGGGCGGCGGCGGCCACTGTTGCTACCGCCAAGAGGGTGAAGTCATTCGCGACGAGGGGGCGGCCGCCAAAGGTGAAGAAGGCCGCGACGCCTGCAGCGGACGATCCGCCCACGCAGGTGGTCGCCGAGGTTCCGTCACCGGTCGTTCTGCCTGCTCCCACGCCGCCCACGCCGCGGGTGCCCACGCCGCCGCCCGCTGGTGCCCGCCAGGTGCTCGACGAAGTGCCTGCGGCTGCTGCCGCGACATCCTACATGGATATGCTCAACGATTCTGCGGTGGACTTGGATTCGGGCATTGGTGGCTTCGACGACGAGTACGGTGACTATGGCGAGGATGAAGAGGCGGACGAAGAGGTGGACGACGACGTGGTTGAGGTGGACGAGGCTACTGCGCGGCGGAGCAAATCGGGGAAGCAGCCCAACTACACCGAGATTGAAGATGTCACATTGGTCCGTGCGTGGGGCAAAGTGTCTATGGATGCTGCCACCGGCACCGATCAAACCGGCAAGCGCTATTGGCAACGAATTGAGGATCTTTACCACAAGCTCAAGCCTCGCACGAAGACTTTGGCGGATCGATCCTACCGCTCCCTTGAAGGCAGGTGGAACGCGATCAAGCCAGCTTGTTCTCGTTGGAGCGCTGCCATGGACCAAGTGGCGGATAATCCACCAAGTGGATGTGTGGCAACGGACTACGTAAGTTTTGTGACAGATTTCTTGTGCAAACTATGTGTTCTTGCGTAAACATCACACTACATTGTTGTTGTGCAGCCCAAGTATGCTCAATTGCGGTACAAAGATATGGCCGGGTCAAAGAACAAGGAATTTCAGTTTGAGCATTGCTTCAAATTGCTCCAACACCTTCCCAAGTGGAAGTTGAGGGACGAAGAGCCAAAGTGCAAGAAGGAGGCAATGCTCAACATGGATGATGAAGAGGAAGACATGGGTGGTCGCAACGTAGGCAAGCCCGAGGGCACCAAGAAGGCGAAGGAGAGGCAGAGGCTAGAAGCCGAGGCAGCTAGCTTCAAGGACAAGATGGATCAGCACATTAGGGCAAAGGAGGAAATAGCATTCAAGACATTGGAGACCAAGGTCCTCATCACCGAGAAGAAAAAGGAGGTGAAGCTTGCCAAGGTGGCTGCAAAAAGAGAGGAGGCTATGCGCAAGGCCGAGTTGGATGCCCAAATGTTGGCTCTCAAACAAACCAAAGCCATGAAGGAGCTCTTGGCCGAGGAGAAGGAGATCATGATGATGAACACCAAGGACATGGACGAGGATCAGCTGCTGTGGTGGAAGGAGAGCAAGGCCGAGATCATGGCGAGGAAGTTGCAGGCGCGTCAAGCTCGCGAGGCATCCAACCTTGGTGCTTCAACTTCGGTGAGTGGTGGTGCCAACGGTGGGCTGCAAGATTGATGTGGATCGCGTTGGTGGTGGCAGTACTTTTGGGAACCTCTATACCTAGAACATGACCTATGAACTTGTTGATCTATTTGTGATGTAAAACTATGGATTATGCATCGCATATCTTGAATCTGCCATATTTTGATATGCTTGTGTAGTTGTGCTAAACCCTGCAAAACCCTGTTTTGTGAGGGGCCAAAAGCTCGTGCGAGCTAGCAGACCCCCTACCCGCACCCCGTAAAACAGAATATTCTGTTTTACGGGGTGGGAGTAGGGGGTCTGCTAGCTCGCCCGAGTTTTTGGCCGGCGAAATGCGTATACAGGGCCCTCTACACGCGTTTTAGGGGGCCAAAACATAAGGGGTCTGTTAGACATGCTCTAAGTGGTCCACTTGTTCATCTCATGTGTGTAGTGCACCTCATATAGGTCCATGCTACTTCTTTGGCTCTGTAGAAACACTTCCCTCTTAATATCAAAATATGTTGGTAGAAATAATTAACTGTAAAATTACAATATCATGAAAAAGTTCCACTAAGGCTGGTGCCAATGGGGGCTATAGGAGGGGGCGGTAGCGGCGCTACCGCCCGGTGGCAGGCGAGAGGGGGCGGTAGGAGGAGGCGATAGGTGCCGACGGGCGGTGGCGGTACCGCCCGGGCTATAGCCCGTGTCGCCCGGGCTATAGCCCGCATAGGCGGGGCGGTAGCGCGGGGGCGGGGCGGTAGCGAGGGGCGGTAGCGGTGCCAATGGGGGCGATAGCGCGGGCGATAGTGGGGAGAGGAGTATGGTAGTGGGGGCTATAGCCCGTGCACTGGCACCGTGTCCGTGAGAGTGGGGTGATAGTGGTGAGAGAAGGTGACGTGGCGGGGGCTATAGCCCGTGAATAGTAGGCGGTGCATTGGCACCAGCCTAACACTACTTCTCCACTCTTTTTTAGCGGATTGCCGGGTTGCCCTCCCCTCCAACAGCTCGTTGTTCCTCGTATTTATGAAGCCAAAAGCACGCCGTGGCGGTACCCCACACTGCGGACAACAGCAGAGTAACAAGGACCCAAGAACCCGGAGACAGCAGGCGCATGGGGAGAGGGACTAATCCTTGCCGACGCCACACTCCTCCCCGAAGCAAGCATGGCATCCAACACTTCCTTCAACCCCTGCCCATATATTAGCTATCCCGGATAAAGATAAGAAGAGAGAGAGAGAGAGAGAGAGAGGAGCATGGACCGTTGGGAATGGTGATCACCACGGTCACGTCAGCCAAGATAACTCGATAACTGGAAGAGAGTTTTTCCTAGAAGAGAAAAAAGAAGAGAGGCAGAGGGTAAACAATGGCGGCACTGGCCGCCGCCGCCGCTTTCGCCGGCCTCCTCCTCGCCCTTGCGCCGGTGGTGGGGGGCGATACCGATGCCGCAGCTGGTAATGCCGGCCGCCGCCTCTTGGTTTCTTGGTACGCATTTTCTCTGATTTCACTGTACCTGATGTTTGATATGCTCTGCTTCTTGCAGTCGCGGCTATGGGGAACCTCTACACCTCCTGGAACAGCCCGGCTCAGCTCGCTGGTTGGTCGGCCGCCGCCGCCGGCGACCCCTGCGGCGCCGCCTGGATGGGCGTCACCTGCTCAGGCTCCGCCATAACTGCAATGTACAGATTTCTCTTAGTGCCAAAATGTTTATACTGATGAAAAGGGAAAAGCAGTTTCCATCTATGCTGGCCAGAGTATACCTGCTGATTTTCGAATAAAAAAGTTCATCGTTTTGGTTTTTTTTGCATGCGTGCTGTGAAAATTATGGATTGGTGTAACCTTTTTCTCTGACACTGACCAATGTTGTTTGCCTAACCTTTTGGTACTACTACTTAATTTGGAGGAAACTTTTGTAAAGTTGCTGACAGTATAAAAAGTTTTTTTTGTCAGAAGGGTTTGGAACTGTTGATGTGGCAGCAGTAATTGGTGCTAGTTTCACTTTTGCCCTTATTTTGTTCTTATCTGATTTTACCGTTGTAGTTCTGTGAAATTAACTTAAACCTGAGCACTGCTTACTGCTGATAACTGCAATGTATAGATTTGTCTTACTAGTCCTAAAATGTTTACTGGTGATTTTCCGGGATAAAAAAGTTCATCGTTTGCGTTTTCTTGCATGCGTGCTGTGAAAATAATGGATTGGTGTAACCCTTCTCTGACACTGACCAATGTTGTTTGCCTAACCTTTTGGTACTACTACCTAATTTGGAGGAAACTTTTATAAAGTTGCTGACAATATAAAAAGTCTTTTGTCAGAAGGGTTTGGAACTGTTGATGTGGTAGTAGCAAGTAGTGCTAATTTTACTTTTCCCCTAATTTTGTTCTTATCTGATTTTACCGTTGTAGTTCTATGAAATTAACTTAAACCTGAACACTGATATATCCTGCTTCTTCTGTTCTTATTTTGCAGCAACCTTTCTGGTATGGGATTGAATGGTACTCTTGGTTACCTACTGTCCAATCTAGTGGCACTGAAAACGATGTATGAGCTAACACCGAGTTACAAATCTTCACTGTCCTATGTTTTCCTTAAGATTTATATTTCTCACTCCTTTACTTGCAGGGACTTGAGTAGCAACAACTTGCATGATACAATTCCTTATCAGTTGCCACCAAATCTTATCCACCTGTAATGCTTCTCAACTTGCACCTGTTCATTCCAAAAAGTTGGTGCTTTCTGTTTCATTCATTGCGATAATGCAGGAATTTGGCGAGAAATAACTTTTCTGGTAACCTTCCGTACTCTATATCCAACATGTTATCACTTGGCTACCTGTAAGTTGCTGACTACTGCAAAGATGTAATTAATTTTTTGGCAATTTCTTTCGTTGACGCAGCCTAACAACAAATAACATGTACATGCAGAAATGTGAGTCACAACTCCCTGTTTCTGGAAATTGGCGAACTATTTGGGAACCTCAATACCCTATCTGAACTGTAAGTACTCTATTTTGGATCCTTAATGCAGATAATTTGGAGAATATATGCAAAATCATGCACTCTATGTTGTTCTTGTCCAATCCTACTGTTGTTCTGTCTTCATTCAGCATGATCGTTGGACTTTCCGGTGTTAAGATATGAGCTTACCACTGTACAATCAACATCTGTTTCTGCAGTGATTCTTGTAGACACTCAAAATAATTTAACTGCATTCGTGTGTATGAAACCTTTTGAATTTGCTAAGTAGATAAGAGGTGAATCAGGTATGATCATGCAGGGTAGTATGTTTACCTACAACATGAGATAAATTTGAGGTCCAAAACCGACATCTCAACTTGGGTGAAGGTGAATTTAATTATCTAGTTTTACCTGTAAAATGTGTGATGAACTGATGATCATAGTCACTTAGGCGGATCACTGCATAAAGTTAGCAAAGCATATGCAGGGATTTATCTTTTCAAATACCTGCAGGGATTTATTATTTTTATGTGACTTCATCTTGTTCTTTTAAAAATCCTTGCAGGGATATATCTTTCAACAACTTTTCAGGGAATCTTCCAATTTCTCTTGCATCTTTGTCAAATCTTTCTAGCCTGTAAGTATTCAATACTTTTTTGGACAGTATTCAATAGTCTGCAACTCAATCTTCCCATTTTGGTGTTTCATTTTCATGGTTTTGATAGTTCTTTACCTGTAACCCATTGTGTAGTTATATGCAAAGTAATCAACTGTCGGGCACAATCAGTGTCCTCGGCAACCTAAGCCTTACTACATTGTAAGTGACTTTTCATATGCTAACATGACTGCTAATACTCCTTTTTTGTTTGTTTGGACTGACAACGTACGGTAATTGTGCCTTTAAACAGAAATATAGAAAACAACAACTTCAGCGGCTTGATACCAGGGGAACTCAGCTCGATTCCAAATTTGATGTAGGCACAATAACATACTTATTTTACTTTTGTAATATGGAAATCATCATTTCTACATGCTGATGGGCTAGTGCAATTTCAACAATAGAGTTGGAGGAAACTCATTTATCAATATGCCTGCACCTCCACCACCAATTGTCATACCACCGGCTGAGAGTCCACTCAATCAGCCAGACCATCCTCGCGGTCCAACAAGCTTTCCAGATAACCCTGACCCTGAGATCGCAATCGATCAAGATGACAAGAAGCAAGGTCGGCAAACAGGTGTGCTTATAGGTTTGGTTGTTGGCTCAGTAGTTGCTGCTTCATGTGTGCTTTTCGCGATGGTATTCTGCCTTCACACTGTCCATAAAGGAAAGGATGGTGGTACCAGTGAACCAAAAGACTTTGTAGGTGCTCTTGCAGTAAACATAGACAGAGGTAAGCTCCTATTTCTTCGCACCTGATACATAGTTTACCTTCCCACATGAACTAAAGATAGATATTTGTAGGTTCACTTGTAGTAGGAATAGACCTGTTTGAGGTAAAATGAATCAAGATTTTTTTTCCCTGTTACCAAGATGTAAAAAAAAGGTAAAAAATAATCAGTTACGAAGGACAAAAGTGTTTACTAGCTTTAAATCACTAAACTAAGACTGGTTGAGAATTTGAATCTTTATACTTATCTCGGTGTTTTTCTTTTGTAGATTCTAATAACAACAGCCAACAAGGCACTCCTGTAGCTTCAGTGCTCCTGCGGCCTTCTGGGACTCCTGAGAGGGTATATGGTATAAATGGTTCTCCAGCAAAAAAGATGAAGGTTCCTGGCGCGGTAACTTCTTATACTGTTGCTTCTCTTCAAGTTGCTACAAACAGCTTCTGTCAAGATTCCCTCCTAGGCGAGGGTTCACTTGGCCGTGTTTACAAGGCTGATTTCCCCAATGGAAAGGTAAAAGTACAATTCAGAAGTTTGGCTTAAATGATATTTGCAATCTGTGTCATTTACGATGCTTGATTCTACCTTTGCGCAATCAAGATTTGCAGTGGCTTGATGGTTTGGTTGCCATTTTGGCAACTTGGATCATGTAAACCTTTAATGCATTATTGGATTTTTTTTTACTTTTTTTAAATCATAATACACTAGAACTGAACTGTGCATGATCACAGGTACTTGCTGTGAAGAAGATAGACAGTGCTTCCCTTTCCTTGTATGAAGAGGATCATTTCCTTGAGGTTGTGTCAAACATTTCTCGGCTCAGACACCCGAACATCGTGTCACTAACAGGCTATTGTGTTGAACATGGGCAAAGGCTTCTTGTGTATGAGCACATCACAAACGGAACACTGCATGATATGTTGCATTTTTGTGATGAAGAGAGCAAGGCCCTTACATGGAACGCACGCGTGCGGATAGCGCTAGGCACTGCCCGAGCTTTAGAGTATGTTGTCTCAGTAATCTACTGAATCTTACCCTTCATTCTGCACTTCTCTGACGAAGCGAGCAAGGACCTTCATGAGCCCTCTAACATTGTACTGTCAACCTTTCTTCAGGTACCTGCATGAGGTGTGCCTTCCCTCTGTTGTACATAGAAACCTCAAGTCATCAAATATCCTGCTTGATGAGGAGTACAGCCCACATCTGTCTGACTGTGGTCTTGCTGCCTTCTCACCAAATCCTGAGAGAGAGGTAAGTAACATAGTAGCACATCTACCAATGGGCGATTTTTTTTCCTGAAGTTTCATAATTTAACCTTTTGTTTTTGTCAGTTGGGGTAAATCAGGTATTGTTATGTTATGTTTTGCCAGGTTTCAACTGAGGTGCTTGGCTCGCTTGGATACAGCGCCCCAGAATTTGCCATGTCAGGAACATATAATGTAAAGAGTGACGTGTACAGTTTTGGAGTGGTGATGTTAGAGCTACTATCAGGCCGTAAACCACTAGACAGGTATCATTTCTGACCTGGTAAAGTGTAGTACCGCTTTAAACAGTATGACCTTCCATTCTGTTATTGCGATTCAAATCATTGTAATTTTGGTGCTGTACTAACAGATCAAGAGAGAGGTCGGAGCAGTCCCTTGTCGGGTGGGCAACCCCACAGCTTCACGACATCGATGCGCTGGCCAAAATGGTTGATCCAGCAATGGATGGGATGTACCCCGCAAAATCTCTCTCCCGTTTTGCCGACATAATCGCACTGTGTGTTCAGGTACACATCATTTTCTTCTGTCCTGTATATGGCCTTATCTGGTTTATTTGAACATCGCTCTAGCTTGCAGATAACTATGAAAGCCATTTATTAGCCCTGGTCTATTTATCTGCATCAACTTGATGCATTAATAAAATTGACAGTACTTTTTGAGAAAGTAATCGGCTCATTAACCCCTGTGAATCTAAAGTACTGATATTTTGTTGACATATGAACTAAATTACTCTCCCTAGACAGCTAGACTATAGAAGTGAGTTAAGATCCTAACATTTCTGTCTGCCCTTCTGTGGTGAATGCTTGTAGCCGGAACCTGAGTTCCGTCCACCGATGTCCGAGGTTGTCCAGCAACTCGTGCGCCTGTTGCAGAGGGCTAGCATGTTAAGACGACAATCAGGAGAAGATCTAGGGTTTTCATACCGGGCTCCGGAGCGCGAAGGGAGTCCATGGGACGCGTTATGAGACCATGCTAGATTGTTAGGACTGGGACTTGGACAGCACGTGAACCTTCAGGCTCTCTAGACTCCAGAGCTGGACAACGTCGTTTTGAGTATTATATATCGTTCAGTTTTTACACCGTTTTCTGTCTGGTATTTATTGATCTGGTTATCTATTTGAACCAAATATATACTGGGAAGTGGGAACTTTGTGAATGGCATGTATAGAATTATGTTCTGGACTTCTGGTGATCGGTTGTAGATATAAATAGGAAAAGAAATGTAGAAACTGGATTTCATGGATTTGTGAATTGTGAAGTGCTGAAGGATTTGGATACCGATTTTTTTTTTTAAATCTGGGGTTACTAGGATTTTTTTTGTAACTGTGGTTACAGGATGAGATTCTCAGACAAAGTTGAACTTCAAACTTGGAAATGTCAAAAATAAATAAATATCAAAACTGATTTTGGGAGGAACTATCCAGTCCAAATTCCAATGGTCTGGGATTTTCTGCCCGGTAACCTCATTTCGGTTAAATCCCGGTTAACTAAATCCCTGGAAGTGCTGCGGCCTGATGGCAGTGCTAGCATCTCGGCGCAGACAGCGATGTGGGTATCTGTGTGTGCCTTGCCGGTGTGGCAAACCACATTGATTCGTGGAAAAGCACACGGGTCTCCGTCTCTCTTGCTTGTCGCCTGGTGCATCGTCCGGTTGCGTACTGTGTTCTTGCTAGTGATGACTTTCTTGAAACAGATTGCGTGCTATGTCAAACCAGTTTGGTGGACCATGATTCCTCGATGTTGAAGGTTCTTGATATTCCTATACTACCTAGACAGCAGAAGGGAGGGATCAATACAAGGCTTTAATCATGGAAGACAAATAATCTAAAGCCTACGAACGTAGGTAGGTGATGACCTGATGCCACGTTTGTGTACACCGAGCATTGCCAACATGAATTCCACTACCACACGGTTGGTTGAGGCCTTCTTTACTAGGGGCCTACTTTTCGTTCCTTTGTGATTGAATTGATTTACTGAAACCTTTTCTTTCATCCAATCCACTCAAACACATTTTTTTTTAGTTTGAATCCATTATAGTGGTGGCTTGTTTTTTGATTTGCACACAAAAATGAGGGAGGTTGTGGGGATATCGCGTGATTCTCCCGTCCGAAACTGGTTTGGTAAACGAACGGTTGGAGATTTTGGGGGTTCCGGGAGAGTAATGCGCAAATGGTTACCAATAGGGATGTTGCATGTTGGTTTGATTTGAGAATTGAAAATGATGAGGGTAAGTAAGATGTGAAAAATCTTGGCATCCAAAGAAAGGTCCCTAAATCCGTTCCCTTGAAAACACCTCAAATACACCGAAAGTAAAGAAGTCTTGAAGCATGAATATACTATGCATAGTAGTTTCTAGGGTCTGTCACACAAAAAGTACATTTGGCCACTGGCCGAGCTAGGGGGATCAGGGTCCTGGCCCCATCCTATGGCATTATACAACACAACGATTTTTTTTTTTACCTAAAGCCTAATTTACACACAATTTTTCGAAAAAATAGCTTTGTTGCCCCCCCCCACCCTAATGGTGATTTGCCATGTCTGGCCCCTTTGGTCATGGCTTCGTCCCAGCATTTGGCCATATGGGGCTTGAATTACTGAAATTGTTTTTCATGTTTTAGTTTCTCATTTGCTCCCTCTCAACTCGCTCTCCTGCCCACTTCTCGTTGAGAGTCTCCTCATCGCCGTTGTTCTCCCTCTTCTCCGACGGCTCTATCGTCCGACAGTGATGGGAGAGGGGAGGGGGAGGTCCGTCCTCCGTGTATATTATTATTGTTAGGTGTAGCGTGTATATTTCCGTTGTGTAGTTTGGCGGCATGTCGCAGGGATCTGCATCGACGACACATGCAGACAGTCGTCGGTGGTAGACGAAGGGGGTGCTACTGGCTGTTTTCCTTTGGAGGTTGGAGGCGATGATGGCTGATGATGCTCATTCCCCTTCCCTCTCTAATAAGTATGAGATGAAGTGGGACACATGTATCCTCCTCAGATCAGGTCTCCGTGGCGGCGAGCAGGTGCTGGAGTCCCAGTATCTAACATCATCGGTGGAGATCTTCAAGCTTCGGTCGCTAATGCTCCCAAGCGGCAGTTGTGCCCCCTCGCTATTTTTGGACGATAGGTGGAGGGGGCTTCTTCTCTGAGGGTTCTTTGTCTCCAATCCGGAAGGATCTTTGACCTTACCACAAGGTTTGTTGTTGCTCCCATCCCAGGTGGTTTCGTCCCCAACGGTGGGATTGACGACACCTGCTTAGGGGTCCAACAATGTAGGCCTCACATTTAGATGGAATGACTTGGATAGAGCAGCAGTAAGGCTTAGGTCAAATAGGAAATATAGATGAGGTATCAGATAGATGAGGTATCAGATAGATAGTTATCTATCTTTCGGTGGTGAAGGACCGGATCACGTTTTAGAATTTCTTGGAAGGTCCTTTTCTATAAAATGTGAGGATGGTGTTGCAATTAATAGTTTTTCGAGGACATCTTTATAATTGTTACCCACCGTTAGGGCATCTCCAGTCGCCCCCAGAGCCCCCCCAGGCAGCCTTTTTAGCGCCGGAAGCGGCGAATAGCGCCGTTTTCGCACCAGCCGGCCCCCAGAAGCCCAAATAGTGCCGAAACGGCGCTAATTCGCGCCGCGGCACCCAGGCGAAACCCAGCCCGCTGGGTTCGGCTTGGGGGGCGAAAATGCGATGCAGCCCATGCGGGCCAGCTCTGTCAGTGACGCGTCGAAAAACCGCGGGAACAGAAGCCCCCGCCCGTGATCTTCTTCTCGGCGCCCGCGCTGGTCAAAGGCTGCCGGAGTAATGGCGTGGCGGCCGGCCAGTGCATGCGCCCCAGTCAAAGGCTGCCGGAGTAATGGCGTGGCGGCAGCGGAGAGGCACGCGCGGCGCAGTAAATGCCCCCGCCAGGCTACAAAAGGCCCCCTCGCTGCTCGCCGCTCTCCCATTCTCGACGTCCACCTCCTCGCCCTCACCGCGCTCGCTCTCACCGCCCTCGCCGCACTTCACCTAGACACGATGCCTCGCTGGTTCCGTGCCTGGCGCCACTCACCGTTGTACTGCCGGCCCACAGCCGCGACGCGTGGCCACAGCGACAGCGAGTTCCACTACGAGGAGCAACCGGCGCAGGAGGAGCCGGCGCCCGAGCAGCAACCGGCGCAGGAAGAGGTGGCGCCCGAACAACAGCCGGCGCAGGAAGCACGTCGCAGGAGGAGGAGGCAGCCAGTCTGGCCCGAGCAGCACGCGGCATGCTACTCGTTCGAAACCTGGCGGAACGAGGAGGCGTTCCACCGGGTTCGCACTGGCCTCGAGCAGGCGGTGGCAGCGGCGGCCGAGGCTGCCGCCGTTCGGACATCCCTGGAGACCCACCAGAGGGAGGAGGCGGAGCGCGAGGCCTACCAGCAGCTCACCGCAACCGCGGCGTCGGGCGAGCAGCAGGCGCTTGTCGCGCAGTACGAGAGCGACCGGCGCAACCGCCAGCCCTCCGAGCAGGCGCAACTACACCGGCTGCGGATGCAAGGTAGGGCGGAGCGGCGCTGGCTCGCCACGGTGGCGAACCCGTCGACGAGCGCCCCATCGCCCTTCGCCGAGAACGACCACGAAGCTGGCCCCTCCAACCGGTCGGCCTACGACGACTGCGAGGAGGACGACGAGGAAGAGGACGACGCCTAGAGTAGTCGCCGCCAGGCCGGGCGATCGTAGTTTTTAAGTTTTTCCCAATGTTTTAGTTTAAATTTCTGTCGGAATTTATGAAAATTGCGTCGAATTTATTTTTCGAATTATTTTGGGCCGAGTGTTGGGCTGGGGGACGACTGAGAACCCTCCCCACAATGGCGGCGTTTTTAGGGCATTTCGAGGTTCCAGATTAGCGCCGTTTGGCGCCGCGGCGGCCCCACAAGGGCGACGTTTTGGGCCATGGGGGGCGACACGGCTGGAGATGCCCTTAGGACTCTTCTCCCGTTAAAAAAGAACACTTTCATATATTCATTTGCTTCAAAATCCAATACCTCCATGTTTCCCACCTCATTTTATTTAGGATATGGCATTTCCACGTCTATTTTCAGCATATCTTGAATACAGATATTTGAGAATATCCACTACTCCTACTATACTTTTTTTATCCCTATCCATTACCACCTCTAGGCTCTAGCTCTCCACCCAAACGGCCAAACTTTGCAGCGCCACAGCCCCAGCCTCGCACGGTCGAAATCAAAACCCGTCACACACCACACACGCACACGGTGTGCCGATGTCACTGCCACCCCGCCGCCTGGGTCGCTAATAATGGGCCGCCGCGTTCTCACCTCGCTAGCCCGGCGCTGCCTGCCTAGTGCCTACCGTCCCTCGGTGGCGCTCGGTCCACCGCAGCAATAATAGGCGATGCCTTGAATCCATGACATGGCCGCGCACTCCCTCTCCCTCCCCACGCGCGCGCCTCCTCTGCTCCGCCTCCTCCTCTGCCGCCCCCGCCGCGCGCCGCCCTTCCGCTCCTCCTCCGCCGCCGCGCCACCTCGCCCCAGCCGCGGCGCGATCTTCTCCGGAGCCCGAGGTGAGTGCGTGCTCGCCCTCTGTTTGATTGATCCAGCACCCCCCGTCTGTCCATCCGTCAGACCGATGCTTTAAATCCGATGCGGCTTTCGGGGTCGCCAGTTTCCTCTCCGTCAAGAGACGCTGCGGATCGATTTACGGATACGTCAGTGTGTTCACTCTCGGATTCTCGCTCTACCCGCTCCAAGCGCCGCGCTGCCTCGCGTGGAATTTCCCTCGCGGTGGCTTTGTAAAATCTGCAGCCAATGAAATAGGTGTGGCAGGGGGTAGGTAGATGTGGAGCCACCCATTCCCATATGCCTGGAGACTCTGAGTCTGTGAGCCTAGGAGAAAGGAAAAAAACACATAGATGGATGGTGAAAAAACACATAGAAAGGGGATGGAATGGCCACGATTCAGTGGTGGCTAGCCTTTCCCGTCCATCTTCGCTCTCGGCAATCCCAGTCCCACTCACCCTTTTCTCAGTTTAGTGGCCATTCTACAGTTAGCGAGCTGAAACTTGTCAGATGGTTCGCACCACACATGCAGCGCACTTTTGCTTATGTTAAAATTCCGTGAACTGTGCAATTTTATGCATTGGCAGTCCATGAGTTTGCTTGCTCTAATTTGGCAGCTGCAGGTATAAGGCGAAGAGGTGGGGTGGGGAGCAGAACTATGTCAAGTTCCACCAATTCGATAGCAGTGGCGGAGTCGGCAATCGCCAAGAGTGGAGCAAATGTCGAGCTGCTTCCATTTGTGGAAGACAAACATGGCGGTGTCATCATTGAGATGACGGCCCCGATGGATCCACAAGTTTTCTCAGCTTCCTTGAAATCGGCACTGTCAAAATGGAGGGAGCAGGTGGTTTTATATACCATGGGTATACCTACAGTACATACATTTTTTTTTGAGAAATGTGACTTGTCAAAATTCCATCAAATGCATTCATATAGGTTCAGCATAAATACCCCTACTGTATTGTGATAAATATTTTTTATAAAAAATCATTGAATGCATCTTGTGGTGTGTTTCATGTACAAATGTGACCGGAAAGACCCATATAAGTTATATGCACTGTTCGTCCATATTCAAATTGAACTATTCATCCCTGCAATTTTTTTAAACTATTCATTCCTCCCGACCAAATATATTAGTGTATGATCTTTCCATTGATTCTCTCTGCAATTGTAAAATTATGTTGTCCTCATTGTAGGGAGTAAGAGGTGTCTGGATAAAATTGCCGATCAGCCTTGCGAACCTTATTCAATCAGCAGTAGAGGTAATTTAGTTTGCATGTTTCATGTTTCTTTTGTAGTAAAATACTTGTTTTATGAGTCTGTATTCTTGATACAACTTGTCATTAAATTAATATTTTCGGATTCAAATAAATCATGTATTTTGTAGATGAAAACAACAAACTGATCCAGGTTTTGATATTAGTTAGTGTTATTTCATACTCCCTCTGTTCCTGAAAGTAAGGCATTTTTTTTTTCAAAAGTCAAATAACATAAAGTTTGTCCAAGTTTTCAGAAAAACCTTTAATATATGCAATACCACATCAATACCGTTTGATACATCGTGAAATTATATTTCCATATGATCTCCATATAATATCACAGTTGTCGATAATTTTTTTCTAAAAACTTGGTCAAAATTTACATTGTTTGACTTTTCAAAAACAATATACCCCTTACTTTTAGGAACAGAGGGAGTAACTGTGTGAACATGGTCTTCTGTTTTTCTTTTTGAAGAGCGCCAATAAGAGAGTACCCTTACCTTAATATTAATATGTACAAGGAGCAAGGTTTATTGTAACAAGCTGTTTGAACTTTGAACTTAATGTCTGAATCAACGTTCCTTCATTTTGATATAGGAAGGATTCTGGTACCATCATGCAGAGGAAGCTTACTTAATGCTCGCGTACTGGCTTCCAAATACGACTCATACATTACCTGTAAATGCTACACACCGTGTGGGTGTTGGAGCTTTTGTAATGAATGAAAAAAGAGAGGTACCAAATGAATTTGAAAGCACTATAAAGGACTCAGATAATCATGCTTCTGCCTTTTTATCCTCCTTTGAATCGGCTTTAAGTGCTTAGATAAAGTTTGCTTCTTGTATCATCACTGAAATCCTACACTACTGAAATTCTATAGGTATTGGCTGTCCAAGAAAAAAGTGGTGTACTTCGAGGACTAGGTGTATGGAAATTTCCAACTGGAGTTGTTGAACCAGTAAAATTTCTGCTCTGGGCTTGTAGAGATGCTATTCAAAATCTTTCTTTACCACTTTCTCTCATTATATTATACAAGATCCTGATACATGTAGGGTGAAGATATAAACATTGGAGCTGTAAGAGAAGTTAAAGAAGAGACAGGGGTATGTATTAGCATATGGAGAATTACTTTTTGTTCAATAAACTGATGCCCAAAACTTGGTGCCATATCTACTAATACTCCTCTTTTCCTTCCTGGGTCATGTATCAGATTGATACAGAATTCATTGAAGTAGTTGCCTTCAGGTAACCAACGTCCTTGTTTTTTTGTTCTTAATGTCTTAAAGATCCATAGTACAATCAGGAAACTTGTAAAAGTCAGCGTGATAGCAACTTATGTTATGTGATACCTAGCTGGCTAACTCTGTCGGCTCATTTGCCCATCGTATCAACTAGATTTCACCAGCCTTCTGTAGTGTACACTGTATATATTTGATTTTTAAATGGTAAAGCGAATTTGAAGAGTCCGTAATTTGCATTGTTCTGGTAAACGTTGCAATATATCTGCATAAGATGATTTTTTACCGAGATATGCTTGATTAACTCCATAACCTCCTGTTAGTGTCTATATAATTCTGAAATTAAACATGACGTATATTAAAGTAAAATGGACACATGGAAATTACATATTAGTTGTCACTGAAATTGATGTATCTAAAACTGAAATATGTCTATATACATCCGTTTTAGTGATAACTAATATTGGACGGAGGGAGTAAAAACTTTCTTTTGTTGCAATTTATCTCGTTCACTTCCAAGTCTGAACTAATTAGTGTCTCTCATGTGGGTGTCGACCTATCAATTTGCAGGCAGAGCCACAAAGCTTATTTTGAAAAATCGGATCTATTTTTTGTGTGCGTCTTACGGCCACTTTCCTTTGACATTACTAAGCAAGAATCAGAAATTGAGGATGCTCAGGTACTTGGACCTGCATTTCAGCATCAAAATGTTTAATGTGCCTTGGAAAGAGGGAACATTTTCAAATATATTCTCTTCAATATCTGAATTACTTGTGCATGAATACATCATTGACGCTCCACTTATCGGATGCAGTGGATACCGGTAGAGGAATTTGCGGCACAACCGTTTGTACAGAAACATGAACTCGTGAAGTACATTCTTGAAGTTGGTCTGGCTAAGGTCGACAAGGAGTATGCTGGATTTTCTCCAATCCTCATAAAATCGGCATTCTCGGAGAAACAGTCCTCATTTTACATGAACAGGAGGGACCTAGACAAAGCCTCGGAGTCAGGCAATACACAACAAAGTAGCTTATTGTGAAAGGGTTGAAGCACTCATCTTGATTACTTTATTGGTTGGTAGTGATTTTGATCGTATGGACTGCTTGCACAGTTCTATGAAGAGACATAGCTCAGCAGAAGTACAGATGAAATCGATGTACTTATCTTATTAATTGTATCGATAAGCTTACAAATAAAGGGAATGCTAGTTGGATTGGACAGTTTTTATTTATGTTGGTGTTTTTTTTTTTGGAACTCAGGTGGCCTTTGTTACGTAGTTACATCACCCAACATGAATTGTATTAGTTCGGAGGAGCGAAGCTTGCTATTCAAACCTTATTCATGTGTACAACAGGCATCTTAAACCGAGCCTCCAAACGCTGATACAACACTAGCAACCTTCACACACTTTTCCCTGACTAACAGACAACCAATGCCGCTGATGGTACTGCATCAATCCAGCTGTTGCTTCCGACCACCAAGTACGCACTTCGGCATGAACTATTCAACATAGTAGCAGGAACCTAAGACTATGGCACATAACATACTGAATGTGATTTTTTATTTCGGTACAACAGCAGGAGTCCATTTGGAAACTTTTCACCACTCTGTCCCTCCCCCTCAGTCCAAAATTGAGATACTCTCACATCACTCGTAATATGAGAAAAAAGATGGAAGGTGGAATAGAAAAGATCCTTCCTCAAAATCCTTTACTATCCAATTTCCACCCCAAGAGAACTGAACCTTTAAAGTTTCCTCCAATTGAGAAGTGATCTGAAATATTTTTCCGTACCCTGCCCGGCAGCACGCCGACTGCATCCAGCACCCGGTGGGGCCTTGGAGGTGAAACGGACCGCGGTCCCTTGCTTGTGGGAGGGATGTTGTTCCTTTTTTCTTTTTTGGAGCTTCAGTGTCTTCTTCGGGATATTGAGGTGGAGATGACATCCCGAAGTCAGAATAAGGTCCTCCCTGACCTATTCTCTCTTAGGTGGTGCAGCTAGCACCGTTGGAGGGCATGTGTAGTTATTTGTCCGGCAGATGTAATCCAGTCAGTTTCGTGTTCGTTGGTAATCATTGAAGATGGTTACTGCTCTGATGTGCCGGTCCTTTGGACCTTAGCACGTCAACTTCCCGTATGGCTACTACAGTAAGCTATAATACTACAAGCTTTGCCGACCCTAGTGATGGAGGGGCAAGGACGGTGACATGTCTTCGTCTCGCTCTAGTGCTTTTAGTCGCCGCTAGGTTATCCAGTGACCAATTTGTTATTTTTATTACTTTGGGGGTTCAATAAACTATTTATAAGTTTATACCTTTTGGGCTTATTTGTATTTCTATAGATGTTTATTAATATATCGGTGGACCTCTTTGCAAAAAAAAGTTTTGTATGGACCAACACCACTACCACCTTCCCATTCACCTCCGCGTCCAGGCCCTCAGTTGCTACGAACACCGCCTACATACCAGCCCACCGCCAAAAGCACCTCGCCCTCTACAAACTCATCATGACCTCCTCCAAAATCAACAAGCTCGCCACCGAAATCTCCACATCTGCCTCCCCTCCAGTCACCTCTCCCACCGCCAAAATCACCTCGCCATCATCGTGGCCCGAATCAGATTTGGGTTTCTTTCCCTGCTATCACCACCTACGCTATTTCTAGATCTCATTGTGGAATTACCTTCACACCCTTTAATCCACATTCCTAAAGCAAACTTATCACTGCGGGACTTTGTGTGACCTGTGTACTATCCTAACACTGTTCTGCACATCGTCCGAGGTGGCTCACAACACTTTTAAAAACACACGCACATTCTAGTTGCCCCCTTCTCCGTCTTCGATTCCAGTGATCCCCGCTATCGCATCGCTTGAAAATACAGTTGTTCGGATAGGCCCTCCAACATCATAGGCTAATTACAGTTGTTCATGATTCACATTTCATATTTTTCGCTTTTTTCTCTCTTAATGAACTTTTGTTGGACCGTTGCCGTTGTGTGCATCTTAACTGTGTAGAGGCTGGTTGTAGTACTTTTTGGGTAATACAATGCTCTTTATTGAAAACAATCATGACTAAACTCCCATATTTAACAAGATGGAGGAACATATATACTCCGTAGCTGACAAATACAAGGCACATGAGAAACACACCAAATGACTTTTATATCAGGACTCTACACACCTATATATAACATGGTAAGACCACAGCGGACAAATAGAATGGTCAACCAAAAGGGGAAAAGAAGGATAACAAGCGAGCTATAGTTACTTGGCTATAATTGACCTATCTAATTCTAGTTGTTCTTGGGCTGGTGGTGCCGGGGTTTAGGGTAATCAGCAGTGAAGGGTATGTGACCATCGAAGTAGACCCCAGGATGAAGTTTCCTAGTTCTGAAGTAACAGTTCGTACCCAGATCCTTCTTTCCTCCATGCCCACATTTTCCACCAGAAGGTGTTGCACCTGACGAGCTCAGTATGCTCCGACGATCATTTTCTTCCGTCTTCATGCCTGCATCGCCAAAAACCATCTTTCCGGTTTCCTCATCTGTGATGGTTTTGTCAACAGTGAGCTCCATCAGCAACTCTGAGAAACAGACAGTAATTATGTTAGCGTGTCACACTCAAACATGCGATTAACACCAAGAATTAAAAGCAATTAAATGAAGAACTCGGATGAAAATCCAGAGCTCCAGGTCGTATAAACACGCAGAAGTATCGCTGCCTACCTCTATGGGTAATGACGCCGACGCAGGGCCCAAAGGTAGCTGATAGGATGATAGCCCCAAGCAGGAGGAGGCTTACACATTTCAACGGCCGCATACTAACCTTCTAACTGTGGCCCTGTTCGTCGGTATGTCTGTCGTGTAACTGACGGGAAAGTGAAGGAGAAAGCAGAAGGGTGGATTTATAGGTCTGTAGCGACATTGACACCCAACTGGTCAAAGGCCGACCTGGGGCATCTCCTGTGCATAGAATGCCGCATCTGAGTACTTCTAGTCCATATGTTAATCCGAGGGCTCGGCATTTTCTTACTGGCTTGAGTATATTCATGTGCTTGGAAATACTCAAAGTTTGTCTCTCTCATTTGCCAAGCGGTACTTTCCAAGGATCTCATGAGCTGTGCTAAAAGTGCTCCAAAGATCTGACGACGTTGCTTGGAATAGAAGATTTTGTGTGCATTGGGCATTCTGCCGTGTGTCCATGCCCATATGCATGCAAGAACGTTAACTAGAAAGGATAACGGTGACCAAGGCCAGAGCACAGGGCTTCACTTTCCACTGATCTAAAGTAATGCTTCAGGTTCCCCCAGATGTACCTTAAAGCCATATTTATGCATCAGACTCCCAGATGATGCCCTGAAAACAATTGGTGGTGGCGTGAATCAGACGGGCCTCACGCAAGATCATGCCTCTGGTGTTGCACCGACGTTGTTATTTTGTGAGCGAACGGTCGACTGTTCTATGTGCTGCCGGTTGAATTTGGTCTGTTTTATGAGCTAGGAGCACATGATTTCACTATGGAACGTCAACTGCTGCACTTGGTTGAATTTGGTCGGTTTCGGGAGTTATGAACACATGATTCGACTTTCGAGCAATGGCAACTTGCCGGTTCCTCTTTCCCAGTGATGATCATGGCCGGTGTCCCTTTATACCAGGGTCGACAGGCCCGTCAGATACAATTTTCACATGTTTGATTGCTTGTAGGAGGAGATAGGCTATGCATGCATGCTCTAGTCCCTACAATTTTTATGTTATAATGAGCTGACCGGGTTCTGATTGAAGACATCCCCCCTCCCCAAACTCAACAAAAACTCGAACACAACAACGGCTGTGATGGGTGCATATATATGACACCGTCCTTGGCCCCTGTCATGAGCGAGTCGTGCTCGGTAGCGACGACCTCGACGGTGACGGAGACGTCCCGTGCGGCGGCGCGGGCCAAGTGGGAGGCGGCGCGGTGGAAAGCCTCCTTCCATCACCGTACGGCTTCCCCTTCCGCACCGCGCAGATGGGGGGTTGTCGTTCTCCGGCGGGATCTACGCCGTATTGCGCTCCTCGATGAGGAGGACGTGATCATTGATTGGCTAGATGTGCACGTCCCCTCGTCGATTAAGGTCGGTGATGTGTTCGTTTTGAAGGAGTTCGTTGTTGCTGTTGATGTGCGGGTGGATGGGGCTGTCGTCGGCGATCAGGGGTCTCCGCCACACGCCATTGTTGATGACGTTGGGGGTGCGCATGTTGATCAGCGCTGGCCTTCATCTCCCGTCACGTTGCGGTGGAACGCGGCATTTGGTACGTCACGCAACTCGTGTATCACGGAAGGATCAATTCTTCTCCGGTGCTCCGAACGGAGGCTAGTTCTGGTTGATGCAGGTGGGATCGCCGTCGACGTTAGGCAGCTCCGGCACGATGAAGTCGTGGTTACAGGGACACACCTTCAGTTCCCGTGCTTCACGGCGGAGGTGCGTGAGCAAATTGATTCGCCGCGTGTCCACCGACTTGGGACGTGTGCCCCTCAGCGGCCGCGCCCCTCGCTGGGCCCTCGTGCACTTTTCCGTCACTCACCGGTGGCCCTCCGTGCGCCGTCTACCCCGCTCGCTGGGAGTGGGCCAGGAGCGGGTGCATCGCCATTGTCGCCACGCGTCGACCACGGTATATCAACGCCTCGTTCCCCACCTAATCCAGATCTAAACACTCGTTTCGCTCATATCTGGGAGAGAGGGAGAGCCGCGGGGAACCCTAAGGTCGTCTTTGTTCAGATCCAACCGAGAAAATCGATCCTTCGCGTCTCAGATCCAGGTCCTAGGGCTTGGGGGGGGACGGAGAAAGGAGATCGCCGGAGTTTCGTCGAGGTCCTATCATCTCCACCACGCACCATGTCCTTCAATTACAGCAGACGTGGTGGGGGTCGTGGAGGGCCGCCGCCGCGGGCCAGCTATCCGCCGCGCAGGCCGCCGGGAGGTTACGGCGCGGGTTCCTTTGAGCCCAACCGGGCGCCGGCGGGGGGGTTGGGTGCCCCTACGCAACGAGGAAGAATGGAGGCCAGCCGTGACCAGGTACGTGATGGCTTCCGTTCTCGCAGTCGTGACCGTGGACGAGGTGCTGGCCGTGATTCTGGCCGGAACAGCAACCGTCTAGGTGCCATCAGTCGCGCGCCGATGAGGAACGTTCATTCTAATCAAGTTCAGAGAGATCGTTGGAACCACCGTGCGGAGATGCGCGAAGAGGATTCCGACAATTCTTTGGAGGACAGAAGAGAATCTGCCTTCTCAAACCCCAATCAAGCACCACCAGACAACTCCTCAGCAGTTGCTGGTTCAGGTGATGTGGGGAGAGCTCAGGGCAACGCCCCTGCACCATTAACTGGTACGATTCAGGTTGGCAGAGAGGGTGCCTTCGTCACCTTCGATGGCATATCTGACGAGGAAAATGCTCGTGATGCTGATAATGCTCAACAAAGATCAGTGAGTTTTCAGGAAGAAGAAGCTGTGCCCATTGATTCTGATTCTTTATGTATCCTGTGTGGGGATGACCACGGTGATAGATTCCTCTTTGATGAAGTGAAACCTTGGGAAATTGCCACCCCCTTTGTGGGTGCTGCAACTCCTGGTGGTGGTTTTTTTGTTGTTCCTGATATTAGAAATGCTGCTCCACCTAGAGAAATGCATCAAGCAGTGGTTGAGGTTCTGGAAGGGAACCCTTCTGGACGTGAGATTGAGGAAGAGTTTCTTCAGTGGGCTGGTAGAAATTGTACCTGGAGGTGGTATGCGAAACCTCTCGCAGCCAAGAAATTCCTCATGCGTTTCCCCAGCTCCAGGGACATTGATGCCTGGATACATTTCAGTGATGCTCGCCTGCGCACCATCCCTGGGGTTGTGATCAGGGTGGCTCACTGGACTCCAGAATATGGTGCTACTGGGGAGCTGGATGTTGCATGGTTCCAAGTCAAAGGCATCCCCCTGGACAATAGAAACTGTCCCTCTGCAGCCTTTATTGGAAGTTTGGTGGGCAGAACTTTATATGTTGACAGACACAGCTTAAATAATGTGGATTATGTTCGTATCAAGATTGGTGCCATTGATGTTTCTTTGATTCCTCCAGTGGTGTCCAATGTCAATATTGCCAGCAAGTTCTATGATATCGAATTTACTCGCGAAATACCTGTGTCCAAGCAAAATAAGAACTCTGTCTCTGTGGATACACCCAGGGGCAATGCCAACGCAAATCCTGGTGGCAGTGGGTCTCAGCACACCCCTAAGAGACCTAGGCAGGATCCCTCTAGTGCTGGGCGTTCTGATAATCCTGGCGGGTTCATGAGAGATGCCAGAGCATCTTATGCCAATCAGCAGAGAAGCAACCAGGCAGTGGTTAATGCTAGGGACCCAATTGTCGATGACAAAGGAAAAAGGAAAGCTCCAGAACCTTCTCAGAGCATGGATGAAGATAGTGATGATGATTCTTTTCCTGTGCAAGTGCAGAGACTTGGATACTCTTCAAATGATCAGAAACAAATGATACCTGTTCATGTGGGTTCCACATCTAGGGCTGTGGCAAATCCAGCCGTGGATCACTATGACAGGTATCTTGAATATCTAGCAGAGCCTAAGCGAATCACTGAAGGGGTTGTTGAGCACCCTGATGAGCCTTTTCAGAATGAGTTGACGTATGAAGAATTTCTCAAACAGCTCCTGAAGAATAAGAGTGACAAAACTGGTATGTGGAAAGATATGCTACAAAGGATACCTGGTGCTGCACTTCCTCCTGTGGTTGAGTCACCTGAAACAACCTATGAAACTGACAGTCAGTCCAAATCCTACTCTGCTATGTCTGCTAACACAGCAGAGAGTCAGCAACAGGTGCATCCCTCTGCGGTGCATATAATGGAAGTGGAACAGGAGGCTGTTTTGTCAAGTATTTCCAGGTTGTCACCTACTGCTGCTCATACTTCTAATGAGAATGCTCCATCTTCCTTCACCCCTGCTCAACCTGTGCCTGTTCCCTTGAGGAACAGTGCTAGGATTCAGGCAACTGGGAGAGCGAATGAATCCATATTGCAGAGGGCTACTCAGGCTATTGCTTCTCGAGATGAAGGTAAAACAGTTTGCTCTAACCCTTTCTCTGTTCTTGCTGATAATGATGTTTTAGATAAAGCTCTAGAATTAGGAATTGATCCCTCTTCCATTTCTTTGGAAACTGTGGACTTACTGCTTAGCTGGGAGGTGGCTAGAGCAAACTTACTGAATAAAAAAGAAAAAAGTGCTGTGCCTAATCCTGTGAATGTTGATAATTCAACACCTGATGGGAATGCTGCTTTATACTTGCCATCAATTGTGGAGGAACCTGTAGAACTATCCTCTGATAGTGATGAGAACCCTTTTACTCCTGTTGTTTCTAGGAGGACAGCAAAAAAATTGAAACAGAGGTCTAGACAAAAAAATAAATCTCCTCAAGGGGTGCCCCTTGGTGGCACAAGATCCCTTTCTAGGGTCCATATCAACCACCCTCAGAGTGGTATTGTGGATGGGCCCAGGGTGAGAACAAAATCTAAAAAGTTATTATGATAGGTGTTTTCCTGAATTGTAGAGGGGTGGGCAAGAGAGGTTTTGCCACTAAAATGATTGATTTAATCAGGGAATTTGATTTTGATTTCATTGGTTTACAAGAAACTATGAAAGTTGTTGTGGGTCCAGAAGTTTGGAGAAGGTTTGACCCTAATAACTGTTACCTCTGGTTCTGGTCTCCCTCTGTTGGGAGGTCTGGAGGCATTCTTTGTGGTATCAAGTCCTCTAGGTTTGATATCATTAAGGCCTCTGTGGATAGGTTCTATGTCAAAGCTGATGTTTTGGATAAGAAGATTAACAATCAAATCACTCTCATGGTGGTTTATGGTGCTGCACAGGACAGGGATAAAACTAATTTTTTGGCTGCTTTTGCTAATGCCTGTTCACTTTTGTCTCTCCCTTCTTTGATTGGTGGGGATTTTAATATTTTGCGTTTTGCTTTTGAGAAGAACAAACCTGGAGGTGTTTCTAAATTTTCTGATGTGTTTAATTCAATTATAAAAAATTACTCCCTAAGGGAAGTGGAAATGTCAGGAGGTCTTTATACCTGGACTAATAATCAAAAAAATCCAACTATGGAAAAACTGGATAGAGTTCTTATGTCCTCTGACTGGGAAACTTTATTTCCTTTGACAAATGTTAAGAGAAACCCTAGAGTCATCTCTGATCACAATCCTTTGATTGTGGATACTGGAGAGATTGTGACTCCTAAGAACAGGGAGTTCAGGTTTGTGAAAGCCTGGACATCCCATCCTGATTTTTTGGAAAGAGTAAAGAAGGCTTGGTTGGCACCTGTCCCCTGTGTGGATAGTGTCTCAACCATCCAAAGCAGGTTGAAGCAGGTCAAAAAAAGCCTGAAAGGTTGGGGTGCCAATATCAGAGGGGATGCCATCAGGTTAAGGAGAGAGCTGACTGAGGAGTTAAATAATCTTGAGCTTTTGGAAGAGCAGTCCTTATTATCTGCTGTGCAGTTTGAGAGGAAGGGTTTCATTCAAAGTGAGCTTTTTAAGCTTTGTGAAGAGGAAGAGAAGTTTTGGTATGAGAGATCTAGGGAACAATGGTTATTGGAAGGGGACTCAAATTCAGCTTTCTTTCACAGAGTGGCCAATGGTAGGAAGAGGAAAACAACCATGTATTCTTTGGTTAGTGGGGATCAGTGTATCCAAGGGACTGAGGAGCTGCTTGCTCATGCCACTTCTTATTATAGGAATCTTTTTGGACCTGGGGAAGGAAATCTCATGAGATTCTCAGAAGGTGTTTGGGGGGATGGTGAAAGATTATCTATAGATGATAACAATGCTCTTGATGCTGCTTTTACTGAAAAGGAAATCAAAACAGCCATTGATTCCATGGTTAGGAATAAAGCTCCTGGACCAGATGGGATTCCTATTGAATTCTTTCAGGTCTCATGGGACATAGTTAAAACTGATATCATACAGTTATTCAATGATTGGTATGTGGGCAAGCTTGGCCTTTACAGATTAAATTTTGGTATGATCATTCTGCTGCAGAAGACACCTGATGCTGACTGTCTTCAGAAATATAGACCTATTTGCTTGCTGCAGGTCCTGTACAAAATCATTACTAAGGTGGCCACCCTCAGAGTGGAACCCTACATGGACAAACTTATCTCAAAATGTCAGACAGCTTTCATCAAAGGAAGGAACATCATGGATGGGATCATGGCCCTTCATGAAATTCTGCATGAGGCTAAGAGGAAAAAACAACAGGGGGTAGTTTTTAAAATTGATTTTGAAAAAGCTTATGACAAAGTGGACTGGGCTTACCTGTTGCACTGCATATCCTTAAAAGGCTTTAGCCCACTCTGGAGAAGATTAATTGAAGAAATCATCAAGGATGGGACCTTATGTGTCAAGATTAATAACACAAGGGGGAAGGACTTTGGCAGTCACAGAGGGGTCAGGCAGGGGGATCCTTTTTCCCCCTTTCTTTTTAACATTGCTGCTGAGGGGCTGGCTAAGCTAATTCAACAAGCCCAGAGTAGGGGCTTGATCTGTGGTTTGGTACCTCACCTGGTGGGAGGTGGGGTTGCTATCTTTCAGTATGCTGATGATACATTGTTGATGGTTCAGGATGATGTTAACCAAGTTAGACAGCTTAAGATGATACTCTACATGTTTGAGGCTATGTCTGGTCTCAAGATCAACTTCATGAAAAGTGAACTGTTCATGGTCTTGGAAGACTCAAATAAAAGCATACTGTACTCTGATATGTTGAACTGCCAAATTGGACATTGGCCTATGAAATATCTTGGAGTCCCTGTCTGTGGCTCCAGGTTACTAGTGGCTGATCTAAAACCTCTTGTGGAGAAATTAAGCAGAAGGTTGGAAGGTTGGATTGGTAACAACTCATCTATTGGTGGCAGACTGATTTTGATCCAGTCATCACTTAGCAGTATACCCATTTACCACATGTCCATGTACCTGCTCCCTGCAACTTGTGTGGAACAGATGACTAAGATAATCAGGAGATTTTTTTGGCAGGGGGCTAGCACAAAAAAGAAATACTATTTTGTTAGGTGGAATCTAATCAATAAGCCCAAGGAAAAAGGGGGCCTTGGTATCAAAGATTTGAGGCTGTTCAACATTAGTCTCTTGTGCAAATGGTGGTGGAGATTGGAAACGGAGGAAGGACTGTGGCAAACTCTGGTTAAAAACAAGTATGGAATTACGCATGGTATCTGGCGAGTTAATATGAGACAGCAGGATTCCCCTGTGTGGAAAGATCTGTTGAAAGTTAAGCAGTGGTATACACAGTGTAGATCGATGATAGTTGAGGGGGGGAATGAGACAGATTTTTGGCATGACCAATGGTGCGGCCCAACACCTTTTTGTGACAGGTTCCCAGACTTGTTCCAGGTGTGTAGGCTGCAGGTGTGTACTGTTCGAGAAATGGCTGACAGGAACTGGCAGATGGACTTCAGGAGGTGGTTGGATGTACATATGCAGCAGCAAGCATCCGTTCTGCGTAGTTTGCTTATGACAGTGGCACTGGGGGAGGGCCCTGATAAACCCAAATGGAAACTCACCAAAACTGGGAGGTTCACTGTCAAATCGATGTATAGGAAAATGTCTTCCTCTAACGTGGACAGATCCTTTTCTCATTTGTGGAAAGCCAAGATCCCTTTGAAGATCAAAGTTTGGCTGTGGCTTATCTGGCATAACTCTATTGCAACCAAGGACAATATGAAAAAGCGAAATTGGAAAGGGGATTACAGTTGCAGTTTTTGCTGTGATCTTGAAACAATTCATCACCTTTTTTTCGTTTGTCCTGTTGCTTCTTATATGTGGAGTGTTATCTGTTCGGTCTTGGGTGCCTTCAATAGGCCTGTTAACTTCACGCAATACTTCTGGTGGATTTCATCTTATTTTCCGATGTGTTTGAATTTGCATGTTGTGGGGATTGCTGCCTTGTGCTGGGCAATCTGGAAAACTAGGAATAATGCTTGTTTTAATAAGAAGTTCGTTTCAGCCCCTGTTGAGCTGATCTGCTACTTTTGTGCTTTCCTTCGTTACTGGGCAGGACTTCAAACTGCAGAAGGTGACAGGAACCAGCTG
Source organism: Alopecurus myosuroides (assembly GCA_028641055.1). Taxonomy (NCBI): domain Eukaryota; kingdom Viridiplantae; phylum Streptophyta; class Magnoliopsida; order Poales; family Poaceae; genus Alopecurus; species Alopecurus myosuroides. The sequence goes on from CM054062.1 coordinate 2,479,481, forward strand.
GAGGCAGGAGCTAGGATGATCCAGGATGCAGCTCTGGCGCAACATGCACGAAGTCAAGCTCTGGGGCGCGGGTTGATCGAAGCTGATGCTGTCTCAGACGAAGATGTTGACGTGATTGGTTGATGTTCTACTGCAGTTCGTGTCGTTTTTAATAGCTAAAACTCCTTTAGGCTGTTGTGCGTCTCTGCTTTTACTTGCAGGCAGTTGCTGTGCTGCGCTGCTTTAAACTTCCCTTGGGCCATCTGCCCCTACCCCGTTACCTTTTCAGTTACTTGCTTGTGTGGCTGGGTTTCCTGTGTGCGCTAAAGGGGGTCGTACTCTCCCTTCCTTGGAGGGGGGTTTATGGCTCGTTTCCTTTTTGCCCAGGCCGGTCCTTTTGTTTCCTTTTCCCTTTTGTTTCGTTTGGGTTCTTGTAATAAGACCTTGTTCTGTTCTCCGTTTCGGTTAATGGAACCCGGCTCTCGTCGTTTGTAAAAAAAAAAAAACAACGGCTGTGATTGACCGATACCCCTTCGTAATTTTGGTCATGATTATCATTTTATAATTAAACAAATGTTAATTAGTTGGTATTAAATCACTGTAGAAACCTGTATGGCCCAATTTAGTGTGTACGCAAATACACATGTATGTATACATGTGCCTATGTAAAGAGCATGGAAAAAAATAGCACGCTATTTCGGCGCTAATAGCACGATATAGCATATCTGGAGTGTCCACGCTAAAATTTAACACTTTTGCACGCTATTGCGCTATTCATGAAATAGCATGCTATATCATGCTAAAACGGTGTAACGTTATAGCGTGCTATTATTTTTCTAGCCTAACGGGCCAAATGCCCGATTTTGCCACCTTAGGAATAAGAAAAAAGTTGCTTCATGTTTTTCGTGTTGATAAAAAACAATCGTCAAGGTGACATCGCTAGGTTAAAAATTCTGAATAAGTAATTTATACTATGTTATTGCCCCCGTGTATTGTTGATGTTAGGATCTAACCAACTAGAGAACAATTTTTATGTGGTTATACATATATTTTCGGACATTTTTAGACTACATCATTTATTTTTGTTCAAATCTTTCAAAAAAATTAGATATATTTGATAGTTTTGTAAAAACGCTATTTTTATATAGCGCGCTATTATCATGCTATATCTTGCATAGCATGTGGAGGAGGCTGCCGCTATTTCTCATAGCATGCTAGTTTTTTCCTTGGTAAAGAGTGAAAAGCAGTGCGACGGTGGAAATGGCCGCAGCACTCACGTACAAGTAGGACTTGTAGGACTTGGTTACATACATGATACCAGATTCGTAACGTGATTATTTGTGTACATATACCCATACAGGTCTGGATATGAGCTTATTTTTAAGTGGTCCACGAATTAAATTATCTAAAAAGCTAATTAGAAAAAGAGGAAAAAACGATTCAGTTCGTGCGGGAGGGGGCAGGGGGATGTATTGAAACACTGCCGGGGATGGGATATATACGGAAAACAAAATATTTTTTTACAATATATGTAATACAAAACTTGGATGGCAAGAAGCTTATGACTTGGAATACAAGATGGATTATATAATCGTAGTCTATCTCAGGGCCATTACACACATATCTGGGGCCCTGGGCAAAAGACCGCAAGGTGCATTTTTTAAGCCTATAAACCCTTAAAAAATCAGTACATGGTATAGCATATTGGTGGTCTTTGACTATAAATCTAACACTAGAATGTATTGATCAAGACAACTCTAATGAATTCATGATAGTAAGTAGAATATAGTTTCGCAAGAGATCGATTTCCTAGGCATGACATGGGAGGAAGATCCTTTTTTGTTCCGCAAAATAGAGAATCTCATCAAAACTTAGTGCATGATAGAACTTTTAGTTCTATTTGTTTCTTCTGAATTGATCTTTTCTGTAATTCTATCTTTGCATCCATCTGTTTTCTTTTCTTATCTTGATCGCTACGGATAAATAATTTCTAAAAGACACGTGATAAAAAAGTTACATAAAAAAATGGTGGACACATAAAAAGAACACTAGGTATGCTCCTGACTCCGCATCACTCTCACAATGACTCTAGATTTAGAAAAAAAAAATCAAATTCGTTTTTTGTCATGTTTGTGTGCAGATGGATCATGAGCCAAAGAGCAAGTCTAGTAGTCAGTTGTGAAATAGTAGTCTATTCAAGTGTGTTGCTCCTGTGAGTACTGGTGGCATTGTGGGCCTGCCCTTTGAGCTTCATGGATAGTATTTATTGTTTTCCACTACAATTTTGGCCCAAAACAGACTAATGCTATAATACAATAACTATTTTGGGCTAGGCCCATGCCAGCCGGGGGCCCGCGTAGGCGCACCGATTTGCCGGCCTATGATCCAGGCCTGCTATAAACCCTTAAACAAACCTAGGGCACCTTCCATGTATCTCCGCTGGTCCTCTCTTCCTTCTTGCGGTCACAGCGGGAGTGTTAGGAAAACAAGTGATGATGCCGTTGAGTAGAGTTGCCGCTGATGCATAGCTGTAGACACTGTCCTTGATGTCGAGGTCGAGGTACCCAGTTGTGATATACCCATGGTCGATGTACTCGTGGTCGATTTAGTACTCCTCGTACCCAGTGCAGCCGCGAGCGTGAGAGAAGCAAAAATTGCGCGATGTGTTATTTTCCATGTTTGCCTAGATTAAAATTATTAATTTGCACAAGAGTAAATAGAGTTTTTTTTTTGGTACATCTTTAGTTATATAAATTATTCTAAAGTGAATCTTTTTACAAGTGGTTAACAATGGAACTCTCTGTCCACTAGAACCAAAACGTAAATTATTTGAACTTGTTTATATCAGAAGCATTCAAAATCTAGAGCCTTTGTAAGATTGTAAATGCAAACTATAAATAAAAAATGTTTTTTTTCTTTTGTATATTGCATCATGCAGTAAGTTAATGAACATAGAACTATTTTTTTTAGAATATCTCCATTAAAGCTATCTTTGTGCATGCATGAATTAATTTGCATATTCTTTGTGTGTTGGTCGTTTTCCTATTATTTTTTTGTTAACATATAGATTGTGCATACTGCGCTAAGTACTCCAACTTTCAAGGAAGATGTAACTTTTGATCATGTGTCCTACTATTTTCCTATGCATTAGATTTTTTGTAGAATGCGTGATTATGACAATTTATCGTATTATGGTATGCTACGAAACCCATATATGATAGCCATATGTTATCTTGACCGACTGATTAGACATCAACTTAGGAGTTGTTGATTTAGCTGTGCTTTATTAGATGGAGATGGATGTCATGTCAATTATTTGGTATAATGAAAGTATGTTTTATTTAAAGAAAACAACCCAAGTTAATGAATTATTTCGGTGGAATGGCAGAGCTTGAAATATGTTGAATGACACTGTAGGGGCCATTCTATGGACCTACGAGTTGTACACTTGTGCTATGTCACTTAGGATTAAAGATATTTTTGTGACATTCATGTGTAGTAGGCTCCATGTGCAGCCATATTTCATATGAGATATGTCTTGACTTAGTAGGTTGTGGAAACTTGAATCCGTCGTGACCATCATATATGGAAAGTGTAGGTTGGTGTGGATCCATATGTGGTTTAAGGGAATACTTCCCAAAATTTATTGTCTTGGTCTTCTCCCAACCATGTCATAATTATGTGATCCGGTAGACGGGCCTGACTGAGTCATACGAGAAAAGTGCACTAATCATTGAAGAGGTTAGTTGTGTCCCTAGTTACGAAAAATTATGAGCAACTAGGCATTGAAGCAGTTTTGAAGATCTCATCATCCTAATTTTTTTGAAATAAAACTTGGTGGTTAAACAAGGGTAGGGATTCACTAGGGTTTACCGGTGTGACCACATTAATAGATGAAAATTTATTTCAAAATATAGGATGAAAATATATTTCTTTCAACAAAGTTCACCCAAAAGTCCACTTAGCCAAATATGCATGTAGAACATAGGTCTGTTATACACTTTAGTGATACTTGACAATATAATCAATGTAATGATCAAAATTTTGTCTGCAAAGTTTAATGTTGGAGGTTACTTTGATGAAGAGTGAGGTATGTTAGGATCTCGAGTATCCACTCAGGATGTTCTCCTATGGTGCAATGATGTGACTCCATGTTATGTATTTGCTTTCCGATATTACTTCTATTCGAACTATCCATTGACTATGGATCTTGTATCGAACTATTATTTTCTAAACCAATCATGTAATAGAATATGATGCACTTGTATTTGGTATTCACCTCAAACTGTGTGGGCTAGCGAGTTTTATCTAGGTACAAGCACTATAAGTACGGAGACGACACTTTATGAGTTGAGGTCACTACACACCCTAAAGGCACCATAGGACCACCGGAGCACAGGGGCTACCGGTGGCGCAAACCACCAAAACCTAGGGTTAGGGTTTAGAAAGAGCACGTTAGAGCACGAGAGGCGAATCAAATTGGTGGGATCAAAAGATCTGAGCATGGCGGGCTGATAATGAGCATAGAGAGGTGGCAATAGAGAAGTAGAGAGTGATGAGTGGAGAAGAGAGGGGTGTGTCCGAGGAGGCCATGCCAGACCTGGCTTGGTTCTAGCCTAACTAGCTTATCATTGGCCAGGTTTGGCACCGATACACCGAACCCATTAAAGCGAGGCGAGCCCATTTATGACTAAATCTTTCTGATCTGTAGCATAATTTTAAGGATTAGAAAAATCTAGAAAGATATGGAAATGACATAAAAAAGAAAATTACTTTTTAAACCAAATATCATGAGTAATGGTAATATATATTTTGTTTGATTTTTATCAACAAGAATATGAAGTAAAACCTTCCTTGAAATTAAATCCAAAGAAAAATAGTTAAAATCATCATTAAGTAAATTTAAATGATTATTTCAAAGTTTAAAATTCAAGTGTGAAATTAGGATTAAGTATTATAGTCCATAATTTAACAACTCAGAAAGAATATTAAAGATACCCTTAAATTAAAAATAAGATGATTAATTAAAATAAATTATGTAATAAAATTCCTTAATTAATTAAACACTTAAAATAAAAAGGGGTAAAAACAAGCATTGCATACCTATTTATAATAGCATAATGTTGTCTTTAAACATACGTCCTTATCAGACTGTGATGCCGATTTCAGAAACTGAGAATCGAATGCAAGTTAAATCCTTGAACTGCACTTTCTCGTACTTATCTAGCAAAGTTCGTTCTTGCTCTTGTACTTTCTGAAGTATTGTTTTTATCAATTTACTGCAACACTACCAATATTGAAATATTACCTACATTGAAATGAAAGATTATTTTCATATAACTATGAAATGACTACGTGGTGGAAAATGGAACTATAGGATTGCTTGATGAGGTGGAGGATCCATTATACCGGGTATATTCAGATAGATTAATAACAAATATCGGCAGGTATTCTTGGGTTGTATAGATAGTATTAACAATAGAGCCTTGTGAGTTAGTTGGATATTCTTCCTTGCGCATGTCCTCGAATAGATATGATGAGAATGGGCAATTTGGCTACGTGGAAGTGTGTATACTTCGTTATCCTACGTCGGGTGGTGAGAAGTACTTGGTCACCGGCATTACGAATAGGGTAGATATGTGTGGTCATGGAGAAGGGTGATAAAATGACTTAGCAAACTTATACCTAGTCCCTTGCTCATTGAGCATTATGGGTTACAGACCCGGTATAAAGGCTAAGGGACATCTATGGGTAAAGTAGCACACCTGTGTAGATTGTAATTTTTATTGTGACCAGACACTCATTGTTCTTGCCATAAACGATGTGGAAAAGGAACTATCATAAGGTTATAGTTAACCTGTGAAGCCCGAGGGACATATATTTTCAGAAGAAAACCTGACTTTTAAAGAAATAATTACGAAAATTGGCATTTAACTTTTGACCTATGGTCACAGCCGTAGCTAGGGAATTACAAAACCTTCTCTCATATCTAAACTTGTTGAGTAAGCTATAATCATCCCTATCTATGATCAGTCCTCTTGTCTCCCTTCTTCCTTCTGTCGTTAATATGATGTGGGGTGGAGGAGGGAAAGGTCGGAGGCCCCAGTCTCTTTGTTTGGGCCGAGGCTCATCCAATGTGACGATTTGCTGGAGCTATAGTGTGGATCATTTCCCTTCCTCGATGGTCAGGCTACGGTGGTATGCTCTGAATCTCGCGCCCCCGTATTTTCTGGTTATATGTAAATTCGGTTTTGCTAAATCTCAGTCGACCGAGATTTTCTTAAGTCTCAGTCATTTTTGAAAAAAAATGCAACTGCAGTTCGAAAAAAAGTGCAATTGCACTTTTATGGACAGAAAAGTGCAACGGGTTTAGTTGCACTTTTATGCTTACAAAAGTGCAATTGCCTTTTTCTTTAAACTATAGTTGCACTTTTCCGAATTGATTGAGACTTGAGAAAAAATCAGTCGACTGAGACATATGCAGTCCCATGTAAATTTCCTTCCAGCCAAGGAATGGCAAGAAGGATGGCAGTTCAGCTTCTTCTCATCATCCATTGTATCTTCGACGGCAAGGTGCTGGAGGAGGGCGCGCGAAGGGGTCACGACCCCTTTGTGATCTCGTCCTCGGCAGCGATGAAGCTGGTTTCGCGTAGTGGCTGTTTTTTTTTGACCCAATCGTAATTTGAACGTTTCCTTAGGGTCCTCCATGTGAAATCTAGGGACTGGATTGTAGTTTTGTTTCTTTGTGTCTTTCTTTGGACTGGACTATTTATTTTGATCATATTTAGGTCCTTTGGGATCCTCCCTTGTTACAAAAACACCTATATCTAACACGAAGGAAGGCTGTCCACAAATAGAACGGCCGACCGAAAGAAAGAAAGAAAGAAGGGAAATAAGCTAACTATAGTTGGCTAACTATACCCTATCTGCTTCTAGTTGTTCTTGGGCTGGTGGTACTTTGTTTTAGCGTAATCAGCAGTGAAGGGTATGTGACCGTCGAAGTACGCCCCTGGACGAAGTTTTCTGCTTCTAAAGTAACAGTTGGTACTCAAATCCTTTCTTCCTCCATGCGCACATTTTCCAACAGGATGTTTTGCACCTGAGCTCGGTACGCTTTGATCACCCTTTGCTTCTGCACCTCCAAAAGCCATCTCTCGTCTTGTCACAACATTGTTTCCGATACCCACATCTATGCTGGTTTTGTCGGCAATGAGCTCCTGCGTATCAGGACCAACTTTAGTAAGATACGAGCCCCAGATAGTGCATTTAATCAAAACAGTTTGAAGTTTCGACAGCCCCTCTTCAGTTCTTACCTGCTTAGTTTCTGGCCCGTTCTCACTGTCAGTCGCCACTAGCAACTCTGAGAACAAACACTTAGCATGTCAGCGTTCCTCTATCAGATAGTATATAGTGTGTCGGTGTGTTGCGCATGCAACTAAAACACCAAGAACTAAAGAAGAAACTGAATTTGAATGAAAAAACTTGGATCTTGTACAGTTGTGCACATGGAAAAAGAAAGGTAGCAGTGTCTACCTCTGTGGGCTACGGTGACGAAGGGCCCATGGGTGGCCAGAACGACGGCCGCCCCAAGCAAGAAGCTTACACAGCTTAACGACTGCATAACTAACCGCCGGCGCGCCGTTCTTTGGTATGTACTATGTCGCGTAACTGAAGGAAAGGGAAGGAGAAAGCAGAACACACAAGGGGTGCTTTTATACGGCCATAGACGTAGAGACATCAACGCTTCATGGCCAGGCCGGGTTCGATCGGAGTTGCAATATCTCCTCTGCATGGACTGGCAGCCACACCTGTCCTACTTTGAATCCGTACACTCACTAGTATTTTCGTACTGGCTCGAGTATATTCACGCACTTGGAAGTACTCAAAGCTTGTCTCTTGTCATTTGGCAAGCCCCAGTTTCCAAGGATCTCAAGAACTGTAGTAAAAGTGTTCCAAGGATCTGCCGCGTTGCTTGGGATACAAGATTTCGAGTGCATTGGGCATTCTGTCCTGTGTCCCTGCGACTCTGCCCAATGCCCGTGCATGAACGCAACAAGGGTAGAAGAGACGAAGTCTAGTGGAAAGGTTTTCGGTTACCATGCCCAGAACCATATTTTTGCACCGGACTCCCAGATGATGCCCCAAAACAACAGGTGGTGGTTCTCGCACGCAGGATCGCACACCGGTGTTGTCGGTAACATGGAATTTTGGGAGCCTTGTTAGGAGTGAACGCTCGTCGAGTCAATTTGCGGCCCGGTGGAATTTGGTCTGTTTTCAGAGTTCCGGGAACATGATTCGACTTTGGGGCGTCAGCTATTGCAGTTTGTTTAATTTTCTTGTGTCTCCAGAGTTATAAGCACGTCGTATATTGGGCTATCGAGCGTGGACTAATCGACTGGACGGTTCCTCTTTTCAGGTGCTGGTCATGGCTGATGACTCTTGAAGCACCAGCAGGAGGGTGCCAGCTTGAGCTTCGGTAGTGCTGCTTTGGGGAACAGGCCTAGAGTGAAGTTTTTTTTTCTTAAAAAAAAACCATGCAGGAGGACTGCATGTGTTTATATAGAAGGAAAAGAAGGCTCGACGAGCCGAAGTCTTACAGTTTGTACGTACAACCTAGAATGTATTCTCAGAGACAGTCAACTAGAGGTCTTCTGCACCAAAAAGTTTATATGACATCATTGTTTTTGGTTAATTTGTTCATTACAGAACTACCTAAGTAAATACTCCATCCGTTCAACAATACTTGACTTCTATTTGTCTAAATATAAGTATAAAGTAATAAAGAACCCGTACGCATCATTTCGATGGAGAGGTAGGGATCCCCATTTCGGAATTTTTTTTGTTTAAATATAAATGTATGTGTACACTAGAACATGTCCACGTATATTTATATTTGGATAAGTGGAAATCAAGTATTGTTAGCTGCACAAGTCAAATTGAGAGGGCGTTTGTTGAACGAGCAGAGTGTATGTGTGACCGAACTCTTAGCTTACGAGGTTCTTTTTTAAGCATGCATGGTGAAGCAGATGCAACCTTTCTACTAATAGAATAGAAGTCCACGAATCATCGCTCAAGCAAGACAGATTTACGGCCCAGTCTGTTGGATTTCGATGCTGGATCGATGAATTTCTGTAGCAAAGCGGACTGAGCCAGCAGCAAAATCAGTAGTACTACCACGTGCAACGCTGCATCGGTTTCCGGCGACGGCATCATTTGCGCTCTCGGAGTCGGTTTCAGGGGCCGGAGCACGAGGGCGACTTGAGTCCTTTTTCTTCCATCGCTTCTCACTTCTGCTCGTGGAAGCGTTCCTGGTCCCGGAGGCATGTTGCAGGCACCGCGGGCCGCACCAGCGACACATTTTCTTCCTTGCAGGAGCAGCCAAAGCTGCTCGAATGGAGAGCTGCGAATCTCCAATATTTGTCGACGTGCCAGTGTTCTCTACCTTTTACATCTTACTTCGATTAACTTTTCCATTATAGCAGTAACACATGTGAATACAGATTTGTGGCACCCGGGCACCGGTGTGCCAAGAACATCTCCCGTCGGTGCACCCAATAGACGTCCCGATCACCCAATACACATGTGAATACAGATTTGGGGCTGTCCGGACGGGAAGTCGCCGTTGGGTGTGCCGTTCCCCACTCGCAGCCCCAAACAATCCCTCCCCCTCCCAAAAAAAACTCCAACGAAATTTCTTTCAAATTTTTAGTAAATTTTACAGGATTTAAACAAAATTTAAACTAAAACATAAATTTAAACTAAAAACGACGTTTTCTACTGATAGAGCACGTCAAAGTCTTATTCCTTATTCCTTGGCGGCGTACGGGCTGTCCCTGCCGGCGTCACTGCCGTCCTCGCCGCCGGCGTCGCCCGGAGAAGGCAGCCAGTTGCTCGGTCCCGCCTCGTCGCCGTTGACCATGGGGAAGAAGCCGACGTCGCCCTCGAATTCCATGATGGCATCGTCGGTGATCGCAGCTGGTCGACGAACGATCACGCGCACGCGTCGCGCTTGGGAAGCGCCACCGGCGTGTTGAAGGAGGCGTTGAAGGCGGCGGCGAGTCCGTCGGGGTCGTCCTCCGTCGCGAGCCACTCCTGGATGGCCAACATCTCGGCGCACGTGGAGGAGGGTGCCTCCGTCTTCACCTCCACCTTCGGCTTCTTCGGCGGCTGTGGGGCGGAGCAGAGCGGGATGGGACGGGCGTCATCGTTGATGAAGAGGGCGCCAGAGCGACGCGTGGACGAGCGAGGCTCCGGCTTGGGGACGCGGAGGTGCGACGGCGCGGAGCGGAGCAAGGAGGCGCCCGTGGATGAGTGCCCCGGCGAACGGGACGACGAGGGCGTCGTCACCGTGCGCCTCGCGGCCCACACATTGGGCGCCGGTTAGGAGAGGCGGGGCTGGTCGCCGGCGGCGATAGGATGGGGCGTCCCAACGGTTCCACCGCTCCACGTGCAGGCGGAGGAAGGCCTCCTCGTAGCGGCCGGTGTTGGCGGGGTTCCCTGGATCCCACTTCGGCGCGGTGACTACTCCGACATGAGGACGTCGTAGTAGTGTGTGAGGACCTCCGCGCCACAAGTCGCGTCGCTGACGTGCGGTGCATTGGGGATGGGCACGACCGACGGTGAAGCCGTGCCCGACGCGCACGTCAGGAGGGCAGGGGTACCAGGCGTTGAACAACGCCCATGCATGCGACTTCAGAAGGGAGCGGCGGGGGAATCCGTTGGCGGCAAGGGAGTCGTCCATGGCGGGAGTGCGACGGCGTGGGAGGTAGAAGAGAGGTTCGGCGTGGACAATGTGACGGGACGACATGGACGCAGCGTCATTATAAAGGCGTGGCGGCAGACGAACAAGTGGTGTGCATTTATGTTGGTGTGCGTCCGTATCCGGCGCGCCTGCCGCGTGTGCGATATGATGGCCGATGGGACGCCTGTCTGCGAAGTTGCCTCGCCTCAGGAGAAGACGAAGACTGCGCCGCTTTGACTGCCTCCGCGCCTCGCTGACAGGGCGGATCCACGACCACGTGGCCACGCGCTTGTCTTGTCCGGATCCCCCACGGGAACCCCTAGGAGGCGGTTTGGGCTGGACTTTCCGGAAAGGAATTAGGGCATGTCTGAATAGGAATGGGCTTTGATGGCGGCTTTGGGGGGGGGCGCGACTGGAGATGCTCTAAGGTGCAGAAAATTTGAATTTGAAGTTAAAAAAATTAAATTTGAGCTTGAAAACAATTCAAATCTCTTCCCATTGTCAAGACATATGTTTTCTACATATGAAAATTTTCGGTACAAAGATCTTTCCACTAAAATAGGATTCCGCACACATATAGAAAGAGAGTGCATGCTCTCAAATATCATGTGGAAGCTATGTTGTGCATTTACCCAACAGAGATTTCAATATATGGTTTACACTATCCAACAGGAGCCAAACCAGACACGCCAAGAGAATAACGGCAATAGATACGCTCGACAAATGCGTCCATCATAAAACCTTAAATGACTGAAGAAAATCAGGAGAATTGTGAATAACAAACACATGATTTTTGATTCAGTCAATCTCTCTTTGTCCCTTATTGTGAGGGAAGAACCCCTTGTTTGCGAGGGAACAACAAACACCAAAAGAATGCTCGAGACATTGCACCCTCCATCTTTGCTTTATCTTCAGGGAAAAACTTTACCGTTATGTTCAACACATCATGTTCATTCAGCTATGGACCAAAATAAGTGAGGTTCACCTTGTTGAGGGCTCGGCGGATGACATTACGTGGAAATTCATAACCTCCGAAGTATATTCGCGGGACTCCGCCTATAAAGCTCGATTTGAAGGCATGTTGTGTTCCACTATGATGGAGCCGGATTTGTGAAATTGGGCTAACCCCCCTCCCCCGTGCAAGTTTTTTGGGTGGTTAATACTCCAAGACCGGATTTGGACGGCTGAGCATCTCCAAAGACGTGATTGGTCAAATCGCGGGATTTGCCAACTTTATAAGAGGGAGGAAGAATCCGGGGTGCATCTCTTGTTCAAGTGTCGTTACACCTTCCGCGCTTGGAATGTCATTGTGGGTTGGCTAGGCCTCTCCTCGATCGATATGTCACAATGACCCTTGTTCACCTCCGTCCAAGAATGGTGGGAATCCTTCGTCTTCACCAATGGTGGGAGAAGAAAGTCCCTTGCATCCCTAATCATGCTTTTCTCTTGGGAGATTTGGACCGAGCAAAACACGTGGTTTTTTCGTAAGTTCTCCTCTATGCCCATTCTAGTCGTCGATAGGATAAAATCTGAGGCGGCCTTGTGGAGTTTGGCACGCGCGGCGGCGGCGGGGGGGGGGGGGGGGGGGGGGGGGGGAGGGGGAGGGCAAGAATTTGGCTCTATTTTGCTAGGAGAGTAGGATTTTGTTTTCTTGGGTACTCGTGTTGTAAAAATTCTTCTTATTCAATGAGACGAGGAGAATATTTTTCCTCCATTTGAAAAAAAAAACACATGACCTGGACAACGACAATAGGAGCAAACCCCGAAAGTGCTGCCTTCAAAACATCAACCATCGGTATCAGAAAAAACAAAATCTAGGTCAAACTTAAATGGCAGACTTCCCTAACTCCCTACATATAGGTCATTCTTGGTAGCACCAGCTTCAAAATTGGTCATACCACTATTGAAGCTCTATGGAGCTGAACAAACTTGGCCATACCAACAACCCTCACAACAAAGTCTAATCTCTATTCTTCCGGTTTCAGATTGGTGTCACCCAGAATCACATACATTGTGCAACGAAGAGGTCTCAAAGGATCTTTGTTGGGTACGCTAACCTATCAACATCATGGTAGGTATTTGATTTCTTTATAGTGCGCAAATAGTCAAGGTGATAGAAGAAAATAACATTTCCAATGCAATAAACCGTTCGTGGTAAGATGAGTGTTCAATTTGTGCTATTCGATAACCTGTAGTGGTATATCAAGGATGTTTTTGTACATGTCATCTAATGATGAACTGGTGTCTAAAAATCTTGAATTCTACGAGTTAGAAAGATAAAGCACTTCACGATACTTATATTGTGGAAGTTTCTACCTAACTAACCTAGTGGAATAGAATGAATTCATAAGTCATAATACAATAACTTATTTATGTTGTATGACTGCTTCTAAATTCATTTTTATTTTCCCCAACTAGGATGTTCTAGTTTCCAAGTACTTTGTATAAATTGTAATGTAAACTTATTCACTTCAACTGAGATACTTCGAATAAACTTTTTGGTGATGTATAGTTTCAACCAGTTTGCAAGTGTCGACAATGAGTACGATGTGCATAATACATGTATATTGAGTGATGGTTCCCCATAGAACCGTACCACCAGTTCACACTCACGCACGTATATGCACACACATACCCAAACACGTAGACGCACACACATACCCAAACACGTAGACGCACACGTGGTCACACACACACACACAATTTGAAGAAGGGGAAAGGAAGGGAAAAGTTGAGGTCAACATTAACATGTGGGAGAATTAAAGAAAACTTTAAAAGGAAACACAACATAAGAAGTTGAACTAGTAAGAGTGAGGAAATCTAGAAACTTATGGGGAATGAGGCCTCATGGATATGTCAACATACATGAGGAGCTCATAAATAGGTATGTAATTCCTTGCAACTTGCAAAGCACCGGAACATATGATTTTTTTGGGTAAAGCAAGCTTTATTAACTCAAACGCCGCATCATGATGAGACAACTGCAAAATGTTTACATCCGTCTTCTGAATAACGTAGATGCACACATCCCACCAGGTTCCAACCATGAAAATATAAATAAAACAACAAAGTCCGATATAAAGTTAGGCATCCTATGGTTCTAGGGGCCGGATCCAAGGAATAAATCGCCATCCATGCGTGTGAACGCTCCATTGGCTACTCTTTCAACTAGGTACATGTCATTGTGAAGATCTCGTGTTACAGGTGGTGAGGCAAATACCACGTAGGGGACCAACGCATACATCGGATCCTTTCGGAGACAAAACTAGGTCATGGCCTGGTCTTCCAATCATTATAAAAAATATTAGCAAGATATTTTGTCGCATCAGATGTATTCAGATCTTAAATTTCCATAAATAGTTAGATCAATTTGGCCCAGACTAGTCCAACTAGCCCGTATTCTATTGTTCGTAAGGTATCGGCGCTGCGTACATGAGTGTATAACCTACATGAAAGCTTCCCATTTTGGTGTAAATTCTATCAAAACTCATCTCTGCATCGCGCGGGCTGAATGGACTCTGGTCGGCCCAATCGAGCGCTACACCATATGTAACTAGCAAATAGGATCACATAGTATATCCTTAATCATCCATTGTAGAGATCAACACTGATTAGAGATCAACACTGATAGTTCAACAAATAAAATCAAGAACAGATGCAAGTTCTATGTAGAAAAAGCATGTTGTAATCAATCTAGCCAATCATAGAAGTATGTTTTTGCATGATTAATGTGCGACATGTCTTCTATTATTTTCTACCATGTAAGATGAATACATTTTTGAAATGGGAACGAAGCCCTAGTCTCTTGCATCAAAACGATGCACATAGCTTTTTTTATGTCAAATTTCGAAAGATAACTAAATAAACAAAGCCAAGGCCACACGCCTCGTAAAGTCACTCCATCGGACTACCACTATCCTATGGAAAAATACAAAAACAAAAAAGAAAATACACAGCTTCTAGGAAAATCCTTCAAGAAGAAAAATTCGCACGTGCGCCACTGGTGACGAGTCCAACCAAAGGTCGATCCAGGGTTTTCACCCCCAAATACGAGTTTCGAGCCACCATCTTCGGTAAGGGCACAACGCAAATGCACATCAACATTGCCAAAAAATATTTCTCCCAAAGTGTGCAACCTCAATGTTGAAGCATCTACCATCATCACATGTCCGGCCAACGACACATCATTGACCAGATATCGCTGGAGGAGAAACTGGAAGCTGATGACGTCCCTTACCGCCACGCCTCCATCCACGATTCCACCACCTTCGAACGAACAACATCAGGCATGACTTGACACCACGGAAAAGACGTCATGTTTAGCCGTATGAGACGCCACATCGCCACCGCCGACCAGTCATGACTTGAAGGCTCCCTTGGACCTGTAGTGCGTAGCACCTGCAGCCTCAAATCGAACGCGATCTTGAAGCGGAGGGGGCATCAATACTTTCGCCATCCTCGAAGCTCCGCCACACGAAGCGTGCGACCATCACCAGATCGAAGATCCAGCCACATCGTCAAACACAGGATCGTGATGCCCATCACCGTTGAAAGACCAAGGCCTCCACCCCTGCCAAACCCCTGCACTATCATAAGCCAACGCCTAAGCAAGTGAAGAGCGGCTAGATCGCCTGGGTAGGCCAATGGTGTTTTCTCCCAAGTGAGATTAGTTGACCTCGACCAGTCGAGCGAGTTAAACCCATTGAGTCATATCCTTCAAAACGGAGCACATGAATGAATTCGAGTCACTTTGATTCCGGGTTTTGAGTCCCTTGATCGAGTCTTCAACTTCATCATGCACTTTTTTTTTGAGAATTCCCCTTGAGCGAGTAAAACCTATTGAGTCACTTTGATTCAGGCACTCGGGGGGCTACTGACGTGGGGTATCCGAACGTGGGGCACCTAAATAGGGCCTTTGGGCCTGAGGCCTGCCACAGAAGCCCAAGCAGAAGCATAAGCAAGGAACGACTTGCTCAAGAAGTTAGAAAAGGTTAGAACCGACTCGTTGTCAAGTCCTACTCATGTACGAACCCAATACTCGACTACCTATATAAAGGACGGGAGGGGGTCATAGCAAGATAGGTAACCCTAGTCAATAGCAGCGCCAGATCCAATCTAAGCGAACCCCTATAGCATGTTTCACCCACAGCGAAATAATCAATTAGGCGAGCAGTAACCCGTCTAACCGAGTAGTCCACCATCATATTTTCCCTTATGAAACCCCGGGTCCCTCACCATGAGGATTGTTGAGGTACCATCCTCTTCATTGCCGCTTCTTGACCAACCGCCGGATGCCACGCTGGAATGCATCAATGGCCACCGACAGACACCATCTCCTCGCTGCAAACTTTAACATATCCCACTCCATAAGTTGTGTGCATGCTGAGATGAGTCTGCTACAGCCTAAAAGCCATCGCTGAGTGTCGTGGTGGTGTCACGGCAGATGCCATGGGATGGCTAAAGATGTGGGGACGATGGACGCTGGAGGTGTCCGGGGAGGGATCACGCGACGAGTAGCCGCGTGAGGTAAGATCCACACAACACAAACAACACGATGTACCCAGGTTCAGGGCCCTCGTGAGGAGGTAAAACCCCTACTCCTGCCTTCCTCTATGTATTACGATGTCTCTCCGAGTAGGTACAATACAGATGATATCGCTACCGAGTAGCCCCTTGCTCCTCTCCGAGTAGAGCTAGGGCAGGAACTTAGGGTTTCTAGGGTTCACTATGAGCCTGGAATGAGATCGTCTCTCTCCGTCCCTCGCGCAGGAGGCGGCTGGGCACCTTATATACCTGGTGCCCTAGCCGGATACGTCCAAATCTGGACAAGTGTCGACATAGTGTCCACACTGTCCTTTCTCCGAGTACCCGCTGACAGCTTTGGTCGTTGGTCTTGGCTGCTTCTGTAAAGTCGTTGGGCAAAACTAGGGGACAGACTGGTATCACCGTACCTAGTCACTGAGTAGGCCCCCCTTATCCTGCCACCGACTGCTTCCATGCTGTCACTGTCAGGCAGGCCGTCCCCACGTGAACAGTAGTTCGAATGCTGCCAAGTACGGACCCAGGATACGCGGGATCCTGTGTCAGAACGGCTCCTTTGACTTCCTGCCCGAGTAGTTTCCCGCCAAATGTTCCCGCCAATTGTACTCGGGCCAAACCTTCTACTCGACATGGTAGAAACTGATTGATATCTCCTTCTGGTCATCTTGAGGTGAGACCGGGTAGCAGTCGACCGGGTAGAGAGTACCCGGTAGTCGGCTACTCGACCAAACCTCTCTTCTGTAAGCGGCCTTTACCGCCTGTCTTTACCCTACTCGGGGGTAACCCCCCGACAGCAGTCCCCGAAGCTGGTTGAGTCTTGCGAGCTTGTTCACTAGGCTCTGCCAGCTTAAAACCAGCCTTTGCATCTCAGCCATCGAACCTCAAGATGCCGAGTAGGTCCTCCGAGTAGCTATCCGGAAAGTATCTTGAGTCTCCTCTTTCCGAGTAGCTCTTGCTTTCTACTCTGTATCCGAGTAAAAAGACTTAGCGAAATTTCGCAAACTGAGCCTCTGCAGCGCAGAGCAACATCCAGCCCTTCACGCAGGCACTGCCTACGTGTCAAGCATCCACGACAGTTGGCGTTTGGTTGCCCAGGACACGACGCCACGTGTCCAGTTTTCACGCCGTGGGCCCACTGGCCGTCATGTCCCATCACGCGCAATTACTGGCCACGATCTGAAGGTGGGATCAAATGCGGCCGTTACGCGCGCAGCCCGCGCTTGCGTGCGTTTCTATTCGGCCACAGGACCCACCACACGCCACAGTCGATCCCACTACCGTGGTGGTAACGGTAATCCCGCGAGGGAGGTATAAATACCCCTGCGGTAATTTCCCTTTCTCCTTCCCTGCTCTTTTCCCCTTCTGCCTCCTGTTCTTCTTCTCCACCGAGCCCTCCGCCGCCGCGCAAGCTTCCGCGCCGCCGCGGACTCTGTCCTCCGAGCAACTCCACTCGAAAATCATCCACTCCTCCCACTCGCAAGGATGGCCAAGGCTAGCTGGGCGGGTTCCTCCGTCACCCAGGCTGATCTCGCCTGGCTTGTGTCCAGCAGGAGGGTTCCTCCCGGCGTGGAGTGCCGGGCACCCGACGACGAGGTCGTACCAACTCCGCGGGATGGCGAGCGGGTGGTCTTCATGTCGCACTTCGAGCGCGGCTTCGGACTGCCCGCCTCGGACTTCTTGCGCAAGTTCCTCGACCACTTTGGGCTGCAGATGCATCATCTGCCGCCCAACGCGGTCGTCTTCCTCGCCTACCACGTCGTCGTCTGTGAAGCTTTTCTCGGCATCAGGCCCACGACTGATACGTGGCTCAGGTACTTCAATCTCCGCCAACAATCAGTCGGGAAGAAAGAAGGTGCAGGTATCGGCCGCGCCACCGACACGGGCTGTGCCATGATGGTGCAGCGGACGGGTACAAACCATCCCCGCATCCAGGGGCTGGATTCCTGCCGAATGTGGCAACAGACATTCTTCTATGTCAAGAATGTCCCCGCCACGGAAGGAGGTGTGGTTGATGACCGAATCAACCTGCCCGCTTGGAGGAACCGTGCTCCACTCGGGTCGAACTGGAAGGAGAAGCCCAACATCGACGAAATCGCCGTCGAGATAGAAGATAGGCTCGGCGAGTTGAAGAAGCTGGGCCTCAAGAATGACGACCCGGTGATATGCTGGATCAAGCGCCGAGTACTCCCACTGCAGGAGCGCTGCCATCTCATGTGTTACATGGGAGGCCCGCGCGACTGCACCAGGACCACCACCATCGAAATCGACGACATGGATGTTGCCTATCATGCCAGGAACATGCTGAAGACAAGCCTCACCGAGAGGTGGCGGTATGGCTTCGCTCCGTATAGCCGCACGCTACCGATTGCCCGGGTACGTTCTTCCTTCTCTGTTTTCGCCTCTGCTTTCCGAGTAGATAGCTTCCCTTTCCGCCCCGACTAGCAATCACCTGATGCGCCGAGTAGAGAACTTAGTCGACTCACGCTTAGGCCTAGTATGCTTTGTGTGTGCACGCCTATCCGGGTAGAACACTTGGAAAACTGCATAGGCTTAGTGTGCTTTGTGCTTGCACGCCTGTCCGAGTAGAATACTTAGAAAACTACATAGGCTTAATGTGCTTTGTGTTTGCACGCCTATCCGAGTAGAATTCCATCCTGATACTCGGTTGACTAATGATCCTTCTCTGTCTTTCAGACTCTTACTCGACAGTTGATCGAGAGTCGCGAGGTTTTTGAGGAGAACTGGTTCGCCGATCGCGAGGAGGATGACGTGTTGCCCTCTGATGACGCGGGACAGAGCAGCCCCGCTCCTGACAAGCGCGATGCTCTCCGCACTTGGTCAGATGAAGGCTCTCACGGTATTGTTATTTTTATCTTGTTTGCTTCCGAGAAACACCAACCCCTTGCATTGCTGTTCCTGATTCTTCCTCCCTTTCTTTTTCGAATTTCTCAGATGAGGCCGCTGCGGAGAAAGAGGACGAGGATGAGGGCGAGAACGAGGGCGATGCGCCCCTCGTCGTCCAACCTCTGTCTACTGCCCCTCCCGAAACCCGCAAGCGGACCGGGATCGAAGCACAGGCGCCTCCAGCCAAGAAAAGGAAGCCCGCCGAGAAGGAGGAGGCCGCCGAGAAGAAGAAGAAGGTTACTGTCAAGAAACCCCGACGACAGCTTAAATCCACCACTGCGTGAGTTCTCTTCTCGTTTGCCCTCCTTCTCGCGTAATACTGTTTTCCTCCAAACCTTCTCCCAATCCTTAATTCCTTTCTTCTCTGCAGTCCTGCCATGGATGCGAACGCAGCCCTCGCATCCGACCCAGCCCAGAAGAAACCAGTACCTCTGGTCAACCTGGACGATGATGATGAGGACCGCGACGCCAATGCTGCTGCTGCCAACCCAGCACAAGGAGCAGCGTCTGAACCAGCAGCACATGACACCGCCGTCCACGACGAGAGACCCCCTTCTCCTCCGGCTAGCAACGCCGAGGAGAATCAAGAACAAGAAAAGCAAGACGCCGCCGCCCTTGAGCGGCCAGAGGCAGAGCAACCCACCACTGAAGCTGCCGCACAAGAGAACGTTGCTGCTGAGCAGCTGGTGACAGATGACCCCGCCGCGGATGCTACGGTAGCAGATGTCTACCCACTGCCAGGCGGTGGATCTGCGGCGCCACCAACTGCGCAAGGCCCTACGCCACCAACTGCGCAAGGCCTTACACCACCGACTTCCTCCTCGTCTCCACAGAGCAAGGACACATCCAGCTCTCCTGGGCGAGCAGCCAAGCAACAGGCCCTTGATGCTCTGAGGGATTACTGTTCCAAGAAAGGTCTATCCGAGAAGGAGACTGCCGATAAGGTGGCTGCCGAGGAGGCCAAGGCCAAGGAGGAAGCCGCCGAGAAGGCCAAAGCCGAGAAAGAAACTGCTGAGAGAGCTAAGGCCGAGCAGAAGAAGGCCAGGGCTGAACGGAAGAAAGCCGAGAAGCGAGCTGCCGAGGAAGCAGTCGCCGAGAAGGCAAAGGCCAAGACTGAGGGGAAAAAACCCGAGGATCCCGAGAAGCAGAAGATCGAGAAGGAGCAGACGAAGAAAAGGGCCAGAGAGCAAGGCGGATCTGCAGGCGGAGCACTCGCGATCCGCGACTCCGGCCCGATTCCTGCTGCACTCTCTGCGGGCGCTCGCGCTGCTGGCCAGCCTTGCTACCCGGAATATATGATTGAGGTTAGCCACCAACATAGCATCGGCTTCCCTCCCCAAGATAAAGCTGTAGCTATTCAGAAGGGGAGGAAAGCAGTAGCCAGGAATACTCCTCCCTTCGATCCAGCCCAGAATAAACCCGTCAATATTGCTTCTCGGGGACCCCAAGACAAGTCAATAACCTCCAAGGGTCTTGAGCAGGTACTGGACACTGTCGGCTACATCAGCGCCAAGTGGGACAGCGGGGTTCTCGGAGAGGATAAGTGGCACGGCTTGACCCTTGGCTCCGTCGACCACTACCGCGTGGAGTGGAACAAGATCGACCTGGGACACCAGCCCATGTCCGTCTCCACCGAAACCGCAACCCTCGCAGCCAAGATGT
The DNA here is from genome assembly GCA_028641055.1 of Alopecurus myosuroides. Lineage (NCBI taxonomy): Eukaryota > Viridiplantae > Streptophyta > Magnoliopsida > Poales > Poaceae > Alopecurus > Alopecurus myosuroides. The sequence goes on from CM054062.1 coordinate 2,500,308, forward strand.
TCTTGCACCGCAAGAACGCCGAAGATATCGAACAGAGCTACGCAGTGAGTCTTTTTGCCTTTTCCGAGTTGAATTTTCTTCTCTTCTACTCGCCTTTCTTCTTTCTCACCATCACTCCCAGTCCCCGAGATTTGGGTCGAGTAGGTGGATACTCTCCGAGTAGCCTCCTACTCGGGCCGAATCTTCTCTGCATTGCCTGACTCATTTTCTTCTCGGTTTTCAGGATAGCGTTCTTAAGCGGACCAACTTGTACCGCATCCTTCTCTGGAATCACTCCATCGCCAGGAGGCGTATTGCTGCGCTGGAGAAGGAGAAGTTAGCTGCTGAGGTCGTGAGCAAAAATGCAAACGACAGCACCCAACAGCTGGCCGAAGTGCAAGGTACGCCTTTAGCCACGCGGTTCCTGCGTTTTATGGTTACACCCGCTTCTGCTTTTTCACGCATTAACCTTTCCTTCTCTGCAGAGAAACTGAAAGCCTTGGCCGATGAGCATGAACAATGCCGTAGCTTCGTGGAGAACGCCGAGGCCACGATAAAGAAACTTGAAGGTGAGTTTGCTGTTTTACTCGGTATGTCCTTGAACTCGGTTCCTTTCTGCCCGTTTACTGACCTCATCTTGTCTTTTCGCAGAAGATTATAAGTCATTTGCTGAGGCGCACCAAGATTGCGTCCAGCCAGCAGAGGTGGAGAAACAGCTGTCCGACCAGGCCATTACTCTGATTAAGGACCACACCACCGAGATGGAGAAGCTGCAGGTCCAGCTTCAGAACGCGCTCCAAGACGCCGTGAAGATTGGCGCCGAGAGGGACGCGGCCATCGCCGAGAAAGCCAAGGCCGAGACTACTTTCAAGGCCAAGGAGAGGGCCCTCGAGGCTGAGTGCGAGACTCTGAAGAAGACCAATGCTGATCTTTTCGCTCAGATGGACACCCTGCGCCAGGTTCAATCAAAGCAGATTAACAACGAGGAATCCTGGAGAGCCAAGCTGCAGCAGCTGCGCCGCCAACTGATCGGTAAGTTCTTTTCTTCATTGCATCTTTTCTTCTCGGTCCTATTCCTTCTCGGCTTCCTCTTTTCTTTCTCGGTTTTTGATCTTGCCACTTGCTATTTCAGAAATTTGGCCTCGTCTTGAGTCTACCTCTGCGCCCACGATAGCCAAGGCCCGAGCAGTTCGCCTCTCGCTGGGTGAGCCGATTGACACCAGGGCTGATATCGAGGACAGCTTGGTGGTGCTCAAAGGTTACTTCGAACAGCTGGCCGGCTGCGGGACTGATTTGATGCACGCGGGTATTGAGCTCCACCGGCTGTTCTGGCCCCATGATCCTGAGCCAAAAAGCATGCGGGCGCTCGCCCTCAAGCTGGAAGGCGTGAAGGCCGAGTTGAAGAAGTGGCGAGCCTCCGGAGCCCGTGCTGGTGCGGACGTGATGCTTCTCTGCATTGCGTCCTGGTATGAAAACTTGGATATGCAGCTCATCCGCGGGAAGCGCAATGACTCCAAGTGGGAGACTGACGCCGATAGCGTGGCCTTGCGCAAGCAAATTGCATATGATGTCGCAGAATGCGCCGAGACGGAGGTCTACATTGACGGCGTCCCCGAACCCGACACCGAGTACGAGGACGAAGAAGATGATGACGAGGCGGAAGAGCTTGGTGATTTCTTCGAATCTCCCAAGGGCAAGGCCGGGAAGGGAAAAGCCACTGTCGCCGCGAGTAGCGATGAAGACGAAGAGGCGCACATCGACTCCGAGCCACTCGACTTCGGCACTTCCTCAGGTGCTGCACTCGACGACACGGTGCCTCCTCCTGGCCATGCTTCAGGCTCCTCCTCGACTCCAGGACCCGTCTCGGTGGCCACGGCCACTTCCGAGCAGGCGATCACCCAGGAAGACGCCGAGATGGAGGAATCCGCCGCCGTGCAGACGGGGGCGGATGCCACTCAAGCCGGCACCGAAGAAGCAGCTACCGCCAGCGCCACTGAAGAAACTGCTGCCAAGGCCGCCGCCGAGGAAACATCAGCCAAGGCCAGCGCCGAGAACATCTCCTCTTCAACTTGAAGCAACCTGCAATCTTTTCTTTCACTTGAACATTTTATCAGATCCCCGGGATGCCGGGAGCAGATGTAACAGACTACCTTTATCTTGCTTGCTACTCAGTTTTTATGCCCACTCGGTTCATGTTGACATTAATCAATTTGAACGACACTGGCTTAATGCCGAGTTGTGTTTCCATGCGAGTCCCCGAGTAGCTTTTCTCATTCACCCTGTCTTTTCATCTCTGCTCTACCTGCGACTTGTCGCTTGTTTGGTATTCGAGTCACAAGAATCAAAGAACAAGGCTGCAAATACTTAGCCGCTAGAAAACAATCATGATAACGCAGCCCACCACCTAGCCGAGAAGACGAAAGCAGGGAACAAAAAGTAACCGACAATCTACTCGGTTCCTGCACTCTTTCTTCCTTAGTGATTTTCGTGTGCTCATTGACCTTTTGCTTGTTCTCTTGCTTGCCATGAAGCCGGGTTTCGGATAGCAGCGGAGTCGAAGAGTTGGCATATAGGTTTAAACACAGTACTCAATGCACTTTTGAGTTCTGAAGTGAAGCAACCGAATAGACAAAAGAACAAGCCGAGTAAAAACACTTAGAGCAATTTTGGACGAGGGCAGTCCCCGAGAACAATTTTAGATTGCAGAGTAGAATTTCAATTCGGATGAAAGGGTACATACACATCTTTGCTTACGAATGAAAACGACGAAGTAGAGCTACATTCCAGGGACGCTTGGTTTCCTCTCCAGCTTTATCTGCCCTGTTCGCCTGCGATGGGCGCACATCTACAAGATAGTACGCGTCATTGTGCAGCGCTTTGCTGACAATGAAAGGCCCTTCCCATGGAGGAGACAACTTGTGCATCCCGGCTGTGCGCTGCACAAGCCTAAGGACCATGTCTCCTTCTCGGAAAACCCTTGGGTTCACCTTTCGGCTATGATAGCGCCGCAGGTTTTGCTGGTAGATAGCCGAACGTGACAGAGTCAGCTCTCTTGCTTCTTCAAGCAGGTCAACGTCGTCTTCTCGAGCTTCTCTCGCCTCCACCTCAGTGTAAAGGGCTACTCGGGGGGAGTCATGCTCTAAGTCTATTGGCAACACGGCCTCAGCCCCGTATACCAAGAAGAATGGCGTGTAGCCGGTTGACCGGTTAGGGGTAGTCCTTAGACTCCACAACACCGCTGGCAACTCTTCTAGCCAACACCCAGGTGTTTTCAGCAGTGGCTCAATCAGCCTCGGCTTGATGCCTGCCAGTACCATCCCATTTGCTCTCTCGACTTGCCCATTGGAGGCAGGGTGCGCGACTGACGCAACGTCTAGTCGGATATGCTTATCTCTGCAGAATCGCACCATTGCCCCCTCTGCAAAGTTGGTGCCGTTGTCGGTGATGATACTGTGCGGGTAGCCATATCTCATGATCACATCTTTCACAAACTTCACAGCTGTGACCCCATCACACTTCCGAATAGGCTTCACCTCGATCCACTTGGTGAACTTGTCCACCATGACCAAGATATGTGTCAAATTGCCCTTAGCCGGCTTGAAAGGACCAACCATATCCAAGCACCAAACAGCAAACGGCCATGTGATAGGAATTGTTTTCAACTCGGATGCTGGCATGTGAATCTTACTTGCGAACATCTGGCAGCCGGCGCATTTCCTCACAATGTCCTCAGCTTGCTGCAATGCAGTGAGCCAGTAGAAGCCATGCCGAAAAGCTTTCTTGACTAAAGCCCGAGAAGAGGCATGATGCCCACATTCTCCTTGATGTATCTCCACCAGGATTTCTTCTCCTTCCTCTGGGCTCACACAGCGTTGCAGCACACCAGTGGCACTTCTCTTGTGCAGCACGTCTCGGACTAAGGCGTAGCCCTTGGATCTTCTCTGAATCTGCCTCGCAGTCACCTCATCTTCAGGTAAAGTACCGTCCCTTAGAAAGGATAATATGGGCATTGCCCAACTCGGTGTCTCCCGCACGGGAAACACTGGTTCGTCCATTTCCATTGGGACAGGCTCTGGTGGTTGCACAGGAGGAGTAGGAGCGCTTCTCTGCAGCCCAGATCGATTGGCGAGAACTTCTTCAATGAATGCAACAGCTTCTGGGTTGAGGGCGGCAGTCCCCGAGTAAGGAGTGGCAGTCCCCGGGTAAGGAACGGCAGTCCCCGAGTAGGGAGTGGCAGTCCCCGAGTAGGGAAAGGCAGTCCCCGAGTAGGGAACGGCAGTCCCCGAGTAGGGAACGGCAGTCCCCGAGTAGGGAGTGGCAGTCCCCGAGTAGGGAGTGGCAGTCCCCGAGTAGAGGACGGCAGTCCCCGGGTTCCCTGCAGCACTCTCCCAATCAATCTCCATTGGGTCAGATTCCTCACTTGGCGGAGAAGGGACAAAGATGGATTCCGAGTTGGGGGAAGGCTTGATGGATGGCTTCCTCAAATGCTCCAAGGCAATCCCTGCCGGGATGGACTGCCGAGAAGATCCCAACTTGGACAGCTCGTCTGCAGCTTCGTTCTCTGCTCGGTGAATATGCTGGAACTCACAGCCTTCGAAAAACCCAGTCATTGACTGCACCAGGAAACGATATGATGCCATGTTGGCATCCAAAGCATCCCAGGTACCTGAGACTTGCTGCACCACTAGATCTGAGTCACCATAGCATATAATGCGCTGCACGCCAACCTCCTTTGCTACTCGCAAGCCATGCACCACCGCCTCATACTCGGCTACATTGTTGGATGCCTTGAAGTGAATCTGCAACACATACTTGAGTTGATCCCGCTTGGGTGACGTAAGCACAACGCCAGCCCCGAGGCCTTCTTTCACCTTTGAGCCATCAAAGTGCATCTTCCAATAGTTGGAAACTGGAGCGGGAGGTTCATACTGCATCTCGGCCCAGTCCACAAGAAATTCCGCCAGTACCTGAGACTTGATTGCTTCTCTTCTCGTATACGTGGGAGCGTATGCGGCTAGCTCGATCGCCCACGTGGCTACTCTGCCACTCGCCTCCTTGTTACCCATGATATCCGAGATGGGAGCTGAGCTCACAACAGTGATGGGATGCTCCTGGAAGTAATGCTTCAGCTTCCTGGCGCCTAGGTACACACCATATGTCATCTTCTGGTAGTGAGGATAGTTTTGCTTGGAACTGGACAGCACTTCACTGAGATAATAGACTGGGCGCTGCACACTCTTGCCTTCTTCTTCTCGCTCCACCACTATCACCACGCTGACTACTCGGTTAGTCGCGGCAATGTACAGCAGCATAGGCTCCTTGGGTAGCGGACTAGCCAAGACGGGAGCACTAGCCAGCATTGCTTTCAGCTCATTGAATGCCACATCCGCCTGCGGAGTCCAGATAAACTTGTCGCTTTTCTTCATCAGCTGGTACAGAGGCAGAGCCTTCTCGCCCATTCGGCCCAAGAAACGGCTCAGAGATGCCAAACAACCCGTGAACTTCTGCACATCTTTCAATGATCTCGGCAAAGACATGCTTTCAATAGCTTTTATCTTAGACGGATTGGCTTCAATGCCCCGACTAGAAACGAGAAATCCGAGTAGCTTTCCCGCTGGTACACCAAAGGTGCACTTACTCGGATTCAGTTTCATTTTGTACCTGCGTAGGTTAGCAAAGGTTTCCTCCAAGTCGGCAAGCAGAGTATGTGTTTTATTCGTTTTGATGACAATGTCATCTACGTACACCTGCACATTCTTGCCGAGTTGGTCATGCAAGCATTTCTGCATGCATCTCTGATAGGTTGCCCCCGCATTCCTCAGGCCAAAACACATGACACGATAGCAATAAGCCCCGTACGGGGTAATGAAAGCAGTCTTTATTTGATCAGCAGGGTTGAGTGCAATCTGGTGGAAACCAGAGTAGGCATCTATGAAAGACAACAGCTCACAGCCGGCAGTGGAATCGATCACCTGATCGATGCGAGGTAGCGGGAAAGGATCCTTGGGGCATGCCTTGTTCAAGTCGGTGTAGTCGACACACATGCGCCATGCGGTGGCAGCCTTGGGATCTTCCTTTTTCTTCTCGACCATGACCGGGTTGGCCAACCAGTCCGGGTGCAGCACCTCCATGATGAAGTTACTGATCAGCAGCTTGGTGATTTGATCACCGATGGCCTTCCTTCTCTCATCCCCGAAACGGCGTAAAGCCTGCTTCACGGGCTTGGCGTCAGGACGCACATGCAAAGAGTGCTCAACCAACTCCCTCGGGACCCCTGGTAGATCTTCATTGGTCCAGGCGAACACGTCCCGATTCTCACGGAGGAAGTGGATGAGCGCGCTTTCCTATTTCTCCGCCAACCCGGCACCAATGATGGCCACGCGCTCCGGGAACTCGGGGTCAACCTGGACAGTCTTGGTCTCCTTGGCTGCTTGGAAAGCAGTACCATGCTGAGTACTCGGCACACCTTGTGCGCCAGCTTGTGCGGACTGAGCCATGGCCACCACCTCGTACATCTTCTTCTTCTCGGCAGCAATCACCATCGATTCCGCCAGCTGAGAGCTAGCAGAGGCACACTCCATGGACTTCTTGTAATCTCCCGAGATGGTGATGATGCCATTGGGCCCGGGAATCTTCATCTTCAGGTAAGCCACATGAGTGGAGGCCATGAATTTGCTCAGAGCAGGCCTGCCGAGTAGAGCATGATAGGGGCTCTGATGATCCACCACTTCAAACTGCAGGCGCTCAGTGCGGCAGTTCTCCCGAGTACCGAATAGCACATCAATCCACACTCGGCCAATCGGGTTGCATGAGATCCCGGGCACAATGCCATGGAAAGTGGTCTTGCTAGGCAGCATCATGTTCTCGGCCAGGCCAAGCTTCTCAAGTGTGTCCTTGTACACAATGTTGATGCTGCTGCCGTTGTCGATCAGCACCTTGCTGAACCTCACGTTCTTCTCGGGGCCCAGGAAAGTGGGATCTAGCACCAAGGCATAGGTACCCGGATTGGGCATCACCTTGGGGTGATCTGCCCGAGTCCACCTGATCTCCTGGTCGCACCAGTACATGTAGTGAGGGACAGCCGGAATTACCGCATTGACCTCCATGGCCCGCCTGTGCTGTGACTGCTTGTCGACTGCCTCGGAAGTGAAGATCATATAGCTCTCATGGTGCTCTTGGTACTGGTTAGGGCCATTGCCCCCATTGTTGCCATTGTTGCCATTGTTGTTGCCCTGATAGTTGTTGTTGCCTCTGTTGTTGTTGTTGCGGTTGTAATTGTTGTTGTTGTTGTTGCGGTACCTCTCGTTGTTGAAGTTCTGGTTGGCTCCTAAAGCCACCTGGTTGACATTCTCCCTTCTCGGGTACACTGGCGGCCGAGCTGCGGGAGCGCGAGTAGGCTGAACAGTGGCATTGGCAGCTGGCAGAGGAGGAGGAGGAGGCAAGCCATCACTCTTGATCACATCCCACCATTCGCATTGCCGAGTAGTGTGGTTCGCAGGCCTTGAGGGGTGATGAGTGTGAAAGCTGCATGGGCCATCCTTCATGTCATCGAAGACAAACTTCTTCGGCTGCTCGGAGTTCCCGCTACTCGGCTGCGCAGTGCGGAACGGTTTCTTGTTGCCTTGGCCCTGGTTCTGGTTCTGCCCGTAGGCTCCAGCAGGTTTTTGCCTTTGGCCACCGCCGCCTCCGACATTCACTGCATTCACCTCTTCGGGATCATACCGAGTATCTACTCGGCGCTTGTTGCGGAACTCGTTGCGCTTGCTGCTGTTGAAGTTTCTTCTCGGCTCAGAGGAATCCATCAGTGGTTGAGTAGGATCGCCGAGTGCGTACTGATCCGCGATCTTGATGGTCTCGGCCAGGGTGTTGGGCATCTCCCTCTGCAATCTTTGCCAAAGCATGCTGCCATGTCGGCAACCCTGCGCAAACCAAGTGATGGCCTGCGCTTCATTCACACCCTCACAGGTGTTCCTCAAGGTGCTCCACCGAGTAAGGTACTCGCGGTCCGTCTCGTCTTCTCGCTGCCGGCAAGCCGACAACTGCTGTGGCCTATTCGGCCTCTTGTAGGTGCTGGTGAAGTTGCTGATGAAGGCATCCGAGAAGTCCAGCCAGCAGTTAATGCTGTTCTTGGGCAAGTTGTTGAGCCAAGTGCGAGCTGGGCCCTCTAGCATCTGCGGCACATAGCGCACCGCCCATCTCCTGTTGCCGTTCGCGATATGGACCGCGGTGACGTAGTCGTTGAGCCAATCTTCAGGCTTGGTGCTACCATTGTAGCTCTTGGTGCCTCTCGCGAGCTGAAAGCCCTTCACGGAAGGCTCATTCATGATGCGCGGGCCAAAGCACTCGGGGCCAGGAGGACCCGTGTTCTCAAGCCGCGCCGACAAGCTGATACGGTCCAGCTGGTGCCTTGCATCTCCAGGCGCCAACACGCGCTCACCCACACGGTCATGGATGTCATAGCCAGCCATCTCCATAGCCGAGTAACCATCATCATACCTATCCACCTGCATAGCAGCAGGCTGCTCCACCGGGTTGACGACTGGTGCCACTGGGCGTGGCTGCTGCCTCTGCCGAGTAGGCGGAGCTGCGGGTTGCCGAGAAGTACCCGGACGTGCGGCTTCTCGGACACGGCTTTGAGCTTGGTGGGCTTGAGAGCCTGCTCTTGCAGCGTTGTGTTCCTGCCCGGGCTGCTGCGGCACAGCAACCTGTTTCGCGGCAGCAGCCGGGTCATACACCTGCATTTCCCTGTCTCTACCCGTACGCCCGCTGCGGCTCTTCTCGCGACTAGGATGCGGAGATGAGGCTTGATCGTTAGATCTAGCCGCGTGCGAGTGCACCACCTGCGAAGCTCCAGCTCCCGGGTTGGCCTTCCGGAACTCCTCGTTCTGCCTGGCGGCCTCCAGCACCAGCTCGCCGAGCCTCTCCTGCTGCCTTCGACGCGCCTCTCCCTCTAGGCGCGGCAACTCGGCAGCCACAGCCTCCGCAGCTCGCAGCGTCTTGGCGGGTGTGCTGTACCTTGGCCTTGTGAAGGTGTTCGCGGTAGCCGACTGCGCGGGCTCCTCCGCGACAGTCGCCATCTCGGCGCCTAGGTTGCGCCGCGTAGCGCCTACCCTGCTGGGCCTCCTGGCCACCGGCGTGAAGCCGTGAGCCTTGTTGTACTCGAGCTGGTCCAGGCTCAGCTCCAACCTGATCTTCTCCAACTCCGCCTGCTCGGCGAGCAGCTCCTGGCGTTGCCGCTCGAGCTGCTCCCTCTCGGCTAGGAGCTCGAGGTCGGTGGGAGTGGGCATCCCGGTTCGCGCAGCTGACGCGGGGATGACCGTAGACGTGGAAGGCGGCAGGTTGCACTCCTTCTCGTAGGGCCGGCGTGTCCTGCCACCCGCGGGCGGGTCGTCGACCTCCTCGACGACGGCCGCAGCGCCAGTAGCAGCTGCGCCAGCGTTTGCCGCCAAGCCAGTCACCATCACCTCAGCGCAGCATGCAGAGCTGCGCACGGGCCTTCCACGAGCAGCAACAACCGCGGGAGGATCCTCCGCGTCGTGCACCAGCTCGGGGTAGGTGTCGTTGGCGACGGTGGCGACGTAGACGAGGTGAGAGCCGAAGGAGATCACCGAGCCGCCCTCCGGCATGGCCTTGCCGCCGAAACAGCCAGCGTTGTCGGTGACGAAGTCGAAGGAGCCGAATCTGTGGACAAGGCCACAAACTACGCGCTCCGCTGATGAAGATCCCGTCCGAACAGAAACTCCAGCCAGCGCCGCTGGATGCCCCACGGTGGGCGCCAACTGTCGTGGTGGTGTCACGGCAGATGCCATGGGATGGCTAAAGATGTGGGGACGATGGACGCTGGAGGTGTCCGGGGAGGGATCACGCGACGAGTAGCCGCGTGAGGTAAGATCCACACAACACAAACAACACGATGTACCCAGGTTCAGGGCCCTCGTGAGGAGGTAAAACCCCTACTCCTGCCTTCCTCTATGTATTACGATGTCTCTCCGAGTAGGTACAATACAGATGATATCGCTACCGAGTAGCCCCTTGCTCCTCTCCGAGTAGAGCTAGGGCAGGAACTTAGGGTTTCTAGGGTTCACTATGAGCCTGGAATGAGATCGTCTCTCTCCGTCCCTCGCGCAGGAGGCGGCTGGGCACCTTATATACCTGGTGCCCTAGCCGGATACGTCCAAATCTGGACAAGTGTCGACATAGTGTCCACACTGTCCTTTCTCCGAGTACCCGCTGACAGCTTTGGTCGTTGGTCTTGGCTGCTTCTGTAAAGTCGTTGGGCAAAACTAGGGGACAGACTGGTATCACCGTACCTAGTCACTGAGTAGGCCCCCCTTATCCTGCCACCGACTGCTTCCATGCTGTCACTGTCAGGCAGGCCGTCCCCACGTGAACAGTAGTTCGAATGCTGCCAAGTACGGACCCAGGATACGCGGGATCCTGTGTCAGAACGGCTCCTTTGACTTCCTGCCCGAGTAGTTTCCCGCCAAATGTTCCCGCCAATTGTACTCGGGCCAAACCTTCTACTCGACATGGTAGAAACTGATTGATATCTCCTTCTGGTCATCTTGAGGTGAGACCGGGTAGCAGTCGACCGGGTAGAGAGTACCCGGTAGTCGGCTACTCGACCAAACCTCTCTTCTGTAAGCGGCCTTTACCGCCTGTCTTTACCCTACTCGGGGGTAACCCCCCGACACTGAGCCATCGCTAGCTGCTCGAGCACCCAAACGGAAATCTGGCCATCACCATCCCAAGGCCGCTGCCTAGGAGTCCAGTCTTCGCCACACACGCAGCCACATCCAGGGCCGCCGCTGTGATGTAGGCCGGAGGTCTCCTACCACCGCGCTGAACGGTAAGGAGATGAGAGCTCGCCGAGCTTCGTTCGCCGGGAAGGGCTTTGTGCCCGACGGCTTCCTCTAGCGATGGCGGGGAGTTAGAGGAGAGGAGAGTTGGTGGCAGAGGCGGCTAGGGTTTTGCCCAAGCAGCCCCCTGGGAGCGACACGAGCTAGTTCTTTCCTCCTACTGCTCAGAAGTAATAAGTAATATTCACGTAAGACGAATACTAGGGGTGCAAAATAGTCTTTCTTTTGTTGTTTCATATCCACACACGGGTACTCCTCTATGTAGTCAAAACAGTACATGAATAAGCATCCAAAGGAGCTACCATTTTCATTGATATACAATCTCAATATAAGAAAAGATGACATTCGATTGCACTCACTGGTTTCATTGATTTTACTTTGTTCCAGATGTGTGTAAATCAAATTACGCAAGAAACACTAAGATATTGGCTCTATTTTGAATTTTTTTCCATGTGTTTATATAAGATAAATGAGATTACAAATATTGCAAACGGGAGAAACATAGTGCAAAATGATAGGCAGAGAGCATCCTCCAGTGTTTCATGTTTACAGCATGAAGGCCAATGGGAGGAGAAGAAGGATTTGGAAGGCACCAATGTACCTCCCACTAGGCGCATTTCCAATGTTTTGTGAGCCTGCGATGTTACAAAAACATGACGGTTTCAGAACAAATATAATTACTTCATGTAGTAACTCATACATGTGCCAATAAGTAATGATGTCTGACTATTTTGTTATGGTAGTTAGACATTCTTTTTGTGAAAGCCGTATATGGATATATTCGTATAGATCAAGTAACTTCACATACATTGAATTGAAGTATTTATATCAGGATAAAACATAGGTCAATACATATTCATCATATTTTTCCATAGTAATTATCAGAATGCGTTCGTGAGGGATTTGTACCACTATTTAATTACTGGTGCAGGAAGACTTCTTATTTGTTCCTTATTTTCTATTTTTGTTTTGAATATAGTTGAGTAATGTTACTAATTATATTTTCTTATTCTAGAAACTGATTTTGAATTGTAAAGAGGATGTTTGATTTCTTCTATAAATGCTTCTCATTTATTCAACTAATCAATAATATGAATTATTCAAATGAGTGTATTTGTTTTGTTCGGATATATTTCTGTTTTTTCTGGCAATATTCATCTTTTATTTTAAAAATGCTTCTGAATTCTAGAATTATGTTATGTTCAAGTACTTAGGATTTGCAAGATTATAGGTTTCGTTCTACTTTAATTTTCTAAACTATTCACTTAGGATTTGCAAGATATTTCCTTATTCTAATAATTGCTCTTAATTGGTTTTAACAATTGTTTGCACCAATATGAAAAAAACACCTTTCAGCTAAGGTTGATGCATTCAATTCAACTAGACCATCCAAATAAATATAGAGCCCGAAACTATCTATCTATCTATGTATCTATACTTCTTATAAAGCAAAATCCCGCTAACATGCATTAATGATTTTTCTATCTCAACATGCAAGCTATCCACGTTCATCCATTTTTCTAACCAATCAATTGTGCATGTCATCTCCACTAATATTTATTAATCATTAGATGCATGTTACACATCATTCATTTCTTAAACCGTCCAGTTATTCATATTAATAATTTTAAATATATATACTACGATCAATTGAATTTTGTATATTCACTTAGAACACATAATATATCACATCTCTTATAAACATTTATCTATAATATATTGTAATTTCTAAAACAATCTCCGCAGCAGCGCCCGGGGTCTCCTTATAGTAAATATATAAGTTGGGGTCTTGCATCATATAATCAACCACACACACACACACAATCAAATGCTCTTTAATTTTTTTTTGCATGCATTAATAATGAAAGATTTACACCAAACTAACAGTTAAAAATGTTTTATCTTTCAAAACGTGCATCCAGTTTACTATGCTGCTAGCTTTATGTGTCGATGAGATCTTTGAAACTAAGCCCATGTAGATATGTTCCGGTGACTATTTTCTGCCTTTAAAATTATCATATACTAGTAACTTGTAACAAAATATGTTGACAAGTTATGTGCTGCCGCTCTGGGAACTAAAGAGCATATTAAAAAAAAAAAATCCAAAACTTGATTACAGATGTAGTAATGTCAATCTTTTATGTGCACCCACTTTGACCTTTCCTCACTGTGGGTATGTAGCAAAAAACAAATAATTGCTTGCAGGCAAAGCATTTGACGGGTCGGCCCGACGTACGTGGTCACATGCAGATACCTAAAACCATACATACATTTCTGAATTACCAAAAAAAAATGCATCTTTCTCACCTAGCTTTCCTGGGTCGCAGAGGTCGGTAGGCATGTCGCACTTGCGGAACGTCTCCAGGGCGAGCGATTCGTTGAGCCCGTACTGCTTTGCGATCTTCTGAGTCTGCCTGACGGCGTCGCAGATGCACGTCGGGTCGCTACTGTAGAGGTTCTCGACCGCGGTGCAGCACGGCTTCATCGTGGAGTTATCCTGGTAGATGGACGCGCACATCGATATGCTTTTCAGGCACGGCGGCACCTCCGGCATGTCCGCCGGCGACGGGAGCGGCGGGAAGTCCAGCTGGTACTCCGGCAACGGCGGCATCGCCGTGTCTGCTCCGCTGGCCGCCATTGCCGCAGCACCGAACACGACCACCAGGAGCAAGGAACGAACGTGGTGCCCCATGATCGATCCTGGTTTTCTTACGTACTGTCTACTCTGTGTGTGTGCGCTAAGGTGTGAGGAAGAAGGTCTGCTGCTGCGATGTTTTATAGGCATGTTCGTCAACTTGATCGGTTCGAGCGTAGTGGACTCCCACGTTCGTACAACTCTGTCAATCCCATCCTGGCCAGATGGTGGTTCCCAAAATCAAGGAGGAAGTGGCGTGTTGACTTGATCCGGCAGGCTGGCAGTGGCGAATTAGGGCGAGGGATCACATAGTTTTTATGGGGAGCAGCAGTATGTGCTTTCTGTCATCTGCTTGTTCGTGGTGGTCGTGAACTGTTATCCCACTAGTGGAAACAACCCCTATCGTCTAGGGGGCAAAATTCCATTCATCTCGGTTGCACAAAAATTCGGGACAAATGCTATGCATTGGTCCCGGTTTGTGTGCCCGAGGCAGCAGAAATCACCTGAGGGCAACTGTCCCGGTTCGTGGGGAGGCATTGGTCCCGGTTTGTGGCATGAACCGGGACCAATGCCTCGCCACAGGCCACGTGGCACGCGTATGGGTATTGGTCCCGGTTCATTTCACAAACCGGGACCAATGCCCCCCTTCCCCTACATATACTGCCTCACAGCCCCCCTTCCCTCTTTTTTTTTTTTGGCTTGGAGGAGTGAGAGAGGTGGATGTTAGTGTGTGTTATTTTACTATGCACACGAGGTGTTCGACGAAATACCCGAGCCACACATAAGCTCACTGAAAATGGTATCTTCGACCGAGGTTAACAAAGTTATCTTTTTCATTTGTAATTGATACATAAAAAAGTAATATTTGTCGATATACTGTGGTCATTTCTCTAAGAGATAACAAACATTTCTCTATTGAATATGTTATTGTAATGTTTTTTGATAAACTTAATTATACGATGCAGATGGATGCACGGCAGCGATGGATGTACGGTGACCGACGCACTTCCGAGTATATGGCAGGCCTGAATGCATTTCTCGTTGTAGCTCAGGCGAACAAAGATAATAGCTTTGTGTGTTGCCCATGTGTTGATTGTCGGAACGTCAGGGCGCACTCTTCCTCGAGAATCCTTCACGGCCACCTACTTCGGAGAGGTTTCATGCCCAGCTATAATTGCTGGACCAAGCATGGAGAAAGAGGGGTTGTGATGGAAGACAATGAAGAAGAAGAAGAAAATCCTTTGTTCCCTGAATACGGTGATACTGCAATGGAAGACAATGCAGAAGAAGGAGGTGATCAAGAACATGCATCAGAAGAGCCCGATGATGATCTTGCCCAAGTTATTGCTAATGTAAGGGAAGACTGTGAAAGTGAATTGAAGAGGTTGAAACTGGACAACATGTTACAGAATCACAAAAAGTTGTTGTACCCAAATTGCGAAGATGGTAGCACAAAGCTCGGTACCACACTGGAGTTGCTGAAATGGAAGGCACAGAACGGTGTGACTGACAAGGCATTTGAGAGTTTACTTCAACTAATGAAGCCGAAGCTTCCAAAGGATAACGAATTACCCGAGAGTACGTACGAAGCAAAGAAAGCTCTCTACCCTCTAGGATTAGATGTGCAGAAGATACATGCATGCATTAATGACTGCATCATCTACCGCGGTGAGAAGTACGAGAATTTGGATGAATGTCCGGTATGCACTGCACTGTGGTATAAGATCAGAGCAGATGACCCTGGTGATGTTGACGGCGAGCCCCCCGTAAGAGGGTTCCTGCTAAGGTGATGTGGTATGCTCCTATAATACCACGGTTGAAACGTCTGTTTAGAAACAAAGAGCATGCTAGGTTGTTGCGATGGCACAAAGAAGACCGTAAAAAAGACGGAAAGTTGAGACACCTCGCTGATGGATCGCAGTGGAGAAAGATCGAGAGAGACTTCCCGGAATTTACAGAAGAGGCGAGAAACTTATCGTTTGAGCCTGTACAAATGGATTTAATCCTTTTGGGGAGTAGAGCTCCAGTCATAGCACCTGGCCCGTAACTCTATGTATGTACAACCTTCCTCCTTGGTTGTGCATGAAGCGCAAGTTTATTATGATGCCAGTTCTCATCCAAGGCCCGAGGCAACCCGGCAACGACATTGATGTGTATCTAAGGCCATTAGTGGAAGAACTCCTACAATTGTGGGGCAAACCAGGTGTACGTGTGTGGGATGAGAACGAACAAAAGACATTTGACCTACGGGCGTTGCTTTTCGTCACCATCAATGATTGGCCTGCTCTTAGTAACATTTCCGGACATACAAACAAGGTATACAATGCATGCACACACTGTTTAGATAAGACTGATAGTGTTTATTTGGATAAATATAAAAAGGTTGTATACCTGGGGCATTGTAGATTTCTTCCGATCAAGCATCCCGTAAGAAAGAAAGGAGGGAAGCATTTCAGAGGTGAGGCAGATAACCGGAAGAAGGATGACCTCCGTAGTGGTAATGATTTATTCGATATGGTCAAGGACCTAAAAGTAATCTTTGGGAAGGGTGATGGCAGCCAACCTGTTCCGATCGGCCCTGATAAGCGCCCACATATGTGGAAGAAGAAATCTATATTTTGGGAGCTACCCTATTGGAAAGTTTTAGAGGTCCGGTCTTCAATCGACGTGATGCACGTGACAAAGAATCTCTGCGTCAACCTACTATGCTTCCTGGGCGTGTATGGGAAGTCAAAAGATACGCCAGAAGCACGGGAGGACCAGCAACGTATGAAAGATCCAAGCAACAAGCACACGGATACATGGCGCCATTACTTAAGCAGCTACACTCTTACTAAAGGAGAGAAGGAAATATTTTTGAAGTCCTTTACAGTATCAAGGTTCCGTCTGGCTTCTCGTCGAATATAAAGGGGATAATAAACATGGCAAAGAAAAAATTCCAAAACCTGAAGTCTCATGACTGCCACGTGATTATGACGCAGTTGCTTCCGATTGCATTGAGGGGGCTTCTACCGGAAAATGTTCGAGTACCCATTGTGAAGCTATGTGCATTCCTCAACGCAATATCTCAGAAGGTAATCGATCCAGAAATTCTGGCAAGATTACAGAGGGATGTGGTCCAGTGTCTTGTTAGTTTTGAGTTGGTGTTCCCACCATCCTTCTTCAACATTATGACTCATCTCCTGGTTCACCTATGTGAAGAGATTCATATTCTCGGTCCGGTATTTCTACACAATATGTTCCCCTTTAAGAGGTTTATGGGAGTCTTGAAGAAATATGTTCATAACCGTGCTAGGCCAGAAGGAAGCATATTGAAGGGCTATGGAACAGAGGAGGTCATTGGGTTCTGTGTTGACTTTATTCCTGACCTTAAGACGATTGGTGTTCCTGAATCACGGCATGAGGGGAGACTGAGGGGAAAAGGAACGCTGGGAAAGAAAACAATGATACCCAGGGACGGGCATTCTTTCACCAAAGCACACTACACAGTTCTACAAAATTCTATCTTCGTGGCTCCGTATCTCGAGGAACACAAGAATATTGTACGCTCCACAAACCCGGAGAAGGATGACTCATGGATTAAACGCAAACACATGGAGACTTTCGGAAGTTGGTTGCAAACACATCTTATAAATGACACCACTGTTGAAGATCAGCTCTACATGTTGGCCGGGTCACCATGTTCGACTATTGGGAGTTTTCAAGGGTACGCGATAAATGGGAATACATTTTACACGATCTCCCAAGATAAGAAGAGAACCAACCAAAACAGTGGTGTCCGCTTTGATACAACAAACGAGAATGGAAAAAATGACACATACTATGGTTACATAGAGGATATATGGGAACTTGACTATGGAACTTCTTTTAAGGTCCCTATGTTCAAGTGCAAATGGGTCAACCTGAATGGAGAAGGGGTAAAGGTAGACCCGCTTTACGGAATGACAACAGTGGATCTCAACAATATTGGTTACAATGACGAACCATTCGTCCTAGCCAATGATGTGGCTCAGGTCTTCTATGTGAAGGACATGTCCTCCAGACCGAAAAAAAAGAAAAAAAATAAGCAAACAAATACATCATACGATGAGCCGAAGCGTCACATAGTTCTTTCAGGGAAAAGAAACATCGTGGGAATCGAGGACACGACAGACATGTCAGAAGATTATAATAAGTTTGTTGAAATTCCACCCTTCACAGTGAAAGCTGACCCAACCATCCCGTTAAATAATGAAGATGCTCCATGGTTACGGCCGAAGCAATCATAAGCAAGGGACAAGGGTTCATGGACCATCTCTACACGAAGAAAATTCAGAAGACTAGATAGGGATGTTGTTGGTGATGTGTAATAATAAACGTGGAATACATGATCATAGTTCTGTTGAAAAAGTGTTCACAAAAATTATTGCACCGGCGCTCGCGCCCATATTGCACACAAACATGCATCTTGGATAGATAAAAAAGGCAGTACATATTGGCAAGAGTGGATCTAAACCTAAACGGAGAGCATAGATCTACATAATGGCAAGACTGGATCTGATATCTGCTAGTCATACTCCTGCCTAGGCCTATAGTACTCCGACTCGTAGTCGTCGTAGTCGCCGCCGTCGTCGTCACTATCGTCGGACGGTGCTCTGGACTCCCTCGGAGGATCACGACTCCAGGACTGGGCGTGAGGGTAGCGCAGGAGGGGGTTATCGCCAGCCCTGATGTAGTTCATGACGCTCTGAAGAGTCCGTCCGCCGCCCCACCACAGCCGACGACCGGCCTCGTTGAAGTTCGAAGGAGGCGGGCCGTTCTCCTCGTACCTGGCGAGCGCACTCTCACGCCGATTAATGAAGAAGGCGTCCCAAGTAGGGCGGTAGTCAGGATTCCAACTGGAATTCCTCCGCTGCTCCGGCGTGAGCTCGTGGTAGTAGTGGTTCGTGATGGCCGCCCGACGCGCCACACCTTGAGGAAGAGGAGGGACCGGCACTCCTCCGGCGCTCAGCATCGAACCGGCGGGAATGTTGTCGCCGGGCGGGCAGGGGTAGTTCGAGGCGGAAAGTGCCTTCGCCTGGATGAAGGTTAGAGTGGGTACGGTAGAAGCCATGAGAGAGTGGTGAGTTTATATGTGTTTCTGCCAATGGTGTGGCAATGCATACATATATATAGTGAGAAGAAAACATATCCCTTTAGTCCCGGCCTGTTTTACCAACCGGGACGAAATGATTCGGGTTTCGCTGGGAAACATATCGTCCCTTTAGTCCCGGCCTATTTTACCAACCGAGACGAAATGGTTAGGGCTTCGTTTGGAACAATCAGAAAGAATCACACGGATCGTGTGTTTCTTTCAAGCGCTTGTGAGTCGTTAGATCAGGGGGTGTGTTTCCTTCGAGCGTTTGTGAGCCGTTGGATCAGGGGTGTTTCTTAACCGTTGGATCAAAACCCTAGCACAACACTTTGTGAGCCAGAGGACCCTATATATAGCCCACCTTCATACACCAGTCAGTTCATCGACCAAATACAAAACATCCGATTCGCCAGCATACGTCCTGCCGTGCATTTGGTATGCATATATGCACTCAGTAGCCACGACAGGGCTGTATGCTGGCGATACCGATTGTTTTGTTCTACATCCCCCCTTTAAGGTTTGATACATCATTCAGTTCATCGACCAAATACAAATCATCCGGATTCGCCATCATACGTCCTGCCGTGCATTTGGTATGCATATATGCACTCAGTAGCCACGGTAGGGCTGTATGATGGCGATACCGATTGTTTTGTTCTACATCCCCCCTTTAAGGTTTGATACATCATTCAGTTCATCGACCAAATACAAATCATCCGGATTCGCCATCATACGTCCTGCCGTGCATTTGGTATGCATATATGCACTCAGTAACCACAGCATGGCTGTATGATGGCGATACCGATTGTTTTGTTCTACATACCCCCTTGAAGGTTTGACAAAAGGTTTGATACATCATTCGGTTCATCGACCAAATACAAATCACCCGTATTCGCCATCATACGTCTGACCGTTCTTTTGATATGCATATATGCACTCAATAGCCACGGTCGGGCTGTATGATGGCGATACCGATTGTTTTGTTCTACACCCCCCCTTGAAGGTTTGACAAATGGTTTGATACTACATATATATCTGTCTGCCTGTATGCGAAGAAACTATGTATATGAATGGATCAACTGGTCTGATGTGCACTTATTATAAATTTAACGTACCTTGTTCTGTATTTGAAACGTGTGGAGTTATTATTTGAAACATAAAGGATATAATGGAAAATAAAATAAAACAATAGAAAACATAAAGAAAATAATGGAAAACATACAGGAAACAATAGAAAACAAAAAAGGTAACAACAGAAAACAAAATAAAACAATAAAAAACATAAAGGAAAACAATAGAAAACATAAAGGAAAACAGTAGAAAACATAAAGAAACAGTTGAAAACAAAATAAAACAAGAGAAAACAAAAAAGGAAACAATAGAAAACAAAATAAAACAATAGAAAACATAAAGGAAAACAATAGAAAACATAAAGGAAACAATAGAAAATAAAATAAAACAAGAAAAACAAAAAGAATACAAGAGAAAACAAAATAAAACAATAGAAAACATAAAGGAAAACAATAGAAAACATAAAGAAACAATAGAAAACAAAATAAAACAAAAAGGAAAGAAGAAAAACAAAATAAAACAATAGAAAACATAAAGGAAAATAATGAAAAACATAAAGGAAATAATAAAAAACAAAATAAAACAAAATATAATTTTAAATAGGGCATTCGTCCCGGTTTTTGCAACCAACCGGGACAGATGCCCCGACCAACCAGCGCGCTCCACCTGCCCCATCCGCCCGCTGCCGAAAAAAAAAGTGTGAGGCATCCGTCCCGGATCGTAGAAACAACCGGGACGGAAAATCCTTTCGTCCCGTTTGTTGCTACGAACCGGCACGGATTCCCCTCCCTATATATACGCGTCGTCTCTGTCCCCCCAAATTTATAACCACGCGCAGGATTTGGACCAGGAGACGCCGCTAGGCCGCGCCCGTACGCTTCCCGCGCCCGCGCTGTTGTCGCCCGTGGAGGAGCCCGCCGTCCGTCGCCGTTCGTCGTCGTCTCTCGTTTCCTGCGCCTGCGCCCGTACGTGCCTGTGGAGGAGCAAATCGGCGCCCGCGCCGTCGCCCCGTACGGACACGAGCTCTCGCGCGCAATCGACCCGTGGATCGTCGGCGCGCCGCCAACGCCGGCCCGTGCCCGCGTTGTCGCCCCTCCCCTCGCCCTCGCCCTCGCCCCTCGTCGTCGGCCCGAGCTCTGTAGGTAAGGAAAACAGAGAACGATTTTTTAGTGCTTTAATTTGTTTTTATAATTTTGTTTAGTGTTAGAAATTTAGTTAGAAATTTAGTGTTAGAATTTAGTGTTAGAATTTTAGTGTTAGAATTTAGTGTTAGAAAATTTTTAGTGTTAGAATTTAGTGTTAGGAGTTAGGAATTTTTAGAAAAAATTAGTGTTAGGAATTTCTACTTAGGAATTTTTAGTGTTAGGAATTTCTAATTAGGATAATTCACGAAGTTAGAAAATTCACGAAGTTAGAAAATTTTCACTAAGTTAAAAAATTCACGAAGTTAGAATAATTTCACTAAGTTAGAAAATTTAATTAATAAGTTAGGAAAATTTCACTAAGTTAGTGTTAGAAAATTTCACTAAGTTAGAAAATTTTCACTAAGTTAGAAAATTTCACTAAGTTAGAAAATTTCACTAAGTTAGTGTGTTAGAAAATTTCACTAAGTTAGTGTGTTAGAAAATTTCACTAAGTTAGAATAATTTCACAAAGTTAGAGTAATTTCACTAAGTTAGAATTTTTTTACTTTTGTGTTAGAAATTTCGAGCTGTTATTGCATTTTTACTTGTGATGTTCAGTTCGATCTTTTGAATAAATGCCGATGATTGAAAGAGTTGGTTCACACTCAGATGGCCTTGGTGGTTCGGTGCACCTTGTGATTTTCACAAAGTTAGGATCTTGTGCATCCCACTTGGCGCGCCGGGTCCACCAAGGCTGCTTGTATGTGTCCACCCTAAATATGAGGCACACAGACCGATGACCATCTTGTTCCTGTTAAGAGGTACTACATGCGGTGGTGATCCGGGGAAAGGAACGAATGCGAGGGTTTCTGGATTTCTTTCGAACTAAATAATGTCACATATGTAATATGGTTCGTGAGATCCGGATGAAGCTGAACCCTTTAGTGCACATGCGTAATAGTGACATTCCTCAGAAATCCCTTCTGGGGTTATGAAGAATGTCCCCATTATGTATGTGTACAAAAGGGTCTATTTTTTCCGGATTTCACTATTACATATATGATTTTATTCAGTTTTAAAGATGTCCAGAAACCCTTCCTTCCCCCGCATTGCCATCACGTGTACTTACCTCGTAACAAGCACAAAATATGAAGGTCCAACTTCACATCAAGGCCCGATGACCATCTTGTTCCTGTTAAGAGGTACTATAGGCGGTGGTGATCCAGGGAAAGGAGGAAGATAGGGGTTTCTAGATTTCTTTGGAACTAAATAACGTCACATATGTAATATCGTGTGATCCGAATGAAGTTAAACCCTTTTGTCGACATACGTAATGGTGACATTCCTCAGAAATCCCTTCCGGGTTTATGAAGAATGTCCCCATTATGTACGTGGACAAAACGGTCTAACCTTGTTCGGATCTCACGATATTACAATATGATTTTGTTTAGTTTCAAAGATTTCAAAAAAAATCATTGTCTTCATCCTTCCCCGGCCCGCCATCACATGTACTTACCTCGTAACAAGCACAAAATGTGAAGGCCCGATGACCATCTTGTTCATGTTAAGAGGTACTACAGGCGGTGGTGATCCGGGGAAAGGAGGAAGATGGGGGTTTCTGGATTTCTTTGGAACTAAATAACGTCACATATGTAATATAGTGAGATCCGAACGAAGTTAAACCCTTTTGTCGACATACGTAATAGTTACATTTCTCAGAAATCCTTTCCAGGGTTATGAAGAATGTCCCCATTATGTACGTGCACAAAAGGGTCTAACCTTGTTCGGATCTCACGATATTACAATATGATTTTGTTTAGTTTCAAAGATTTCCAAAACTCCTTGTCTTTATCCTTCTCCTGATCGCCATCACGTGTACTTACCTCGTAACAAGCACAAAATGTGAAGGCCCAATGACCATCTAGGCCCGATGACCATCTTATTCCTGTTAAGAGGTACTACATGCGGTGGTGATCCGGGGAAACGAGGAAGATGGGGGATTATGGATTTCTTTGGAACTAAATAACGTCACATATGTAATATCGTGAGATCCGAACGAAGTTGAACCCTTTTGTGCGCATACGTAATGGTGACATTCCTCAGAAATCCATTCCGGGGTTATGAAGAATGTCCCCATTATGTACGTGCACAAAAGGGTCTAACCTTGTTCGGATCTCACGATATTACATATATGATTTTGCTTAGTTTCAAAGATTTCCAAAAATCCTTGTCTTCATCCTTTTCCAGATCGCCATCAAGTGTACTTACCCCGTAACAAGCACAAAATGTGAAGGTCTAGGCAAAAGTATGACTAGCAGAACAGATCCAGTCTTTCCTAATAAACTTGCGACTCGAACGGGGCATAACTTCATTCCAGATTATCCTGTCGTGTGTGAAAACGTTGTAGATCACTTCCTCTTCTTTTTCAAGAAGAAGAGGAAGTGATCTGCAATGTTTTCACGCATCACATGGATAATCTGGGATGCTACATCTGTTAATTCCCGTTCGAGTCGCAACTTTATTCGGCAAGACTCGATCTGATCTGCTAGTCTAACTTTGTTCGGATCTCACAAACACTTACGTTTTTTATTTTCTTTAGTTTCTCAGAAACCCTTGTCTTCATGCTTTGTGTTTAACTTTCATCTTATTTATGTCATATTTCTCCATTTACTGTTTTTTACTAAGTTAGAAACACTAAGGTATTTTACTTAATCACGGAATATCTACTTAGTCCGGGCCTGTTTTTGGTTCATGTCTCTGTTGGACCCGCCGGGCGATGTCCGGGACTGGGCCCCGCCGGGCTGGCACTGGGAGCTCCTTAGTACCGGGGCACGCGGCTTGGTGAGAAATCCGGGTGACGTGGTCGACCCGAATATTCTTTGGTGGCCATCGCGTGGGCCACGCTCGGTGCGGAGAGAGTCGGCCCCTGGGGAGGTGGTACAAAAACGTATCAGGGAGGAGGACGAGGACGTCCGTCGCTACATGTACTTGCTCGATAGGCAGTATAGCAGCAGTTGGTCGATTATTCGGAGGGTTCCTTACCACGTGAGCTATGACCCTGTGAGGGTTCCTTATCTATGGATGCGTAGCACCCGCGACTCAGCACCCCGCGGTTTAGGACCCGGTCGGAGTTAATTAGTTTGAGAGATGTCATGAGACTTTGTATAAGTGATATTAGTCGATCGTGATGTATTAGGGTTAAATAAAGTGAACCCGAGCTATGTAACGCTTGGTGTGTATTATCATACGTTTAAATATTTCATGAATATGTTGCACTTTTTGTGTATTATCTATAAGCAATTTTGATGAAATTAATGGATCATTAGTTTTTATCTATAAGCAATTATGATTAAATGGATCTGGAACATATAGTTACTCTTTTTGTGTATTTTCAGAATATATAGTATGGAGCCAAGAGACGAAGATGCGGAACATTTGCTCGAGGGTTTAATCCGCAGGCCCGAGGGAGAGACCGATGTGAGCCAGTGGATGAACGACTCCGGTGAGGGAGATCCGGAGCTAACTCGAGGAGACGTCTCTGCTGAGGGAGAGGCCTACGACTCCAATAAGGGAGCAGCCGACGGCTCCGGTGGAGCCATACAAACTACAAACACCGGCTCCGAGGTACATATATATAGATATGTTAATTAATGAAGTATCCGTTGTCTATATACATGTATTAACATTCTTTATATTTTTAGCCATCCGGTTCAAGCATATCAACCGAAAAAAAGACGAAACGAGGCGCAACAAAAAATTTGAAAGATACAGAAAGATATAGGATCAAAACGATCATAGCAGACGGCGGACCCGAGCTTCTCGCTGATGTTGCCCAAGAATTTGTGAAGAAATGTGAAGTGCATGAGTGGAATCAGCCAAAAGATCACTGTTCATGAGTGGAATCAGCCAAAAGATCCGCAGAGACACGGAATTTCATTTGTGAGCAAAAAATCCAAAGACAATCTTTTCAAAAAGATCATGTGTAATTTCACCTTACCCTTGCCGGAGGTGGACGAGAATGAGGCGGATGAGAATGAGGAGGTAGATGGTGAAGTTGATGTTACTAAAAAGAAACTTGAGTTACTGGAAAAGGTCAAGGCGTGGACTCTGAAAAAGATGGCCGAGCAATTCAAAAACTGGAAGAAAAGATTGAACCTTGACGTTGTTAAGAAGGGCAAGACTCCAGATTTCACTCAAGGGTATGAGAAAATAAAACCCTTATGGGCAGAGTTTGTGAAGTACAAGCTGTTAGAGAATGCACAGGAAAGGATAAAAACAAATGAGAAAAACGCCGCCAAAAAGGTATATCACCATGTTATGGGGCAAGCTGGCTACAATGGTTCCATGCCCAAGTGGGAGAAATGGGAGAACGACCTGCTTGAGAAGGGGATCACTCCCGAGCCGTTCTTGTGGGTCGAGCGGACAAGGTCATGGTTCTACGGACATGGGGGAACGTTGGGTGCCGAAGGAAATGCAATCTATAACATAAGGCATTAAGAGAATCCTATACCAATATAAGATCTAAGAAGCACACTAAAGGACGTTAAAGAGGGGAAGTTTGTGCCAGATAGAGAGAACCACGAGCTCACACGCGCCCTCGGGAATAAGGAACATGTAGGGCGTACACGAGGCAGAGAAGGAAATCCTCCGTGGAGTATTGGGTTTGACGACACCAAAAAGAAATACACCGATAGAAGCCGTCAACAGAAAAAGGACGCGGAGGCAGCTGAAGCAGAGAGTCAGGTAAACTGGAGGCGTCAACTTGAAGAACAGATAAAGCGGACGTAGGATATAGCAATGCAGCAGCAGGAGGAAATTAACACACTCAGCCAACAGCTAGTGTCTACCGGCGTACCACACATGGTAGAAGGTGAAGTCGATGCTACCGGCGCCGCCCATTCTCATCGGAAAAGCAGCGTTGCGTCCACCCAGCTCCCGGGTGATGATGCACCGCCGATGATGCACCCGGTGGATGATATCACGGAGATGACAACCTGTGAGATCCACGTGAAGGTCGTCAATATAACCATCAAGGCGGCGGTCTTCCATGTCTTACCAATTGGCAACAAACCAACTCACCGTAGTCTTCCGGTTCCACGGGGCTATGCTGTTGTTCAGGTCGATGAAGTTGTCAACGGATTCGAGCGGGTGAAGCTTTAATTCCTTGAAGGTGAAGACGGAGAGGTGACTGAACTCGGAGAAGCCAAGAAGTTGACCGTTCTATGGATAAAGGAATGCATTGTACTTCCAAATCAGACGGCAAGGCCATGGACTCCTCACCATTCTCCAGCGCAACAGTCTCCAGCGCGGTCGCCTACTCCGCCGCGTCAGCCTTCTCCGCCCACTAAGTTTCTACCGAAACGTAAAAGATCACCCAAACGTCAACGGTCACCCCTCCCGAAGGTACCAAAGAAGTTACCCAAGTTACCTTACGACTATACTCCTGAGCAAAACCAGGAAATCGCAAGGGACGAATACGAGGCGTGGAAGGCGAAGCGGAAGGAGAAGAAAAAGGCAGATTTCCCCGAGACCGAAGAACATATAGAACGAGCGTGGAAAATGGTGAAGACTCTTCATCAACCCGAGCTGAGTTTGTCATCTGACTATGACCGCTCTATTCTGAAGTCACACCAGGAAATGGTGCGGTCGACGAAGAGTAGTAGCGCAAGCGGGAAAATGAAAATCATCTGCCCAGCTCGGAGAGCAGAAAAAACAATCCACCTCCCCGCTCAAAGTGATTTCCAATACCTAGGTGGGGCCGAGCACTAATGCAGACGAGCAAATTGATCCGGAGTTTATACAACAGTACGGAGAAAAGGAAGCTGTTGCGGGTTTGTCCATTGCTGAGTATATGCAAACAGTAGACTACTTCCCCGAAGCTGAATGTGCGTACAAATACCAGTACGGGAAACCTCTCGTCAAACCCGAGGAGTTAAAGGATGTACCAACCAAAATGCGAAGAGTGCATAGTTGGTATATGGAAGCTGC
The DNA here is from genome assembly GCA_028641055.1 of Alopecurus myosuroides. Taxonomy (NCBI): domain Eukaryota; kingdom Viridiplantae; phylum Streptophyta; class Magnoliopsida; order Poales; family Poaceae; genus Alopecurus; species Alopecurus myosuroides. The sequence continues at coordinate 2,527,077 of CM054062.1, forward strand.
TGCGAAATCTCAGGACTAGATATGTCTCGTAGTTAGAGACGAGCACTACGGGTATGGAGATGGAATAGTTCTGATTCAATTTGATGAATTGTTTCAGTTATTCCAGCGGCAGGCCCTCGACAAATATATCGTTAGTGCCTATTATCTGTAAGTACTTATTTCTCTAATTAAGTCTCTAGCTAGCTCACCTCGTTCATTGCATATTCATATATATATATATATATATATATATATATATATATATATATAGTACACTCATTATATTATAATTGCAGAATGAAGAGACTCGAATGCAAAAGAGGACAAATCTATGATATTGGGTTCATTGACCCACATTTTGTTAATCATAAGACTCTTTATCTATCTCCCAAAGATACAAACGATAACATTCTGAGGGCAATAAGGTTTCAACAACACCGACGGGAAATATTATTTCCTTACAACTTCGGGTGAGTGTTACTGTGTTGTACACATTATTTTTTTAATACTCGATGTTCAGTGTATAATTGATGAGTTCTGCGTGCGCAGCTTCCACTATATTATGCTAATCTTCCAAGCTGATAAAGGAAAATTACTAGTAATGGACCCAAAACGTAAACCCCTAACGATGTGGGCGGACATGCAGGAAATGATCCAGCGGTAATTTCAATCTTTATTAATTTCACTCTTTATATATGGCACTATATATATCGACTACTTTGTTTCATTTTCGGATATCAAGTAATTACTAACTCTTTTTATTCCTTTTCTTTCCCGGGCCGCGTTTGGAATAGTTTCACTAAAAAGGATCCTGGTGAATGGAAATCAGAGTTTAATTTGATATTGTGGAAGTAAGTAATACTATCTAGATCCGCGCATCTCCTTGATTCTAGTGTTGATACCATTATCATGGCTGATTGATTATTATTTTGATTGAAACCATGTTCTCGTAAAGTGCTTGCAACAGGGAGACGGGAATCACTTGTGTGGATACTACGTCTGCGAGTTCATTCGTCATACGACCTGTCCCAGGGGCAGAGATTTAAACCACCTTCATGTACGTCAGTCGTCAATTTTTCTTATTACCATCTATTTAAGTTATTTAGTTTCATTAATATATATTGACCACTCTTCTTTATATTAGATCGAACGGCTCCGGGACGGTCTTCTACCAAGGGACCGCATACGAGCAATTCAGGAGGAAATTGCGGGCTTCTTAGATGCAGAGGTCCTAAATGTAAATGGAGAGTACTATAGCGTCGGTTCGAACTGAATTTGATTTTGTAATTCATTCCATCGGTCATCTAATATGCTCGATATACTTTTCTTCTGTAATATAAGTGTTCCTTCTTTTGCTATATATATGCACTAATTAGCCACTCGTGGGATCTGGAGTTCCGGGGAGGGGCCACCGAGGATCCTCTCTTGTCCTGGGATCTGGGAGGTCCGGGGAGGGGCCAACAAGGCTCCTTATCAGTGTATGGTGACAGGGGTATCATAAAATAGAATTGATCGCAAAATAGAAAATAAAAAGGAAAACAATAAAGAGAAAAAAAAAACTCTGTCGCGGCAGAGAAAATGGCAAAACTGCTGCCGCGACAGAGTAGTCATTCATCCTGGTTCGTCTTAAGAACCGGGATGAATGCCCCTGGCCAGGTTCGCCACGTGGTCAGCCCCATTTGTCCCGGGTCCTGGCACAACCGGGACCAATAGGGGAGGGCCATTTGTCCCGGCTGGCCCATCCCGGTTGCACAACCGGGACAAATGGCCCTTACGAACCGGGACAAATGGCCCTGTTTCCACTAGTGTCCCTTCTCTCTTGATGACACACAAGAGGGTTTTCTGAAAAAATTAATGCATCGCCAATATAAAGGGTTGTTTTCGGTGCTAGTAATACCATGGTTTCTCTCCTTTCTATCTCTCCTATTTTTTTTTTTTAAATTCAATATATATACTCCAGTCTTCTAAGGTACCTTGTAAGGAAAAGAGTGCGTCAACAAACTTGCTGCCTCCAGAGTTCAGTCGGGTTTACATTCATTTCTGATACAGACACTAAGGAAGGTGGGAGTATAATCTACCCAAAGACAAAGTCTCCTAGCTAGACTACTATAGTTTGTACAGAGGTGAGCAAGTTCATTGGCCCCCTGAGGCACAAAGGAAAGAGTAAACCTATCCAGATTACCCACTAGCTCATTAACTTCCAACAAAATAGCAGCCACCTCAGGGGGAGTTTGTTTTGGCTTTTGGTGGCTTTCCACGGAAAAAAGCACTCCAAACAAACCAAACGGAGGTGTTGCGGCTGTGGGCTTCGGAAAGCCAGCGAGGGCTTCCCACAAAGATTTCTGAACCGTTATTCACCTCGAACATGTTGTTTGCCCAAAATTACAAGCAAATGCCACTGTTCTTTTTTTCAGCCCATTTTCTTTTTTCCTTTGACAACACACGTTCGGATAGGGTTCCAGAGCACCCGCGCAAGTCCTCCCCGCCGCCCTCGCGATCTCCTCCCCACGGCCACGCCCAGGCCGCCTCCACTCACAACCTCCTCCCCGCCACCACACCTAGGTTCCGGTCGGTCGCCGCAGGTCGACCCAGGCCGCCGCCACTCGCAACCTTGTCCCCGCCGCGCGTCCCGTCTTCGTGCTCGTCCATCCACCAGGTGTCCCTACCGCCTCGTCAACCCAGGACGGCCCAGCGACTCCTCCCCGCCCTTCTCGTCGACCAGACCAGCCCAGCGCCTCCTCCCCGCCATCCTAGTTGACACAGGGCGCATAGCACCTCCGCTCCACAACTCTGCTGCCTTGTCGATTCCGGTCGGGCCAGCACCTCCTTCCCGCCGTCCTCGGCGACCAAGGCCGCCCCAGCACCACCTCCTTTCCGTCCTCGTCGATCCAGGCTGCCCAGCACCTCCGCCCCAAGAGCTCCTCCATGCCGTCGAAGGTACCTGCTGTTTCTTGCGGTTGCCTGTGATATTGGGCTGCTTTGTTTGCTAAAAACTGGTTGTTACCTTGCTTGTACCTCCATAGTGGTGAATATTGGCAGACTATGATTCCATGTAAAATAGTAGCTGTGATTTTTGTAGAAGAGTTGCTTGCTGGTACATGTATTGGCAGACGGTGATAATGGCTTTCTTGATGGTACATTTTGTGAGATATGGTGTCATACGAGTGCATAAAAATTATGTCAATGCATAGAAAATGTGCTAGGTCGGTGCATAGCAATTTTTTCAGTGCATAGATGAGCTCAAATCTGAGATGAATTTTGTCAGTGTATAGAAATTTTGTGACTTTTCTATATCAATGCATAGAAATTGTAGACAATCCTGTGATGTTTCTTTGTAGCCTAGTTTTGTAAATCTGAGAAGAATTCATCATTTTGTTTGCTGTAATTTTGGTAGAAACTAGTGAAGAAACAATGGTTGCCACTTGGGATGCATACCATGTTAGAGTTTTTTGCGACATTTGTATGGAAGAAGTAAACAACAACAACAACAACAGGGACGGGGGCTGTTTGAGTAAAAAAGGTTATACAAATCTGGAGCGGAAACTTTTTGAGGAAGTAGGAGAGAAACTATTGAAGAAACAATTCAAGAACAAATGAGATCAGTTGAAAAAGGAGTACACATGATGGATGGAATTGCTTAATGTAACCGGACTAGGCCGAGATCCCCAAACAAAAACCATGGATGCAGAAGATGATTGGTGGAAAATTCACCTAGAGGTAATTGGACTCATGTATCTATTGTGTTCTTATTGTCTTCCTATCTATTGTTTCCCTCATAATAATTAGACTCCTGTATCTATTGTGTTCTTATTTTCATATGCGTCCCGATCATGCAAAATTTAGGAACGGGCCACCTCCCAACTTGGAGCAACAAGATGTTATGTTTAGGAAGGCACATGTCACCGGAGAATTAGCAGCCATTGCTGGACGGGAAACAAGAGGGCGCAAGGAAGCTCCAATATTTCTTGAGGATGATCATGGTACCTCCTCCAAAATAACAGGAAAGCGCAAGTTTGGGGCTAGAGAAGGTAACGAAAAAGAGAGCCCCCTTTTCACGCTTTACAACAATGCTCTGAACACACTTGTATCAAGGGATGAAGGTAGTTCTTGCACCAAGTATGACAAGGTCCCAACTATGAAGGAGTTTTTAGCGATGGTTTGGGAGTGTAGAGTGAGTGAAGGAGCTCACATCATGTTCACAACGAGCAAGCTTGCCATGAACTGGGATTCTAGAGAGGTGTTTGCAGCATTTGCAACAAATGAGGGGAGGCTCGCTTGACTGAAGAGTACACATGCTGAGATGAACAAGTAGTTGGGTCATGCATTATGTGTACCATTGTTGTATTTCTTTAGACTATTTGTATCAACCACCGTTGTATTTGCTTATTCTATGAACCTTTGTTATGTGAACCATTGATGTATTTGAATAATGAACCTACTCTACTTGAACCTGTTATGTTTTGTTGCTTGTTGCATGTCTACTATTTGCCCACTATTCTGTATGGTTGTTGCATGTCTACTATTTGTCCAATGTTCTATATGGTTGTTGCATGTGTACTGGTTTTGACGTTCTTTTTTCTTATTCTGTAGATGGATGATGGTGACACTGATCGTGATGAAGAAATTGAAAAGACACGCCATCTTCTTGAATTGGCACGCGACATGGCTGTTTTGGGCTACTATGGTAACCTCTATTGCTAGAACTATTTGAATAGGGCAACTAAGAGGATTTCACAACAAACTGGGCTTTAATGGGTTAATGAAGATCTTGCAAATAGAAGAAGATGCTACAAGATGTTTAGGATGCATCCAGATGTGTTCCATAAATTGCATGACCTTCTAGTTTCTAGCTACGGGTTAGAACCAACTATTTTCATGTCATCTCTGGAATGCCTAGCTATGTTTTTCTGGATGGTTGGAGGGCCACAATCAGTTAGACAAGTTGAGATAACTTTTAGTCGTTCAACTGAAAACATTTTCCCGGAAGTTTCACATGGTTATGAATTGCTTGTACAAGTTGGGTAAGGATAACATAAAAACAATAGATCCGAATTTCAAGGATGTGCATCCGAGGCTTCAAGATGCACGCTTTTGGCCTCATTTCAAAGACGCCATTGGCGCCATAGATGGCTCGCACATTCCTGTTGAAGTTCCCGAAGATGAGAAGGTTAACCACACTGGAAGGCATGGTTACACATCACAAAATCTGTTGGCATATGTGAATTCGATCTGAGGTTCACATTTGTTGTTGCTGGTTGGCCTGGTTCAGTACATGATACACACATTCTCCAACAAAGCATCAAAAAGTATCCAGTCGTATTCCCGACCCCTCCTGGTGGTAATATTCTCTATGATTATTCACATGACTACTGCACATGCATTTCTATTTGTTTGATTCTAATTGTCCATATTTCTTTTTATGCCCAGATATGTACTACCTTATTGATTCAGGTTATCCAAATAGAAAGGGATTCCTAGCTCCATTTAAGAACAACACATACCATATACCAGATTTTCGCCGAGAAGGGAGACCAACAAAAAGGGAAGAACTTTTCAACTTTCTACATTCATTGCTTCGAAATGCTATTGAGCATGTTTTTGGTATCTTGAAAAACAAATGGCGCATACTGAAGTATATTCCTTCTTATGGTCTCGAGACACAGAAAAGAATTATCCTGGCTTACATTGCACTTCACAATTTCATTAGGGACTCACAATTGCGTGATAAACAGTTTGATCGATGTGATGATTATGATAATTACGTCCCTAAGGTCCAAAGGCAGTCAACAACAGTAGTGGGTGATACTGCCCCTAGTGGAACAAACATCGATGACATGAAAGTAAGGAGTGAACGATTGCTACCGCAATGTTCGATTCGAGAAGAAGATGATCTACTTGTGCTAGCTAGTTATTATGTGTAATGTCATTGACATGTAGTTTGAATTAATATATATTAATTACGGACAATCTCCTATTTGTGTAATGGTACGATATGTATTTTGGGCAAATTTATATCCTATTTTTTTTGAATGTTATGTATTAATTGTATTTTTACAGGGACAGATATGATTATACACTACAATCTGTAAATACATTTGTACTCGAAACTCTGAGGGTATTTTAGACATATCCTCAACCCACAGCTAGATAGCCAGCCAAGTCGCCAAACAGTGATATTCAGATAAGCAGCTTTCCCTCCACAACAGATTTCTCTTCACAGCCATAACCACAGCCACAACGAGCCAGCCACAACCCAAACAAACAGGCCCTGAAGCTCAATGACTTCCACATTGAGATAATTTGTGAGAGGCTGATTCTATATCAACTTGTCTCAAGCCACGATCCAATGCTAATCTTATACCATTCCTGACTGCAGTGCCTTCCACTAGTTTGCCCAAGTGGTCTCGCACACAAACACCCGTACCACCTGCGAACGTAGACTCAGAATGGAAGCATCAACATTGATTTTCAGATTTCCGAGCAATGGAGGCTTCCAAATTGTTGGGACTGTGCTGATTTTTGCCTCTCCTTCCTGACCCGTGACAACCAAATCTGTAAACACATCAAGAACCCAGTTAATAGACTGATTTACCATTTTCGAAGATTCACCATGTCTTCTAGAATTCCTCTCCGACCAAGCTGCCCCAGAGCCACATAGAATGATACAACAGCTCTCAACCGATATCTTATCAGAATCCACCATGTCCATAGCCCAGTAATCTGGATGAAGAATCGTAATTTTAACATCAGAGACCTCTCTCAGTTTTGACTAGAAGTTCTTTGCCCAGGTGCACCTAAATAGAGCATGGAAAATCGTTTCCACGTCACCCCACTCGTCACACCTTCCTAGCCGTTCCATATGGTGCTTACACAATATCTCTTTTTTCGTTACAAATTGCTTGATAACTCTCCACCAAAAGTTGCAAACTTTGGGTGGTATTGGAAGTTTCCACAATTTCTTCCAAACTTGCAGTTCCGTCCCCGCCGATGCGCCACCATTGTGTAACATGTTGAAATGAATCAAGCTTTTATACGCCGATCGAACCGAGAAGAAACCAAGCCTCTCTGGACGCTAAGCCCAAGTGTCATCCATATAATTGCGCGCTGGGATACGCAGTATAGCCTCAGCATCAGAGTGAATGAAATTTGTTCGTACTTTTTGTTCAATCCATTGATTAGAGTATGGATCCAATAGCTCCTCAACCAAGTTAATATTACTATATGGTTGTCTCCTCATTGGTCTTTTGCTTGGATTATCAGGAATCCAGGGATCATCCCATGCGTTTATAGAGCAGCCATCACCAACCCTTTTTATAAGGCCAAGTTTTAGAGCTTCTCTTCCATGTAGAATTCTCCTCCACGTGTGAGAAGGACCTTTCTTCCTCCTTACTGACATGAAATACCCTGAGTGAAAATATTTCCCTTTTAGAACGTTAGCACATCAAGAATTTGGATTGGTAAGAATCCTCCAGCCTTGTTTAGCCAACATTGCTTGGTTAAATAATTCAAGATCTATAAAACCCATTCCCCTTTCACATTTAGGGATAGATAATTCTGTCCACTTCAACCAGTGCATTTTCATCTTTTCTCGTCCCCTCCCCACCAAAATCTAGCAATAACACTAGTGATTTTTTTGCATAGCTTCTAGGAGAGTTTAAAAAACTCATAGAATAAGTTGGGATTTCTTGGCAGATAGCCTTAATAAGCACTTCTCCACTAGCACTATTGAGATGTTTTAGAACCCAACCATCAACGAGTCTTTTTATTTTTGATAGAATACCTTCAAACTCCGAATCAGTAGATCTCCCAAGGGAAGTAGGAAGACCTAAATATTTTCCACTAGTGCCTCATTAGTGACCTCAACTGTCGAATGAACTTCATCTTTCATTGTTCTAGTGCAATTTGAACTAAAAAAAATTGTTGACTTATCCTTGTTTACAAGATGTACCGAACCATTATGGTACCTCTCCAGTATATTATTGATTCGTTGAGCACCTGCCAGGCTGTCATCAGCAAAAAGCAGATGTGAGATCCATGGCGCATGAACCGCAACTCTGACCCCTCTAGTAATGTGACCAGCACCAACATGCTTAAGAAAACATGTTAAACCTTCTGAGCAAAGGAGAAATAAATATGGACTAATAGGATATCCTTGCCTAATAACTCTGGAAGGCAGAAGCACATCCGATAAAACCCCATTAACACACACTAAGAAGGACACCGTCTACACACAGGCCATAACCCTGTCAATATATAGATCTTCAAAGCCCATTTTTTCCATAATCTTCCTAAAATAAGCCCATTCAACCCTATCATACTCCTTTGCCATATCCACTTTAATAGCACACGCTCCAGATTTACCTTTTTTTACGCTTCAGGTAATGGATACATTCATAAGCCGTTAGAACATTGTCTGTAATCAGTCTCCCAGGCACAAAGGCACTCTGTTCTTCAGAAATTATTTCATCGAGAGAAGGCCTCAATCTCATAGCTAACACTTTCGAGGCCAATTTATACAGGTTATTACATAAAGAAATAGGCATATACTGTTTCAAACCGACATGGTTTTGAACTTTTGGAATAAGAACCAAGATATTCTTATTTACCTCCGAAGGCATAACACCATCCCTGAAAAACCCCTTGACGCATTGCAGACCGACTCTTTGATGATATTCCAACGTTTCACATAGAATCCCACTGTGAACCCATCTGTACCAGTGGACTTGTTGGGATGCATCATAAACAGGGCTTTCTCAACCTCCAAATCAGACACGGGTAAACATAAGGAATTATTCATAGCATCCTCCACTTTTTTCTCAACAAATTCGGTCACCAACACAGGGTTTGTATTATTACTCGCAGCAAACCGATTACTATAGAACTCCATAGCTGCATCTTCCATACCTGATTGTGTAGTAACAAAGTTTCCATTGTCCAATTGGAGAGACTTGAGTTTATTCACTCTAGCCCTCTCCCTTGTTGTAGCATGAAAAAAGGAGGTATTGTGGTCCCCCTCCTCCAACCATTGAACACGAGACCTCTGTTTAGCCATGGTCTCTTCCCTGTCCGGTAATTCAGTAATCCTCCTTGTAATAGAAATTTCAGCTCTAGTTGGTCCTCCTCTTAATGATCGTCTTCGAATATTTTCTAATTTTTCCCTGAAGAATTTCAACTGTTTTCTAACATTGCCGAACTCATTAGTACTCTAGCTTTCTAGCCTTTCACAAACCGTTCCTAAAGCACCCAAACAGGCCGCAAGATCACCGGTTACTGGAACCCAAGCCTTTTCCACCCTGTGAACATAATTGTCATGCCTTGTCCACGCGTTTTCAAAACGAAAGGGCCTCGGACCATGCTAGCCTTGGCCCCTATCCGCAAAATCAACCGTAATCAAAAGTGCACAATGATCAGATTAAGTAGTTTGGATATGAGAAACAGTTGTGTTACCGAAAACTTCCAGGAACCGATCGTCCCCAAGCCGCGATCTAGTCGGACCTTGAATTTCTACTAGTGTGCTGTCTGTTATCCCATTTATAGGGTAAACCTGAGAAACCCAAATCAGTAAACCGGCAAATGTCCACTGCTTCTCTAAAACCTTCCATTTCCCAATACTGCCTCGTGTTTCCACCGAGTTGTTCATCCTCTTCAATAATTTCGTTTAAGTCCCCCACATAGAGCCATGGTAAGTCATATTCCGTGCGGAGATAATCTAAAAGCTCCCAACTTATTTTCCTCCTTGCTCTCATAGGTTTCATAGAAACCTGTGAGTCTCCATTTTGCCGGTCCCAAGCTCTCATTCTGGATAAGCACGTCAATATGAGTCCTACTAAAAGATTTCAGACTAACCATTGAATCGTTATTCCGGTATAGCGCAAGACTACCACAAAGACCTTAACTTCTAACGGCAAAGGCATGTTGAAAGCCAAATCTGAACCGCAAACCTTTTGCTCTCGTCTCAGACATCTTGGTTTCCGAGAGAAAAACCACGATGGGGCGAAGCAGCTGAATCAAGCTGCTGATTTCTTGAACCGTCTCGGGCCGCCCACAGCCCCTGACAGTTCAAAGTTAGGATATTCATTGTTCCCGGCGGTCTCCTTCCGAAGGAGCCGCCGGTATACTTTCTTTTGATTTCACACTTCCTTCCCTAACCTTTTTGGGTCTCTTCTTCTCCCTTGTATTTTATATCCGAGCGGAGGAGGTGGAATAGCACCTCCGTCACTTGACTTGCTAAGTACTGCAATGGCCCCTTCCTCTGATGATTCTTTCGTTTTATAGGTAAGCTGACAGAACTATTCAGGTTTCCATCGCTTCCCTTTTCCTGTAGCTCATCCGACAATGAGAAACTTGTCTTCTTGAGAAGGCTGGATGCTGTATCACTCTATGTATCTTCGTCTTCCTCCATATCCGCAGATGAGCTTTTACGTGGATATGGGTCCCTTCCTCTACCTCTGGCCCTACCATTGAACCTCCCAGCAGTCTGAATCCTTCTTTTGGCAAACAGCCACTTACCGTATTAAATAGCTTTGAGGTCGTGAAGACCATCTTTAAATTCTCTAGGTCGTGACCCATTATTCCACAAACATCACAAAAGAAACCTATCTTTTCATACTTGACATGTAATAGTGACGAGGGGATGAGTCCTGGACCTAACGGGTGAGGCTACCCGGTCCAAGGCCCAAGACCTGAGCCCAAGGGAAGGTGACACCAGCAGTTCTAGAAGGACCAATCGAAGACCCACCCGCAAGATCTTGCGGGTCAAGAAAGAAACTTGTAACTGACCTAAGCTAGGGTTTGTAACCCCCCCCCCCGGGGACGGTTTGAGACCTGGCCACCTATATAAGGCCAGGAGATCAAACGAGAGGGGGACCAAGAAATCACACACCACCAAAGCCTTGAACTCGAGATCATACTCTGCTGCGCAGGTTGTGGCTGCTCGGGCTATCGTTGCTCAGGTTGCTCCTCCTCTTGAGGCTGGTGCTCTAGGGGCTGTTGTTCGGTGCGCTGCTTCTCCTCTGGTGGCTGCTGGTGGTTGTTTGATCTTGTGGCTTTTGCTGGGGTTGCTGCTCGGGGGTCGATGATACGTCCATTTTGCATCACTATTTTATATCATAATTTTCTGTTATTCATCCATATATTTCATGTTATGATGCATCTCTTATGTTATTTTATCTCATTTTGCATGTTCAATAATTTTTGGAGAATAAACACTGGGACCAAGAATCTGATCGAAAAAGCACTGTCGGGATACCGTATTTCAGAAGATCAGAAGAAGAAGTGGGACACTGGGGTGTCCTAAAAGTTCATAGGAAGAACACAGCCAGAGGGGGGCCACGATGGGCCCACACCATGGGGTGGCGCCCCCTTGGTCGCGCCACCTATAGGTGTGGCCACCCTGGCCCACCTCTGGAGGATATTTTTGGCGTGCGTGTCCCCCAGGAAACCCTAAGCCTCATTCAGTCGTCGAAGAATTATTCCGCTGCCGCCTCGGGGCGGAAAACACCCGAGAGATAAAAGCTCTCTAGCAGGGAGAAATCTGCCGGGGAAATTCCTCTCCGGAGAGGGGAAATCACCGCCATCGTCACCGTCATCACTCCGGGCATCTTCAAGATCTTCATCATCATCATCATGACCACCAGCACCATCACCCTCATCATCCACCTTCATCCCGCTATAACAATTAGGGGTCTCTATCGTTGTTTTGCATTAGATCTCTCTCCCGATGTGGATTACTTGTTAGTAGTTGATGCTTGTGAGATTTATCGGGGTTTGCACTTTATGACCAGATTGTTCATCCATTATATCACCTCTGTTCATGATCTATATGATGTGTTGTGAGTAGTTCGTGTTGTTCTTGAGGACATGGGAGAAGTCAAGTTGTTTGTAGTGAAGTAATGTTGAGTAATATTTAATGTTTGATATTTAAGTTGTGGTGTTATTCTTCTAGTGGTGTCATGTGAACATCGACTACATGATACTTCACCATTTATGGGCCTAGGAGAATGCATCGTGTATTTGACTACTAATTGTGGGGTTGCCGGAGTGACAGAAACCTATACTCCCTTTAGGAAACCATTACACGAGGGAGCGTAGGATCCCGGAGTTCAAAGTTGTGGTTAGATTTATTTCTTAATTACTTTCTTGTAGTTGTGGACGCTTGCAAGGGGTATAATCACAAGTATGTATTAGTCTTGTATGGGACGGTACATTAGCATAGGTTCACCCACACAACACTTATCAAAACACCTAAAATTATTCAACTGCATGGAACAAAAGCACTTGACAGAAACCTCCCGTGTGTGCTTGAGAACGTTTGTTAATCATAAGTAAACTCACCGGCTTGTCCTTTGCTGAAGAAAGGATTGGGCCACTCGTTGCAATTATTACTACTACATTTTATTTACTCGCACTTTATTTATCTGCAATATCAAAAAACCCTACAAATCTATTTTTCCAGTATTTATAGTTATTCCTTCATCGAAACTGCTTGTCAACACCTTCTGCTCCTCGTTGGGTTCGACACTCTTATATATCGAAAGTACTACGATACACCCCCTATACTTGTGGGTCATCAAGACTATTTTCTAGCGCCATTGCCGGGGAGTGAAGCGCTATTGGGAAGTGGAATTGGTAAAGGAATCTTCTACTGTCGAGACATCGTAGTAGATTTCATAGACGGGGGTGCCATGAACTACCGATAGAGAAGTGGGGGGGGGGGCGTGATCGTATGATGAACAATGACACCAGGTTTTACCTAGGTTCGGTATGACGCAGTACTGCGGCGTTCCTACTCCTACAATCTCACTATTCAGGACTGAAGCCTGGAAAATACAGAGTGCAATGTGAGGTTAGGTTTAGCTATTCGACAAGGATCCACCTCTCGTCGAATTAGCCTATAGCTTCTTGTCTATCTATCATATCTCCCGTCCGGCTTTATATAATAGCCGGGTTAGGGCATAGAGAGAAAGAAACCTAGAAGACTACGGTATGTGTTAACTTGGAAAGTAAGGAATCCGCCTTCTACTCCAAGCCGTATCACGTGGGCCGTGATCCGGGTTCTTCTAGAATCCGGCTTCCGTGCATCAGCCTACTGGGCCGCCCAATGGACCGTAGCCCATTACCATTTAGGCCACCCTGGTAATCCGGCACTTTAGACTACCATCTGATATACCCCTGATTGGTATATATCCAACAGTAGCCCCCAAGAAGGATTAAGACTCTGATTCACCGTCTTTCGTCAAATGTGCAATCTTTCCGAGAAATTCTGGCTCTCTGTCTTGATTCTTCTTTTTATCAAAGTAATGCCATAACGCAAAACTCGGATTTTGGAAAGTCCGGCTTCTCTTCCACGAACCTTCGTGGAGAAGGAACTTCCTACGTCAGCGCTTTAATCTTGCTGACGCCAGGGACGTTTGGGTTTCGAGCGGGAAACCCTGAAACATATCTCTGACAGATTCTCGCAGGAAACGAGGAGATAGCAATAATCACCCGTCGTTTCATTTCCTGGAATTTCCGGCGAGTGACGCGCGTTGATCATCCAACGGTCAAAAAAGCCGTTAGCACGTATCGCGACGGGTTTCTGGCTATAAGTAGCCATCTCCATCCCCTCGAGCAAACCTTCTGCTCCTAGTTCTCACCGCCTCACTCAGCGCCCAGGCACTGTGAGCAGAGCAAGTTTCCAACGCACGCACGAACCAGCGCCGTCCGTAACCTCGCCGGAGCGCACGGATCTTTCTTTGCGCCGCCAAAAGATGGCATCTCCAAGCTCTTCCCCGGCCCGCTCCGTTGCGGCGGAGATAGACGAATTCATCAACACCATGGATCCCATGGTGGATTCGCCTCTCCGCGCCACCGGCGACGAGCCGGAAAAAACTGCCGGCGGTCAAGCTAGCGAGGAACCTCCTCTCGCCGCCACCAACCTGGCCGGGTCCTCCTCCGCGCCATCTCCTGTCACATCCCAATTTTGGAATACCTAATAACACTGTTGTTTTGCTAAATTGCTTGACTAATAAACCTTGGTTGTGTTTGTTTGTGGTTGTTTAAGTGCAACTAAACAAACTAATTATATAAACTTGCAAACTTAAAAGGATAGCAAAGCAGTGAACTAAAAATATTCAACATATTGTTCCAATGACCTTGGCAATATTTTCTAAAGTAAATATTGATCAAAGAGTTTTCCAAAAACTATCTTATGAAACTCATACTTGTTGAATATTATTCCAAGGCCTAATTTAAGAAAGAGGAAACACTTATTAAAATTTCCCTAAAGGATTATCAAAAAAAGAGGCATTCTTAAATGCTTCACCAAAATATTATCAAATGTTTTTCCAACCTTGCAAGATTAAAAACAAAGGTATTGGAGAGCTTTGACTTGTTATCTCTAGTCACATATATATTTTGGCAAAGCATTGTTAAAGAAAAGCCAAGTGCCTTATTAAATAGAAATTCCAATATTTCTAGAAACAGAAAACTAAAACAAGTTACTATTGGAAACTTTCTTAAAATGATTTGAAATTCATACCATTGCTTCCTTATATCAAATAAGGAACACACACAAGAGGAGACCAAAATTTGAATCCATTAAAGTCCTGAAAACAAGATTTTTCTCCACAGCAACATTTGGGATTTTGAACAAGTTTGTTCTACAAACTTTTTCCAAATGCCATGAAATAAATACCACATGCTCTATATCATAAATAAGGATGAAAACCAAAAGGGCATAAGATTTTGAATTGTTTAAGTTGCCAAAAACCCCTGTTTTCTTGACAGCACCTTTTTGAAATTTGAACAAGTTTGTTCTATGAAGTAACTCTAAATGACTTGAATTTTCTACCACATAAGTAACACATCAAATAAGGAATGTGTGCCAAAAATTATCATTTTTGGAAGCTCCTAAGTAGGTTAATAAATTCAATGTCCATTTATGTAAGAATTCAAATTTGAACAACTTTGAATTATCAAGTTTATCTAATTGAGCCAATTTTCACATAGGTTGTGTATCTTAACTAATTAGAATTTTGGGCAAAAGGATTTAAAATTTAAACCTTGTTTGCTTAGTGAAAACATCCTTTTTCAGAGAAGAGAAGGACCTAGTTGTAAATTTTCAGGGACCAATGTGTAATCCGAGTCACACCATCTCCTACCTCTAGCCATGCTGTAGAAACAGCACCCCTACTCCATGCCTTCGATTGGAAGCAACTCGAGGGGATAAAGAGGGCCCCCATGTGCTCTTGTCTGCCCTCAAGCTCTCTCTCCCCCCCCCATCGAGCTCTCCTCTCTCTCTCAAGAAAATCCCCAAATCGGAACCCTAGCCGAAACCCCCACCGTCGATTCGGCCCGTGGCGAGCTCGCCGCAGGTCGCCGTGGTGCCCATCTCCTCCGTATCGTCGAGTTAGTCCTCCCTGCGAAGGGAATCGTGGAGTTTCGAGCCGTAGAACCCGCGCCATCCGTTTCCCTTTTCGGCACCGGCGGAGCTCCGGCGAGCTATTGCCGCTCCCTCGAGCCCTCTCCGACCTCAACGAGTCGTCCCTCGAGTTCACGGTGAGCACGCGGTTCTCCCCGACCGATTTCCCCTCTCCCTCTCGTCCAAAATCGCCGTCGCGTCGTGGACGTGTCCGGCCGCCGCCGTGTCCTCGTCGCCGGCCGCGCTCCGATGCCTCCCTGGAAGCGAGGCCACCCTAGGATGGTTCCCCTTGATGTATGCTACGTGTAGATGTCTTTGTTTTGCGTTTTGGTGGTTTAAAACGCCGGATTGGAAGCTCGCCGGAGACGCCCGCCGGCGAGTGACGTCGCAGTGAGGTCACGCTGGCGTCGTCCTCCCTTGACCCGCGCGGGAGCAAGTCAAACCGGCAGGTGGGTCCCCGCTGTGCCGCGTGGCCGCCCGCGTGGCCGCTGGCCCGCAGGTCAGCGACTTGTGGCTGGGATCTGCCGCGGTGACAAATGTTTTGGCCGGCCCAGATTCAGATCTGGCCCATGTAATGTTCTTTTCCATTTAATTTTCTTGCAGATTGTTGCATAGTTACTTTTGGCTCTAAAAGGCAACCAAACAAATGAATTTGACCAAACCAAAATTCACAGATGTAAATAAACTAAATCTAAACCACATCCATTTTGTAGATCTACATTTGGATGAACATTTTTGAAATTAAAAATGATTTGGCAACAGGTACCAGAAACACCAAAATGAGCACCATTTTTATTTTACAACTCAGAATGAAGTGAGGCCAATTGCATTGGAAAGCCCTTGAAATTTCCTAACAGGAGCATTTAACCTCGTTTCCAAATTCATTGTATTTTTGAAATGGCATGCAATTTGGTAAAACACCAGAGAGCACTTTGGTGATTTTTATAAATTAATTAAAGATGAATTTTGATGCAAACCAAATTGGATGGTCTTGTATATGTTTAGGACTATCCAAAACTAGAAGGGTTTAATTTTTGGAGCATCCTAGAAAATTTGGTGGACAGATCTTTGTTTTGCATGTTTCTGCCATTTTGGCATTTTAGTTAATTAATTTGTGTGATTATATTTTTTGTGTTGCAATATTGTTTTCTAGCATGTATAAGTTGTGTGAACTTGTTTTCTAAGTATTACTTAGCTATTTTAGCATGTTATATTGTGTGGACTTGAGTGGAGAAGAAATATGATTTTTGGTTATTAACATTTGATTATTCTCTAGTAATACTTGCATATAATTTTGAGTGTTTAATTTGTGTGCAAGCATTTGGATTATTGTGTTGATAGATTGTAATCAGTACCATGTTGATACTTATATTTTGTTAGTATCACCTCTGCTAGCTTGCATTTGAGTTGGTAGAGAAGCATGAGTAATTTAGTCATTACTATGGGAATGTTATGGAAAAATTCCCTCATGTGTGGAATTTTTGACATAATCATTTGTGGTTGAGTAGCCACATATTTTTGGGCTGTATTCATAGGACCAGTAGCATTTTGGTTATATTATTATGAGTACTTGAATCCCTAGAGTTTTCACTTGTGTGAAAACAATAGCATGAGTAGCATTACCTTGCTTATTTTTGCATCCTAATATTTTCTACTAGTATGGTTATTGCACTAGAAGCTAGTTTAGCATTTTGTTAATTTTTGTCAAGTGTGACCAGAGGCTTTGTGACCTCTTAATGCTTTGTTATGCTAGTGGAACACCCACTGGTTTCATTGCATTTTTGGTGGAAACATTATTTCCCCAAACTAGATGCATTTCTCTTATGTAGTTTCATAACTAATGAGTACCTAGTATTTTTGCTTTGGGAATTTTTGTGCTAAACAAAAATGGGTATGCTTCTGTTTGTAAGTGGTTGTAATCATGTGTGGCTTGCTAGGAAAAATCCATCTTTGGAGTGTTGTTTGATTCCTCTAGTAATGCCCTTTTTATTACTACTAGCATGTAGGAGTTGCCCTGCAAATTGATGCATTGTTTTGCTAAATGGGATATTTTTGTTATAGCAAGTATAGGTGTTTTTCACTACTGTTTTTATGACATGGACCCTCTGGTTGTATTTCAATTGCTTGATTGAAATGCATCCATTGATTCTTCATGTTTGAGTAGTACTAGATTCCTTAGCAGCTTTTGTATTGAATTATTTTTTCCTGCCAACCTGTGTTTGGTAGATGTTTATGTATCCTTGCATAAGGACATGTTTTCATTTACCATTATGATAACATGGTTCCTTGTTTGCATTTTAGTATTTTACTTGTTATGCATGCTTGCATAGCAAACCCTTAGTAGAAGCATGTCTATAGGATTCCTCCTTTTTAGTCATTATTTATATTGTTCTCACTATGAGAAATTGTGTGTTTTGTGTGAGTCTATTACTTTGTTACATTTGTGTAGGCTCACTGATTTGTAAAAGTAACTTTCACAAATCATGTGTTTCATTTATTCTTGATGTCAATTTAGACTTAGTAGATTAGCTATCTTATTCTTTTTGTGGTTTGGTTGACAGACCCATTGCCATGATTATTTTTGGGCATGTTTTATATACTTTTAGTAGTCTCACCCTTGTGAAACTAAGTGTATTTTGGGTTTATTAATATCTTGGTATGAGTGGCACACCCACTGAATCCATGATATTGAGGTTGTGAGATATGTTCCTCCAACCTTGAGCTGTCTATTAAATGGCATTTCTGCCAAGTGTGTTTGTTTGATTGTTTGCTCCATTAATAATTGTGTGATAGGTTATTATTAGATTTCCTTGCTGTATGTATTGTTACATATGGTTGCTTGCCTTGATTGGTTCTGAATGTGTGTCCTTTATTATTTTTACGACGTTAGAAAACGAAGAGGAAGGAAGTGTCGGGAAGCTGTGGTTCAAGTTCCAGTCACTCCAAAAACCAGGGACACAAAGAGATACCAGGCAAGCCATCCTGATGCTTGCTGATACAATACTTATCATTATCTATCATGCATGTTTTACTTCTGAAGTTTTACCAAAAACTTGATTATCAAAACTATTTTTGAGGTGGAGATTACTACTATATTAGTATATAGGTTACTATTATGCCAGTAGTTAAACTTGGTAATACCAAGCCCATAGGCCACCATATGGTATTTATTACCATCAAATATATTAGTCCCTAAGTGGACACCCTAAAATTGTGATTCTACAAAACAAAGGCTTTACGGAAAAACCCGGAGAAAAGGCGGATCCTTGTTCTCCGGAGGAATGTGGAAGTGGTCATTTTTGAGAAAGTGGTGTTTTCAAAAATGACACATAACCTAGTCTTCGCCGGACAACCTTTACCGTACTGCCACCCTACCCCAACATGGGCAAGGGGCTTAACTTGAAGTTTGTTCTTATTAGTGTGTGCTATCTCAATGTGCTATAGGGGATGCGATCCTCTGAACCGAATGTCGTGGAGACATATAAAGTGTGGGATTAATTTTCCCTCCGGATGCATCAGTTGAGGCATCCTGGCTTGGCGGGGATTAGCTCGGTGCCGGGGATGTGGTAAAACTCAACTGAGAGATAGGCATATACTAGCTTGAACATAGTGGATGGTTATGATCAGATACCTGATGTTTACATACTGTTGTTACAGTCCGTGATTGTTCACGGGAGGTGTACTGGATCTGGTGGATGTGTACACCTCTGCAGAGTATAACTTTTTCGAAGAAGCCGCGTCCTCGGATATGGACAGTTGAATGGCCATGTAGCTAGCATTGTGTCAATGTTTTCAAAAAGGAGTTTTTGAAAAGGGAATTTTTGTAAAGGAAGTGTTGAACTTGTGAAGTTCGGAAAGGAAGGAAAACGTATACCGTGGAGGTATCGTCGATGATGAAAAGCCAGATAATGTTATACAAAACAAAGTGTTTTGCACACAAAACCTTTTCTACTCTAAGCAAGAATTCTGGAAACTGATTCCAAGAAGTTTTGCAAAGAGAAAATATTCTTTAACAAAACTTTACAAAACCTCTTGTACATGTGATATCTACAAGAGAAATAAAACTATATATTATTTTTCTTCTGAAGTATCTTCTTCAACGAAGATACAGATAAACCTGACTGCAACTGTGGTGTCATCATATATGAACACCATTGATAGTGAACCCTATTTATAGCCTACCTATTCCACCATATAAGCATATTTGCATGTTGGTAAGTGACATGATGGATGTCTTGCTGAGTACATTCCAATGTACTCATTATGGTTTCGCCCCTGGTATCTACTTATCAGATTTGGAGAAGGAGCCTCCAAAGGATACCTATGAAGAGAAGTACGGAGTTGACGGCTTTGCGAACTAGGATCGTCTCCGGGTCAGCAGCCTGTAGGTTAAGGCGTGACTTGGGCTCAACTACGTTGTGTTTTATTTGTCTTCCGCTGTGTTTGATAAGTTGCATGCCCCATGTGGCAGTTGCGTTAAACTTGATCATGTGATATTTGTGTAATACCTTTATGTATTCGTGTAATGGATGATGTATTTCTGTGTGCCAACTGTGTATGTTGTTCACGACTGATCTTTCTGGGATCGTGAATGTATGCATACGTAGGGTTTCAGACTGCCGGTCTGGGGTCCTTACAGAGTTGGTATCAGAGCCATCCTGACCTTAGGAGACCTTAGTTAGCATGGACGTCAGATAGGAAAGAAAATTATTTTTGAGTAAAAACCTAGTTACAATCTAAATCATTTTTGTCTAAGGGAATTTTAGTATATTTTCCCTCCTTCTGATCTTTTCAAAAGATTCTAAATGCATATCAAGGGAGTCCTTGAACAGTGGTTCGAAGGGCGGGCCTTATAGAGTTGGTATATCTCTCGGTTAAGAGTTTATTTCTTACATGTTTGCAACTGCTCCGCTCTGTTTTTGAAACATCTCTCGTCTTTGAAGTTTTCTGTCCAGAAAATAGTTGGAGTTTCAAAAACAGATTGTTGCATAAAGTTTTATCAAAACTTTACTTCTATTTATCTTGTTTTCATACAAAAACTTTTATACTTGCCGATGTCCCGAGAGACCAAAATAATTTCCTAGCTCTACAGTGATGATGGCCAGAGGTAGATATAGTTCTTCAGCCACTTCTAGGATTTTTGGATCAGTCTAGTTTGGAGTAATTTAGCGATTACCCCATGAGTCGCCTTCCCCGACGTAGCTCCAATGGAACCTTGCTTGTGTGTTTTGGCTTGTTTATGTGTGTCCGTAGGACTTTGTGCTATTGTGTGGTGTAGAATTTGGTTCATCTAGGCTTCTACATGTTTGTGGGGTGCTCAAATTTTGCACATTTGTGCTTGCCCCGCTCTTGTTTTTGAATCGCCTCATGTTAAATTTTTGCAAGCAAAAATGTTTGTATAGCATTCAAAAACAAGAATTTGTTGCTTAGACTTTTACTTGTTTTCGCTTCATAATGCGACCCATCGTGAACCACCACCATCTCCCCCACAATAAATAACAGCACCATTGGACCTAATAATAGAGGACCATCAAGCCACACGAGCTGATAGCATTGCTACCAGTGATGCACTCCAACATATAAAGCTCCAACAACGACAACCTTTAAAGAAGAAAATGCGTAAAGAAAACCAACCCATACTTACCAAAACCTATGTGTTTTGTCTGTTTGCAAAAGACTCTTTTTACCATGTTGGCTAAATGTCGCACCTTTTTATGTTCCCTTTTAAAAGACAAAACAAGAGAAATACCCTTTTAAAAGTTATATACCTCCCTCCTCTGGAGAAAGGTACAAAAGAAGTCTTCACATGCCATGATGCGCAACCCCCTAAAAAGCCAATCAAAAGAGCATGATTAAATATTCGACGTACGATGACGCTAGTCGTATCTTGTCGGACAAACATTATTTAATAGAAAGCTAACAAGACTAACATGCTTGGTCTAATCTTAGGTTGACACCTAACCAAAGCATGTGAACTACTGACAACTCTTTCTAAACCAAAGAATTAAGTGACTTACGACACCTTTTAATCTAGTTGGTAAAAAGGAGAAGTCCCGAGAAAATAAATGATGACCTATTCGTTTACTAGTCAATAGGATATCATGTGTATCTACTTTGGAAACCAAATAGTAGTAGACATTGTAGGTACTATGAAATTCGAGGTTTAGAAATTAAGTGAACGATGGAATGTTTATGATAGACCAAGAAAACAACAGTTTTCCTGTTTTTGTTTCTTTGTGTGCTCTTGATTGAAATAAATTTGTGTTTTATTCAATCTTGCTTCCTAACTTATATGGAGTTGGTAGGACTTGTTATTATGTTATTTTCTTACAATGAATCTACCCTAGAAAGTGTGTGCATGATTGAAAACTCGAATAAAAAAATGAATAGCATTTGTTACCTTCTAGTTTATTATTTGGATTGTTGAGTGGGCAAATCCTTATAGATTGGTTGTACCTAGATTTTTGTTATGGTTATGATAGATCCAGTACCATTTTGGTACTGTTATTTATATGCTGTTATCTTCATTAACTTGCATGTGATCTTATAGCAAAGCATGAGTAACATTTGCTATTTTTCCAGTTTTTATTATTTGCAATTATTGTGAAAGCTAGATCTTTGTGTGAATGCTTTGATAAATTTTGTGCTATGTTTTCTTTGAGTCCAGTACCATTTAGGTACTTTTATTTTGATGTTTGTACCTATGTTAGCTTGCATGTCTCTTAATAGTAAAGCATGTGTAAGCATTACTATCAATGTGCACTAGTATTGCTTCACTAGATTAAATAACCTTATATTTTTATCTTGTATGCAAAGTTTTTCATGAGTAACCAGAGGCTTAGTACCTATTTTTACGTGGTATTAGTAGGCCATAGCCCACTGGTCCCATTGCATTTTGGCTTGAGGATGAAAATCCCCAACCATACACATGTGTGAAAATAACATGTTTCACTATGTGATTGATTTCTATTTTCCACCATGGAAGATATAATTGTTTGTTCTCACCTATGCAAGTGAGAAGTTTATTTCTTATTAGTAAATACTAGTATGTTTAGGTGTGATCCTTTTGTTAGCATAATATTCCTTAGGGGTATCATGTTAAGAAATGTTTCACTATCGTGTGCTGAAATTAAATTGTTCGCAAATAAAATAAATTCCTCTTGATTGGTAGATTGTTTGTGAATGATTTTAAATTGAGTGTATGGATTTTTGAAAAGGTTTAGATAACTTTTCCCTAATTGCATAGCTACTGGTTGTGTGAGTTATACCTTGCTTGTTTGCTAGCAATTGGTTAAAGAAAAACATAAATTGCTAGAATTAATTTATGCATGTTTAATAGTTGTTTCATGGGATTGTTTTGATGTTTGTGCTTACTAGCATGATTAAGTTTTGTGTACTGTTATTAGGTACATTTATATTCATGTCTTGCTTGTTTAAGTTTAAACATCATGATAGCATTGTTTGCTTCTCTAGCGCGAAAACTAGTTTCACCACTTGAAAATGGTGATTTTTGCTCTAGTAATACCCTCTTTTTATTTTACGAGCATATGTGTTGATATAGCATGTTAGGAAGTTATTTACTTCTGTTATCATGCCATGAATTATTTAGTTGCATGTTCTATGGTTATAGGATATGGTTATCTCTTATAGCATGCTGGTGTAGATTTTCATACTAGTGTGTTATTTGTGCAGTTTTTTTTTTATGCCTGTGAAATAGGAGTTTCATCTTGTGTAAAGATGGTATTTTAGAGTATCTTTATGATTGGATTCATTAGTTTTTAGCTACTGGTTGTTTGCTAATTGTCCATGATTGATGGATTCCAAAACCTCTAATAAGCAATAACCTAGGGAATAGATAGTCTATTCATCTGTGGTGTTGTTTGCTTGCTTATTGGATTTTGTTTAAATGTTTTACCTTAGCATGAGTTTATACTGGTGTTATGATTGTGCTTAAGAGTATCTTATGAAACTAAAATATCCAACTAAAATCATGAACATAATAAGTGATAGTTGCTTGTGGTGAGTAATAACCACTACCATGGGTAGTTGTTCTGTCTGTTTGTTTTACCTTAGCAACCTAACCTTTTTGCACCCACAAGATATACTTTTAGCTTATTATATACCTTATTATGAGAGTGGTACACCACTCCATATGTGTTATGTAAGATGTGGGATGTAGCTAGGAACTCATGTAAAAAAATTAACGGTATTTTTCCAGGTAGTTCTGCACTAAAAGGAACTAGTTGGCAGTAGTGATGTTATCAGAAAATTTTAAAATTTGGTGGTTGAGTAAAGTGATAGCTAGAGAATTTTTTTAAAGTAAATTGGCTAATTTAGGGATGTACCCCACCTCCCAAGAAAAGTCAAAGGGGGGAAGCACCTGCACTCCAACACTAACATTGTGTTTGTTGGCCCTCCCTTAGTCCTCGCTTGTGAATCTCGGGGACGAGATTCTTTTTAAGGGGGGAAGACCTGTCACATCCCAATTTTGGAATACCTAATAACACTGTTGTTTTGCTAAATTGCTTGACTAATAAACCTTGGTTGTGTTTGTTTGTGGTTGTTTAAGTGCAACTAAACAAACTAATTATATAAACTTGCAAACTTAAAAGGATAGCAAAGCAGTGAACTAAAAATATTCAACATATTGTTCCAATGACCTTGGCAATATTTTCTAAAGTAAATATTGATCAAAGAGTTTTCCAAAAACTATCTTATGAAACTCATACTTGTTGAATATTATTCCAAGGCCTAATTTAAGAAAGAGGAAACACTTATTAAAATTTCCCTAAAGGATTATCAAAAAAAGAGGCATTCTTAAATGCTTCACCAAAATATTATCAAATGTTTTTCCAACCTTGCAAGATTAAAAACAAAGGTATTGGAGAGCTTTGACTTGTTATCTCTAGTCACATATATATTTTGGCAAAGCATTGTTAAAGAAAAGCCAAGTGCCTTATTAAATAGAAATTCCAATATTTCTAGAAACAGAAAACTAAAACAAGTTACTATTGGAAACTTTCTTAAAATGATTTGAAATTCATACCATTGCTTCCTTATATCAAATAAGGAACACACACAAGAGGAGACCAAAATTTGAATCCATTAAAGTCCTGAAAACAAGATTTTTCTCCACAGCAACATTTGGGATTTTGAACAAGTTTGTTCTACAAACTTTTTCCAAATGCCACGAAATAAATACCACATGCTCTATATCATAAATAAGGATGAAAACCAAAAGGGCATAAGATTTTGAATTGTTTAAGTTGCCAAAAACCCCTGTTTTCTTGACAGCACCTTTTTGAAATTTGAACAAGTTTGTTCTATGAAGTAACTCTAAATGACTTGAATTTTCTACCACATAAGTAACACATCAAATAAGGAATGTGTGCCAAAAATTATCATTTTTGGAAGCTCCTAAGTAGGTTAATAAATTCAATGTCCATTTATGTAAGAATTCAAATTTGAACAACTTTGAATTATCAAGTTTATCTAATTGAGCCAATTTTCACATAGGTTGTGTATCTTAACTAATTAGAATTTTGGGCAAAAGGATTTAAAATTTAAACCTTGTTTGCTTAGTGAAAACATCCTTTTTCAGAGAAGAGAAGGACCTAGTTGTAAATTTTCAGGGACCAATGTGTAATCCGAGTCACACCATCTCCTACCTCTAGCCATGCTGTAGAAACAGCACCCCTACTCCATGCCTTCGATTGGAAGCAACTCGAGGGGATAAAGAGGGCCCCCATGTGCTCTTGTCTGCCCTCAAGCTCTCTCTCCCCCCCCATCGAGCTCTCCTCTCTCTCTCAAGAAAATCCCCAAATCGGAACCCTAGCCGAAACCCCCACCGTCGATTCGGCCCGTGGCGAGCTCGCCGCAGGTCGCCGTGGTGCCCATCTCCTCCGTATCGTCGAGTTAGTCCTCCCTGCGAAGGGAATCGTGGAGTTTCGAGCCGTAGAACCCGCGCCATCCGTTTCCCTTTTCGGCACCGGCGGAGCTCCGGCGAGCTATTGCCGCTCCCTCGAGCCCTCTCCGACCTCAACGAGTCGTCCCTCGAGTTCACGGTGAGCACGCGGTTCTCCCCGACCGATTTCCCCTCTCCCTCTCGTCCAAAATCGCCGTCGCGTCGTGGACGTGTCCGGCCGCCGCCGTGTCCTCGTCGCCGGCCGCGCTCCGATGCCTCCCTGGAAGCGAGGCCACCCTAGGATGGTTCCCCTTGTTGTATGCTACGTGTAGATGTCTTTGTTTTGCGTTTTGGTGGTTTAAAACGCCGGATTGGAAGCTCGCCGGAGACGCCCGCCGGCGAGTGACGTCGCAGTGAGGTCACGCTGGCGTCGTCCTCCCTTGACCCGCGCGGGAGCAAGTCAAACCGGCAGGTGGGTCCCCGCTGTGCCGCGTGGCCGCCTGCGTGGCCGCTGGCCCGCAGGTCAGCGACTTGTGGCTGGGATCTGCCGCGGTGACAAATGTTTTGGCCGGCCCAGATTCAGATCTGGCCCATGTAATGTTCTTTTCCATTTAATTTTCTTGCAGATTGTTGCATAGTTACTTTTGGCTCTAAAAGGCAACCAAACAAATGAATTTGACCAAACCAAAATTCACAGATGTAAATAAACTAAATCTAAACCACATCCATTTTGTAGATCTACATTTGGATGAACATTTTTGAAATTAAAAATGATTTGGCAACAGGTACCAGAAACACCAAAATGAGCACCATTTTTATTTTACAACTCAGAATGAAGTGAGGCCAATTGCATTGGAAAGCCCTTGAAATTTCCTAACAGGAGCATTTAACCTCGTTTCCAAATTCATTGTATTTTTGAAATGGCATGCAATTTGGTAAAACACCAGAGAGCACTTTGGTGATTTTTATAAATTAATTAAAGATGAATTTTGATGCAAACCAAATTGGATGGTCTTGTATATGTTTAGGACTATCCAAAACTAGAAGGGTTTAATTTTTGGAGCATCCTAGAAAATTTGGTGGACAGATCTTTGTTTTGCATGTTTCTGCCATTTTGGCATTTTAGTTAATTAATTTGTGTGATTATATTTTTTGTGTTGCAATATTGTTTTCTAGCATGTATAAGTTGTGTGAACTTGTTTTCTAAGTATTACTTAGCTATTTTAGCATGTTATATTGTGTGGACTTGAGTGGAGAAGAAATATGATTTTTGGTTATTAACATTTGATTATTCTCTAGTAATACTTGCATATAATTTTGAGTGTTTAATTTGTGTGCAAGCATTTGGATTATTGTGTTGATAGATTGTAATCAGTACCATGTTGATACTTATATTTTGTTAGTATCACCTCTGCTAGCTTGCATTTGAGTTGGTAGAGAAGCATGAGTAATTTAGTCATTACTATGGGAATGTTATGGAAAAATTCCCTCATGTGTGGAATTTTTGACATAATCATTTGTGGTTGAGTAGCCACATATTTTTGGGCTGTATTCATAGGACCAGTAGCATTTTGGTTATATTATTATGAGTACTTGAATCCCTAGAGTTTTCACTTGTGTGAAAACAATAGCATGAGTAGCATTACCTTGCTTATTTTTGCATCCTAATATTTTCTACTAGTATGGTTATTGCACTAGAAGCTAGTTTAGCATTTTGTTAATTTTTGTCAAGTGTGACCAGAGGCTTTGTGACCTCTTAATGCTTTGTTATTCTAGTGGAACACCCACTGGTTTCATTGCATTTTTGGTGGAAACATTATTTCCCCAAACTAGATGCATTTCTCTTATGTAGTTTCATAACTAATGAGTACCTAGTATTTTTGCTTTGGGAATTTTTGTGCTAAACAAAAATGGGTATGCTTCTGTTTGTAAGTGGTTGTAATCATGTGTGGCTTGCTAGGAAAAATCCATCTTTGGAGTGTTGTTTGATTCCTCTAGTAATGCCCTTTTTATTACTACTAGCATGTAGGAGTTGCCCTGCAAATTGATGCATTGTTTTGCTAAATGGGATATTTTTGTTATAGCAAGTATAGGTGTTTTTCACTACTGTTTTTATGACATGGACCCTCTGGTTGTATTTCAATTGCTTGATTGAAATGCATCCATTGATTCTTCATGTTTGAGTAGTACTAGATTCCTTAGCAGCTTTTGTATTGAATTATTTTTTCCTGCCAACCTGTGTTTGGTAGATGTTTATGTATCCTTGCATAAGGACATGTTTTCATTTACCATTATGATAACATGGTTCCTTTTTTGCATTTTAGTATTTTACTTGTTATGCATGCTTGCATAGCAAACCCTTAGTAGAAGCATGTCTATAGGATTCCTCCTTTTTAGTCATTATTTATATTGTTCTCACTATGAGAAATTGTGTGTTTTGTGTGAGTCTATTACTTTGTTACATTTGTGTAGGCTCACTGATTTGTAAAAGTAACTTTCACAAATCATGTGTTTCATTTATTCTTGATGTCAATTTAGACTTAGTAGATTAGCTATCTTATTCTTTTTGTGGTTTGGTTGACAGACCCATTGCCATGATTATTTTTGGGCATGTTTTATATACTTTTAGTAGTCTCACCCTTGTGAAACTAAGTGTATTTTGGGTTTATTAATATCTTGGTATGAGTGGCACACCCACTGAATCCATGATATTGAGGTTGTGAGATATGTTCCTCCAACCTTGAGCTGTCTATTAAATGGCATTTCTGCCAAGTGTGTTTGTTTGATTGTTTGCTCCATTAATAATTGTGTGATAGGTTATTATTAGATTTCCTTGCTGTATGTATTGTTACATATGGTTGCTTGCCTTGATTGGTTCTGAATGTGTGTCCTTTATTATTTTTACGACGTTAGAAAACGAAGAGGAAGGAAGTGTCGGGAAGCTGTGGTTCAAGTTCCAGTCACTCCAAAAACCAGGGACACAAAGAGATACCAGGCAAGCCATCCTGATGCTTGCTGATACAATACTTATCATTATCTATCATGCATGTTTTACTTCTGAAGTTTTACCAAAAACTTGATTATCAAAACTATTTTTGAGGTGGAGATTACTACTATATTAGTATATAGGTTACTATTATGCCAGTAGTTAAACTTGGTAATACCAAGCCCATAGGCCACCATATGGTATTTATTACCATCAAATATATTAGTCCCTAAGTGGACACCCTAAAATTGTGATTCTACAAAACAAAGGCTTTACGGAAAAACCCGGAGAAAAGGCGGATCCTTGTTCTCCGGAGGAATGTGGAAGTGGTCATTTTTGAGAAAGTGGTGTTTTCAAAAATGACACATAACCTAGTCTTCGCCGGACAACCTTTACCGTACTGCCACCCTACCCCAACATGGGCAAGGGGCTTAACTTGAAGTTTGTTCTTATTAGTGTGTGCTATCTCAATGTGCTATAGGGGATGCGATCCTCTGAACCGAATGTCGTGGAGACATATAAAGTGTGGGATTAATTTTCCCTCCGGATGCATCAGTTGAGGCATCCTGGCTTGGCGGGGATTAGCTCGGTGCCGGGGATGTGGTAAAACTCAACTGAGAGATAGGCATATACTAGCTTGAACATAGTGGATGGTTATGATCAGATACCTGATGTTTACATACTGTTGTTACAGTCCGTGATTGTTCACGGGAGGTGTACTGGATCTGGTGGATGTGTACACCTCTGCAGAGTATAACTTTTTCGAAGAAGCCGCGTCCTCGGATATGGACAGTTGAATGGCCATGTAGCTAGCATTGTGTCAATGTTTTCAAAAAGGAGTTTTTGAAAAGGGAATTTTTGTAAAGGAAGTGTTGAACTTGTGAAGTTCGGAAAGGAAGGAAAACGTATACCGTGGAGGTATCGTCGATGATGAAAAGCCAGATAATGTTATACAAAACAAAGTGTTTTGCACACAAAACCTTTTCTACTCTAAGCAAGAATTCTGGAAACTGATTCCAAGAAGTTTTGCAAAGAGAAAATATTCTTTAACAAAACTTTACAAAACCTCTTGTACATGTGATATCTACAAGAGAAATAAAACTATATATTATTTTTCTTCTGAAGTATCTTCTTCAACGAAGATACAGATAAACCTGACTGCAACTGTGGTGTCATCATATATGAACACCATTGATAGTGAACCCTATTTATAGCCTACCTATTCCACCATATAAGCATATTTGCATGTTGGTAAGTGACATGATGGATGTCTTGCTGAGTACATTCCAATGTACTCATTATGGTTTCGCCCCTGGTATCTACTTATCAGATTTGGAGAAGGAGCCTCCAAAGGATACCTATGAAGAGAAGTACGGAGTTGACGGCTTTGCGAACTAGGATCGTCTCCGGGTCAACAGCCTGTAGGTTAAGGCGTGACTTGGGCTCAACTACGTTGTGTTTTATTTGTCTTCCGCTGTGTTTGATAAGTTGCATGCCCCATGTGGCAGTTGCGTTAAACTTGATCATGTGATATTTGTGTAATACCTTTATGTATTCGTGTAATGGATGATGTATTTCTGTGTGCCAACTGTGTATGTTGTTCACGACTGATCTTTCTGGGATCGTGAATGTATGCATACGTAGGGTTTCAGACTGCCGGTCTGGGGTCCTTACATCTCCGCCACTTGCGCCCGAGACAGCGGAAGAAAAGATAATCCTCGTTGAAGAAGAACTCGCGGCCACGTCCGCCGCAGCGTCCGCCGGCACCGGGGCGGAAGACGAAGGAGAAACTGCCGGCAAATGGAGCCAGAGCAGTATTCCTTCTTCCCTCCTTCCGACAATGGAGAAGGAGGGGCTGCTGCTGAAGGGTAAATGGCGGAGCCCAAAAGACGAGTCCGAGCCAATGCCTAAAGATGGAGAACATGTTCTCCTTACCTCCCACATCGCGAGAGGTATGGGTTTCCCGCCATCCGCCTTTTTTCTTCAAATCTTGGACCACTACCACATTCAACCCCACAACCTGCCTCCAAACTCCATCCTCTACTTAGCCGGATTTCAAGCTCTTTTTGAAGGGTATCTAGGTTTAGCTCCTAGGTTAGACTTCTAGCTGTATTGTTTTGGGGTTAAGCGAAACCCTTCCGAGGGCGCACTCCCGACTTGCGGGACCATATCCTTCACCCTGCGTAGATTCAGGGAGGATAGGTTCCCTAAGATTAAAACCTCGGAATCCGTCAAATTCTGGACGGGTTCCTTCTTCTACCATCCCGACGTTCCCTTTCCCGGAAAAACCATCGGGGTTCCACCTTTCGCCAATACCGCTGCCACTCCCCAAGAAAACTGGGGAACAAAAGCAGTGCAATCTCTGCCACCAGATCTTCTCAAGATCAAGCGGCGCATCGCAAAACTCGTTGCCTCCGATCCACCTCTAACCGGCATGGACACAGTTCTATGCTGGTTAAAGAGGCGAATTCAACCTTTGGCTGATCACGGCCCTCGCCTTCTGTGTAATTACACGGGAGAAGCTGACGCTATGAGGACGACGAGCAAGTCTTTGTCAGCAAAAGACTTGCGAAAGCGCGTAAACCAATTGGTTGCCTCGCGCGATCAATATGAATAAATCCGGCCGATGTATACAGCGTCTAACCCTGCCCCAAGGTACACTTTTCGCCCCTTGAGTTTGTATTCTTTCTATTTATCTCGGATTTTGTTTTAACCCGGCCTTTGCCTCTTTGACAGATCTTTGAACTTCCCGAGTCAGATCTTGCTTCTGACGCCGAGCTGGATACGTTGTGCACCAACTTTGCTGGCGGACGCAACCGCAAGAAGATTTCCTCCTCGCGGGAAATTATTTATCTTGACGGTGTTCCCGTCGCTACTTCCAGGTTTGTTCATCTGTGTTTTTTCGATTTATCGGAGTGTTTTCTGTATTCTCGGAAGTTTAAATTTCTGGCATTCTTCTTTTTTAGCTTGGCCTCCACAACTCTGAAGCCTAAGAAGCTAAAAAGGGTTAAATCTGTGGCTAATAGAGGTCCACACCCTTCTCCTGCTACTGCTCCAGATACCCCAATAGTAGTTACAGAAGAGCATGCTGCCGCCCCCAACGCCGAAACCCTGCAGGCCAGCCAGCCTATTGTGCCGGAAACGGACACGAGGGAAAGGGCGGTCCTGGAAGTAGGAGTCTTCTCGGGCAACCGAGGAGGAACCCATTCCCACCTTCGATAAAGATTTCAAGAATATCAACGAGGGCCTTAGCGCTGCCGGGACTTTGTTTTCAGATTTTGCAAAAGAGTTCACCGAAACTTTTTCAGGTTTACAGAGTATGAGCCAGGTAATATCTCTAGCCCCCAAGCAATAAGTCAAATGCATGCTTTTAACTTAATGCTTTCATCCTTATTATGCTTGCTGCTAACTTAAGCATTTTGTTTCATTTTCGTGTTTCAGCAAACCGCTGAAAGTATAAACCTAGAAGTTTTTGGCAAGCTGACCATCAAGAATAAGGAGGTTAGAAGCCTTCTTTCTATTCTTGAAGTTAAGGAAGCGGAGCTGGCATCGTCTCAGCATCAGCTGGAGGAAACAACATGTATTTTATTTCACCGTGGTTTCATTTCTATGCCTTTTTTCTAAGTATTTTTTCGAGTTTTTCTAACTCAGTTTTTTTACTTGCTTTTCAGCTGCTTTGGGGGAAGCCAAGCAAATTGCTGAAGATGCCGGCAATGCCGAGAACCTCCGCCGGGAGAACCTGGACCTTCATAAGGACCTTATGAGGGTTCAGAAAGAACTGGAAGCCAGCCAGCTGGCTGTAGGCATTGCTCAATCCAATGCTTCCAACCAAGCTGAGAAGGACAAAGAAACTATCCGGGACCTGGAGAACGCTTTGAATCTTTGCCTGGAAGAAGGCTCCGAGATAGATAAGATCATCGGTAAGTTTTCTACTTTTATCGGATTTTCCACCTTTTACAATCTTTCCCTGCTTTCTTCATAACCCTTTGGTTATTTGTCTGAAAATAGGAGATGACCCAACTCTTACTCGGATTGAAAAAATCCGAGCCTTCGGGAAGGTCTTCACCGCGCTCAAGGCTGCGGGTATGGAGCTGATCAACAGATTCCTGCCCGCAAGGACTGGGGAATTCTCGGAAGTTGAGAAACTTCCGGAGGCTATCTTGGAGGTGGCAGAGTCCAAGGAATCCACCTTGCGCTCCGCGGCACGGGGTGGTGCACGCATGGCTTTAGGTCTCATGCGTATGCATTACCCCACTGCCAAATCTTGGCGCGTGGCGTCCGGCATCCCGCAAGGATATACAGAAGCCCAGCGGACCAACATCTTTGACGAGATCAAAGGTCACGCAACCAAGATTGCTTCCATGGTCAACATCGCGATCTCCTACCCGGAGGAGGCAATTCCGGACACTCCAGAAGAATCCTCCAGCGAAGATGACTCGGATGCTTGAAGAAGAAGTCTGGGTCCTGGGTAGATAGAAAATAGGAGCATTACTGAACTTATGTTGTAAACATTATTGTAATGCTTCTATTCTTTTGAATGAACAAGTACTCCGCCTTTTGCAGTTTAATGTTATATAACTACTTTGCAAGTTTTTTCGGGTTATCATTCCTTTATCTTCTAAATTCTCTGGTTTTGTATGCTTTAACTGTCCTTAGTGCTTGAAATGGATCGATAGCGTTTTAATCTTCATGCCGAGTGACTGGGTATGACCGATCAGTCTAAAACTCGGAAACATGGATCATGCTAAAGGAATTTTTGCTTACTAGCTCCAGTGACCCAGCACAAAAACATTCATATAATATTTAGAGAATAGCTAAGGAATTTTTTGTATGAAACTAAGGCACAATCTGGGTTTCCTTAAGCCTTTTTAGGCTGAAAATCGTTCAGTTTTTAACGCCGAGCACGCAGGCACGATTCGGGTTAACATTGAGTATTTTGAAAGATCGTTGGGAAATAGAAAAGGCGGAAGATATGCTTTATACTATAATAAACATGTAAAAACGTAGAAGTATGAATTCCGACAACTTTATTTCATGATCTCAAAGATGTTTACATAGAAATTGAACTAAGTATAGAAGGGACGTAACTGCTGGATACTCCAGGGCCTCTTTGTCTCTCCTAGTTCATCATCTATCTTTCTCTTTCTTTTGCGATTCGGCTTCTCGGGATCATCTTCCGTATCTCGAATGTCTACAAGATAGTATGATCCATTTTTCATAGCTTTGCTGATGACGAATGGTCCTTCCCATACTGGGGCCAATTTGTGCTTTCTTTGTTGTACCAATCTTAGCACTAGGTCACCTTCTTTAAAAGAACGATGCCTGATTTTCCGACTATGATAACGTCGTTAACCTTGCTGATAGATGGAGGATCTTTGAAGCACAAGCTCTCGTTCCTCTTCTAAGAGATCGATGGCATCCTACCGCGCGCTTTCGGCATCAGATTCATCGAAATCCTGCACTCTCGGGCTGTCATGAATCATGTCCGTTGGGAGAATTGCTTCCGCACCATAAACTAGGAAAAACGGGTTTGCCCTGTTGACCTATTTGGCGTCGTTCGAATGCTCCAAAGCACGGAGGGTAACTCTTCCACCCATGCTCCAGCTGCTCTATGAAGAGGAGATTTGAGTCTTGGGCATATTCCTTGCAAGATTGAGCTATTCATTCTTTCAGCCTGTCCATTGGATTGCGGGTGTGCCACATATGCGAGATCTAGGAGAATTCCCATTTGTCGGCAATATTTTGGCAACTCTCCAATAGAGAAATTTGTCCCGTTGTCAGTTATTATGCTGTGTGGAATGCCATATCTCATGACTACGTCAATAATGAAATTTCTGGCAGTTACACCGTCAAGTTTTTTGATGGGCGTAGCCTCCACCCACTTGGTATATTTATCCACTGCAACGAGTAGATGTGTAAGTCCGCCTCTTGCAGTTTTGAATGGTCCCATCATATCTAGCCCCCAGACCGCGAACGGCCATGTAATAGGGATAGTTTTGAGTGCTTGGGCTGGCATATTTGTCTGCTTGGCGTAATTCTGACATCCAGCACATGTGTTCACTATGTGCTCGGCATCTGTCTTGGCTGTTAGCCAGAAAAACCCTGCGCGGAATGCTTTTTGATTGAGCATGATGTCCGCAGTCTCCGGCATGGATTTCTTGCAGGATTTCTCGTCCTTATTCTAGCGAAATACATCGCAGAAAAATTCCGATAGTACTGCGTTTATACAGGCAACCGTTAATTACCGTGTATCCTTTGCAACGACGCTGTATCTTCCTTTGCAAGACTTCATCTGCTCCATCCGGGTAGTTTTGATCAACTAAGAAGTTTAAATATGGAATTGTCCATTCTAGGTTAACGAGCATGACTTCAATTGACTCGGAAACCAGAGGATAGTCGACATCTCCACCTTTTATCGATGGTTCGTACAAGTGCTGGACAAACACACCTGGTGCTAGGGTTTTCACCCTTTCTGATCCCATGCGGGCTAATGCGTCCGTGTTCCAGTTTTCTTCCCTTTTGATGTGAAGCACTTCAAATCCTAGGAAGCAAATTGCAAACTCGTCCACCGTTCTCCGATATTCGGCCATGATGGGACTTTTGGCGTCCCAAGTTTGGTTGAGCTGGTGCTGTACCCAATCTGAGTCGCCATAGCATAAGATGCATTTAACACCTATTTCTTTTGCAATATGCAAGCCATGAAGCAGAGCCTCGTATTCTGCCACATTATTACTGGCATTGAAGTGTATTTGTAATACATACTCCATTGTGTCTCCTTTAGGGGATTTTAGGACTACACCAGCTCCAGCGCCTTCCTTCATCTTGGATCCGTCAAAGTGCATGATCCAGTATTCTGTCTCCGGCATTGGTGTTTTTTCCATTGCTTCTTCCCAATCGGCGACAAAATCTGCCAACACCTGGGA
Source organism: Alopecurus myosuroides (assembly GCA_028641055.1). Lineage (NCBI taxonomy): Eukaryota > Viridiplantae > Streptophyta > Magnoliopsida > Poales > Poaceae > Alopecurus > Alopecurus myosuroides. The sequence goes on from CM054062.1 coordinate 2,562,269, forward strand.
TTTTATTGCCGTCCTGGGTTGGTACTTAATGTCGAATGCTGCTAGCTCGATGCGCCATTTGGCTACTCGGCCAGTCGCTTCCGCATTTTTTATTATATCCCCTAGTGGTGCTTTACATACCACCGTTATGGAATGTCCTTGGAAGTAATGACGAAGTTTCCGAGATGCGAAAAACACGCCATATGCCAGTTTTTGATAGTGTGGGTACCTTTGTTTAGATTCTGAGAAAACTTCACTTACATAGTATATCGGATGCTGATCTGGTATGCTTTATTCGTCTTTCTTCCTTTCCACAACTATTACTGCGCTAATAACCCGGTTTGTAGCCGTGAGTTACAATAACATAGGTTCTTCGTCTTTTGGGGACGCCAAAATCGGAGCTTTCATCAAAGTTTCTTTCAACTGGGTTAATGCTGCATCTGCTTCTTATGTCCACTCGAACTTGTCGGATTTCTTCAACAATTTGTATAGTGGCAGAGCTTTGTCCCCTAGCCGGCTAATGAACCTGCTAACGGCTGCTGCAGAACCCGTCAATCTTTGTACATCTTTTACACACGTGGGCTTGGAGATGTTTAAGATTGCTTTGATCTTTTCCGGGTTTACTTCTATTCCTCTATGAGAAACGATGAAACCCAGAAGTTTTCCTGAGGGAACCCCGAATACACACTTTAATGGATTCAACTTCATCTTATAAGTGCGTAAATTTTTGAAGGTTTCTCACAAATCTTCAAGTAGTGTGTCCTTTTTCTTGGAAACGACAGCAATGTCGGCCACATAAACATGGATGTTTTTGCCAATCTGACTATGCAAACATCGTTGCATGCAACGCTGGTAGGTTGCACCTGCGTTCTTTAGGCCAAATGGCATGGATATGTAATAGTACGTCTCATATGGGGTTATGAAGGAAGTTTTAATTTGATCTTCTTCCTTCATGCGTATTTGATGATACCCGGAATATGCATCCAAAAAGCATAAAAGCTCAGAGCCAACAGTGGCATATATTATTTGATCGATTCGCGGTAACGCAAATCTATCTTTTGGACACAATTTGTTCAAGCCAGTATAATCTATACACATCCTAAGGACGATGCTATCTTTCTTCGGGACTAATACTGGGTTTGCAGACCATTCAATATGTATAACTTCCCGGATAAAATCTGCTGCCAAAAGCCGGATAATCTCTTTGCCAATAGCCTTCTGTCTTCTTCCATCAAATCGACGGAGACCTTGTTTGACGGGTTTGGATCCTGGAACCACCTTAAGTTGATGCTCAGCAAGTTCCCTGGGTACGCCTGGCATGTCCGCTGGACACCATGCAAAAATGTCCCAGTTCTCACGGAGGAACTTGATGAGCTCGCTTTCCTATTTGTCGGTCATCCCAGTTCCTATTACGACAAACTTTGTCGGATCTTTAGGATCTAGGATTACCTGTCTTGTATTCTCGGAAGCTTTGAAGCTATCTGCTGGCTTCTGACTTTCTTTTGCTGCCCGCATTTCTGTCGGCGATACTTCTTTGGCCAGCTCCTTCAGTTCTTCCTTTGCTATCACCTTTTCTGCGTAAAGGGCATTTTCTTTTTCCAGCTCTTTGCCAATTTGAAGTCTCCCTTTATGGTGATTACTCCTCCTTTTGGCCCTGGCATCTTCAGCTTGTTATAAATATAACATGACCTTGCCGTAAATTTGGCGAAAGTTGGACGTCCGAGTATTGTGTGATACACGCTTTCGAACGGCACAACCTCGAAGGATACTTTTTCCTGACGGAAGTGATCTTTCTCTCCGAAGGTTACATCTAGGGAAATTTCTCCTAGGGATTGTGCTTGTCTTCCAGGGACGATACCGTGAAAACGTATATTGCTGTGATTGAGCTGGGTCTCAGAGATTCGCATATGCTTCAGTGTATCCAGGTACATTATGTTAATGCTAGATCCTCCATCCATCAACACTCTTTTTAGCCTAGTGTTTTGAACAATAGGACTTACAATTAGAGCTTGTGTGCCGGGTTCTGGGATATTTCCAGGATGATCAGACACTCCATCCATCAACACTCTTTTTAGCCTAGTATTTGAGTACTTCAAGAATAGGACTTACAATTAGATCCTCCATCCATCAACACTCTTTTTAGCCTAGTATTTGAGTACTTCAAGAATTTCGGGGTTGCAGGGACAACCGCGTTTATTTCTCGAAGTGTTCTCTTTGCCACCTTTGCTGAGGGAGTTGCCAGGAAAGTTAGGTTGCATTCTCCTTCAACTCTCGGAAACTTAGGTTCGCCTTTTCGCTGCTGTTCCTGTATTTTTTCGTCAGTGTCCGTTTCACTGTCTTCTTTTCCAGCTTCTGGCTTTTGCTTGGAGAATTTCCTCTTGGAGTTTTTCCCTTTGTTTCCGGATCCTGCACTGCCTTTCATATGCTTGTTCAGCCGACATTGTGCGTTAGTATGGGTGGGTTTCCCAAATTGCGAGGGGTGGACACAGTTTTCCGACTTTATTTTTTCCCACTCTTCTTTGGTGTAATTTATCGGCTCTATGCTTCGTCCCTTCCACTTGCTCCCATTTTCTCTTCCAAAGGCTATGTTAACTTCTTTGGGCTTTTGCGTTACTTCGGGAATCGCATTTTTCTCAGTACGAGGGGTCTTTTTGGCTTGGATCAAAGTGTCGATATTGCCGCCTCTCGCTCTGATGTCGTCTTCGGCCGCTGCATGCTCATTGGCGGTTGTAAGCATAGATCCGAGATCTTTGTGCTTTTTGGAACCGATCATGAACGGTACGAGTCCGGGTTTTAAGCCATTGACGAAAGCATGCATTTCTTGTACGTCAGTTACTCCAGAAAAACTATTCTTCATTGCCGTCCACCTTGAGATTAAATCCACGTATGGTTCATCCTCAAACTGGGTGCAGCGGTTTAGCTGGTTGATGCTGTTTGGGCGCTTGTAGGTTCCCCGGAAATGCTGAGTAAATACTCTAGCCATATCATCCCAGCTGTCAACAGTTCTTGATGGTAATCCATTGATCCAATCTCTGGCTCCATCCAGTAACATTAGGGGGAGGAATTTTACTGCCTCTAGGTCTGTCCCATTGTTGATCTGAACGGCTGTGTAATAGTCTGAGAACCAGGTAACCGGGTTTGTGCTACCAGTGTATTTTTGGTATGTTGGACCAACTTTGGCAAAGCCAGAATGCAGAATTATTCTTCGGATCCTATCAGTGAAGCACTTGGGTCCAAAGTATAAATCATCTCTTTCCGCTCTGTCCATGTGTGCGGAGTATCTGCCGGCTGAATGGACAGAAGGGGATCTACTCCTTTCTTTTCCATTGTGGCGCGGACGCGTTTTTGCGGGATTATCTCTATTTCCTCCGTGACCGTGCCCTTTGGGATAAGGTGGAGTTCTACTCCTGTATCTTTCCTTATTCTTGGGTGGCGTCCGGGATCTCTCACACCTGTGAGGTATATCGTGTCTTCCAGTATTTTCTGCAGGGCGTCTTGGAGGCGGCATTGATTTTCCGTCCTTCCGGTTTTTCTCTTCCCGATCACGAGGATTACTTCCATCTTTCGGGAGATGGGATCCGGTTCTGGGCGCTTCATCCTTATTGTCGGGGTTCTTCCTGTCCTTTCTCGGATCTGATTTCTTCTCTTTTGAATTGTTTGAATCTCCAGGTTCTTCCGGTCCAGGTTCTCCAGCGGTGCATGTAGCTGTCTTGCATAGGGCGGAGTCGTCATGTAACTTCCCTGATCGGTCTTGCGCTCGCTGTTGTTGTTGCAATGCTTTTCCTAGGAAAGCATACACCCCTTGAAGTTTTTCACCATTGGAGTACATATCGTTGTTGAGGATGGCGAACACTGCTTCCGCGTTTTCTACTGCGGTTTTGTATATTGGCTCGCCTCTGGCATCTTTGCCATTTACCTGCTTTTGCCAAGATGGGTCGTGGAACCTTTCTTTTGGCGGCAGTACTTCCGGTTTTTGCGATTCCGGGTAACCGCGTAGGTTTAATGCCAAATCTATTCTTTCTCTCGTATTCCTCGATTTCTTCCCGCATGAGCTTGATGTCAGCCTGGGTTTTTTTGGAGGTGTTCTCGAGTTCGAAGTAGATGTTGCTGCTGCCTTTGGAGAGCTTGCCTCCGGGCTTCCAGCAATTCAGGGGGCTCGTGTGGTCCCACTGGTGTTTGGAGTAATTCCTGTTCGTCCTGTTCTGTCATTGGCGGAATAGGGATTTCCTTCGTTTTCTTCTCCGCAGGTTTCACTCCGCTTGCATCTCCTACTTCCGGGCTTTCATTGGCTGGATCAGCCGATTTCTTCTTCTGGAGCTTATACTGGAGTTTTTAGCAGCTTTGTGTTTCTTCTTGGAAGAGGGAGGTTTCTTACAGGGTTCTTCCTCTGTCAATTCTTTGACATCGGGGAATTTTGGAGAGGTTTCTCCTTTTTCTCTCTCTTCCTCTGGCGGAGGCGTTCTAGGGCTTTCCTGACTGCCGGCATCCGTGTTTTCAGCCGGTTTTGCCATCAGTACTTCGTGGAATCCCTCTTGGAAGGATTTGACCTTTCTCTCAAAAGCGTCTTCATCTTCGTCTTCGGTATCGAAGTGATCCGATCCGGGTTCCGACACTAATCTCGCCTCTATGGCGGCTAGCACAGAGTCAGCTTCCGAGTTCGTCGTCATGTTGACGGATATCGGATCTTCCACCTCTGTTGTGGGATTGTTGTTTTCTTCCTCTTGCACGGGATTGCTTTCATCCGTGTTTTTGGCGATCTCGGACTGCACCATGCCGATAAAGTGTGATTCAGCAGTATATCGACGATCTGAGCAAAATCCGGCGTCATATTCGTCTTCGACTGGGTATAGGGCGGGTGGGATAAATTTGCTCCCACCATAGAATCCCATTGCTTCTGCAGTTAATTCGATAAAGATGTTTGCAGATCCAATCGGTAGAACGCAGGCACTTACCAGATGATTCCGCGCTGGCATGTACGATCTGTTGTCGAGGAAGCGCCCGACGTCGTTTTAGAATTCCAAGCTTCCGACAGTTATGGTACTGTCGATTCCGCCAAGTATCCCCGATCGGAACATAACGCCTGACGTCCCTGGCCCCACGGTGGGTGCCAACTGTCGAGACATCGTAGTAGATTTCATAGACGGAGGTGCCATGAACTACCGATAGAGAAGTGGGGGGACGTGATCGTATGATGAACAATGACACCAGGTTTTACCTAGGTTCGGTACGACGCAATACTGCGGCGTTCCTACTCCTGCAATCTCACTATTCAGGACTGAAGCCTGGAAAATACAGAGTGCAATGTGAGGTTAGGTTTAGCTATTCGACAAGGATCCACCTCTCGTCGAATTAGCCTATAGCTTCTTGTCTATCTATCTTATCTCCCGTCCGACTTTATATAATAGCCGGGTTAGGGCATACAGAGAAAGAAACCTAGAAGACTACGGTATGTGTTAACTTGGAAAGTAAGGAATCTGCCATCTACTCCAAGCCGTATCACGTGGGTCGTGATCCGGGTTCTTCCAGAATCCGGCTTCCATGCATCATCCTACTGGGCCGCCCAATGGACCGTAGCCCATTACCATTTAGGCCATCCTGGTAATCCGGCACTTTAGACTACCATCTGATATACCCCTGATTGGTATATATCCGACATCTACTGTAAGTGTTGTTTTTATTACTGTCTACTGCTTTATTACACTATGTTTGGGTCTCCTTTTGAGTCCTTATTTGCGGGCACTGCTACCACTGCTAGGGTAGAAAGTGACCCACCGCCTGATGATTTGATCCTTATAAAATACCTATAAAGATTACTAAATATGCTAGGGATAACTACTATTCAGGTGATGGAACTGTCCATCCTGGTGATCATTTGGTCTTTTTACATGAATTATGCGAGTTGTTCAAGTGTGCATGTATTAGAATGAGACAAGTTAAGAGGAAATTATTCTCTATATCATTGACAGGCCGAGCCGCTGAATGGTTCAAGCTGCTGAAAAATAGCCAGACTATTGAATGGGAGGAAATTGTACCTCTCTTTTATTCTAAATTCTATCCTCCAAGTGAAATCCATAGAGATCGGAATTATATATATAATTTTTGGCCTCATGATGGAGAGAGTATTGCCCAAGCATGGGGGAGACTGAAGTTACTAATCTTCAAATGCCCCATTCATGAGCTCCCCAGTAATTTTATTATTAATAATTTCTATGCAAGGCTTCCTCTTCATGCTAAGGATTTATTGGATGCCTCTTGTTCTGGATCATTTACGCGCATGAAGGATGAAGCTAAATGTGATCTTCTTGATCGTATTCAAAAAAACACTGAAGCATGGGAGAATGACAAAGGTAGAAAGTCAGGTATAAATTATGACTATGAATGCCTTACAACTTTTATGTCATCCGAGGATTTTCATAATGTTAGTGTTGTTTATGGTCTTGATTCTCAAGTTGATGCAAACGTATATATAAGGCTTTTGCTTCTTACATTGATATTCCTAAAAAGGAATGGGATAAGTACCATGCACCTGATAAAGATACTATTAATTGTGTCTCTGCTAGAGATATAGAAGTTCATACTGTTGATTCTATTGTGCCTGAACCTTATATTGAGAAAATGCCTTTCCCTGCTAAGGTAAAAGAACATTCTATGTTAGCTAGCATGGTTAATAAAAGTGGAAGGAAACTTGTAGAACCTGAGGAACAAATAACTATAGAACCCACAGTAGCAATAGTAAAGGACCTTGGTTTTGAAAATGTAGAAGAGGGACACATTATATTTTGTGAAGATGCTTCTAATATTGTCTCTCATCATAGTAAATCTAGGAAACCTAGTGTTCCTGTGCTATCTGTTAGGATAGGTGATCATTGCTATTATGGTTTATGTGATATTGGTGCTAGTTAATTATAGTGCTATTCCTTTTGAGCTTTATAAAGAAATCATGCATGAAATTGGTTCTTGTGAACTGGAAGACATTGATGTGATTATTCAACTTTCTAATAGGGAAACTATTTCTCCGATTGGTATTGTTAGAGATGTGGAGGTCCTATGTGGTCAAACTAAATATCCTGCTGATTTTCTAGTACAAGGCACTTCTGCTAGTGATACTTGTCCTATTATATTTGGTAGACCATTCTTAAACACTTGTGGTGCTGTTATAGATTGTAAAAAGGAGAAAATCCTTGCAAATTTTGATGGAGAGTCTTATGAATTTAATTTCTCAAAATTTTCTAAAACACCTTATGAAGATGAGTTACCAAATGAAAATTATAGAGTTTAGCAATTAGCTGCTATTGCTCTTGCTCCTAACAATCCTTTGCAGTAATACATGGAAGACCACAAAAGTGATGTCTTTATGGAAGAAAGGAATGAAATTGATGAGATTTTCCTACATCAGCCAGCAATGCTGAAACATAATTTACCTGTGGAAGACTTGGGTACCACATTACCACCCAAGGAAGATCCTGTTTTTGATTTAAAGCCTTTGCCTGATAATCTTAAATATGCTCATATTGATGATAATAAATTATATTATTAGTTATCAACTTTCTGATAAAGAAGAGGAGAGATTATTGGGGATATTGAAGAAACATAGAGGTGCTATTGGTTATACTCTTGATGATTGGAAGGGGATTTCTCCTATATGTCAGCATGCTATTCATATTGAACCTGATGCAAAGCTAGTTGTTGAACATCAACACCGTTTAAATCCTAAGATGAAGGATGTGGTAAGAAATGAGGTATTGAAACTCCTTGATGCTGCTATTATTTGTCTTATTGCTGATAGTAGATGGGTTAGTCCTGTGCATTGTGTCCCTAATAAAGGAGGGATGACTGTTGTGCCAAATGAAAATAATGAACTTATTCCTCAAAGAGTAGTGGTTGGTTATAGGATGTGAATTGATTTTAGAAAAGTTAACAAAGTCACTAACAAAGATCATTATCCTTTGCCTTTTATTGATCAAATGTTAGAAAGGTTGTCTAAGAAAACTCATTTCTGCTTTCTTGATGGTTATTCTGGGTTTTCTCAAATTGCTGTTAAAAAGCTTGATCAAGAGAAAACAACTTTCACTTTTCCTTATGGAACCTATGCTTATAGACGTATGCCTTTTGGTTTATGTAATGCCCTGCTACTTTTCAAAGATGCATGTCTGCTATCTTTCATGGTTTTTGTGAAGAAATTGTGGAAGTTTTCATGGATGATTTCTCCGTCTATGGAACTTTTTTGATAATTGCTTGCAGAATCTTGATAAAAGTTTTGCAGAGATGTGAGGAGACTAATCTTGTTCTTAACTGGGAGAAATGCCATTTTATGGTTAATGAAGGAATTGTTCTTGGACATAAAATTTCTGAAAGAGGTATTGAAGTTGATAGAGCTAAAGTTGAAGCCATTGAGAAAATACCTTGTCCCAGGGATGTCTAAGGTATTCGTAGTATTCTTGGTCATGCGGGTTTCTATAGAAGGTTTATTAAAGATTTCTCTAAAATATCAAAGCCTCTTACTAATCTTCTTCAATAAGATGTACCTTTTGTTTTTTATGAAGATTGTAGAGAAGCTTTTGAAATTTTCAAGAAGGCTTTAATATATGCCCCTATTGTTCAACCACCCGATTTGAATTTACCGTTTGAAATTATGTGTGATGCTAGTGATTATCCTGTAGGTGCTGTTCTTGGACAACAGATAGATAAGAAGTTAAATGTTATTCATTATGCTATTAAAACTCTTGATGCTGCTCAAAAGAATTATGCTACCACTGAAAAATAATTCCTAGCTGTAGTTTTTGCTTGTGATAAATTTAGGCAGTATATTGTTGATTCTAAAGACTATTCATACTGATGATGCTGCTATTAAGTACCTAATGGAAAAGAAAGATGCTAAGCCTAGGCTTATTAGATGGGTGCTTCTTTTACAAGAATTTGATTTACATATCGTGGATACGAAGGATGCTGAAAATCCTGTTGCTGATAATTTGTCTAGATTAGAAAATATCCCTGATGACCCTATTCCTGTTAATGATAGTTTTCCTAATGAACAGTTAGCTGCAATAAAAGTGAGCTCTCAAGAGAGTCCATGGTATGTTGATTATGCTAATTTTATTGTTTCCAAGTATTTTCCTCCTACCTTTACAGCTCAGTAAAGAAGAAAATTCTTCTATCCTTTGAGGCATTATTTTTGGGATAACCCACACTTATATAAAGAAGGTGTTCATGCTATTATGAGAAGATGTGTTCCCGAAAATGAACAACGAGATATATTGAGAAAATATCATAGTAGTGCTTATGTAGGAAATCACGCTGGAGATAGAACCGCACATAAGGTTCTACAATCAGGTTTTTATTGGCCTAGTCTCTTTAAAGATGCTAGACAATTTATTTTATCTTGTGATCAATGTCAAAGGGTTGGAAATATTTCTAGACGTAATTAAATGCCTATGAATTATTCTCTTGTTATTGAACCGTTTGATTGTTGGGGTTTTGACTTTATGGGTCCTTTCCCTCCTTCACAAGGATACACTCATATTCTTGTTGCTGTTGATTATGTTACTAAATGTGTAGAAGCTATACCTACTAAAAGTGATGATGGTGAAACCTCATTAAGAATGGTTAAAGACATTATTTTCCCTAGGTCTGGTGTGCCTAGATATCTTATGACTGATGGGGGTTCTCATTTTATTCATGGTGGTTTTAGAAAAACCCTTGCTAAATATGATGTTAACCCTAGAATTGCTTCACCCTATCATCCTCAAACTAGTGGGCAAGTAGAATTATCAAATAGAGAAATCAAATCTATCTTGCAGAAGACTGTTAACAAATCTAGAAAAAATTGGGCTAAGAAATTAAATGATGCTTTGTGGGCTTATGGAACTGCTTATAAAAATCCCATGGGCATGTCTCCTTATAAAATGGTTTATGTAAAAGCTTGTCACTTGCCTTTAGAATTAGAACACAAAGCTTATTGGGCAATGAAAGACCTAAATAGATATTTTAAACTAGCTGGTGAGAAAAGGTTGCTTGACTTAAGTTCTTTAGATGAATGGAGGAGTGAAGCATATGAAAATGCTAAGCTCTAAAGAGAAAGTTAAAAGATGGCATGATAAGAGAATTATTAAAATATAATTTCATGTTGGTGAGAAAGTATTATTGTATAGGTATCGTCTCAGATTTTTTGTAGGAAAATTACTCTCGAGATGGGAGGGACCTTTTTTTATCGAAGAGGTATATCATTCGGGGGCAACTAATTTTTTTTCCCTTGAAGACAACACTTTACAAGTGGTGAATGGCCCAAGACTCAAGTATTATATTTCTAGAGATCCTTATAATGAAACTATTGATTGTATTCAAGCCATGATCCCGGAGGAGTTTATTAAGAAGCATATTTCAGAAACTACAGAGTCAGTTTTCGAATAGGTATCAGTTTTGGTAAGCAAACGTTCACGAAACATCTTCCAACTTTTATTTTTTCTGTTTTTGGAAAATATGAAAAATTATGAGCCGGAAACGAGGCGGAGACGGAGCCCGCAGGCTCCACTCCATAGGGTGGCACGGGACCACTCCTGGCCGCGCTAGCCCTTGGTGTGGGCGCCCCGGAGCCCCTCTTCGACTCGTTTTCGACCTGGACTTTCCTTTCGTTATGAAACTTTTTTCTATATATCTCCCGGATCCCCCGAGGTTAGTATATCGTTTTCTCGTCGTGTTTCTGATTCGAGCTGTTTCTGCCAGGATCTGTTTTCGGTTTTATAAGCATCATGGTCTCCGCCAACGACAACAAGGGGAAGGGATAGAAGGAAGGTTATGTCCAAGACCGGGAATAGGAGGAGGAGATCGAGGGTGGATCTGAAGGAGATGTAGAAGAGAACTCATGAGTGCGTCCACGTGTCACCGTCGCAAGCATCAGAGTGGTGGCTAACCCCTTGAAGCTGAAGAGAGGCGCGAGGATGAGCACCAGAAGGAAGGTTCCAAGTCACTCCTTAGCATCGAGAACGCCTGCTGTGGGTGTTAAGAACCAATTCCACTCATTAATTCATGATTATCAGTTCAAAAAGGTGCCCCAGAGGGATTTTCCCTCTATGTTGGATATCAATCGTTCTAACAGTGCAGATGAAGGAAGCTCTCAACCTAAGGAAGAGTGGGGGGAAATCTTGGTGGCTGGGATTCACAGTCCGACAGGGATGCAAACTGTACTGATCACAATAAAGAGGTGATGCGTATGCTTATGTTCGTGATTGAAGATCTGAAGAAATCAATTGATAAGCTCATCGAGAAGGGCTCACCACCACCACCGAAGAATTGATTCGTCATTGGGTTTGGCATCCCCTCGGCTTGTTCCAAGCTTGGGGGGAGTGCCGCGGTATCACATCACTATATTTCATCTTTTTACTTTTTCAGTAGAGTCATATCATGAGTAGAGAAGTTATCATATAGGATGATTTGCAGTATAGAAGTGTCTCTCCTTAGTTGGTTATCGTTGTATCCGTTGGTGTGAGTTGCCGGTTTGAAATATTAATGAGAAGTTTCATCATTTATTTTCTGCACACGTTATTTTAGTTTTCAATTTTTGTCATATGGTTGAGATTGTTATTAGTATTTGGTATCACTCTAGAGATCATCAAGTTAATTTCGTTGGTTTTGGCAAACTTAGCTTGGGTCAGCAGAAATAATAATTTGAGATGCTGGAGCTCTCCCCGGCACCCTGTCGGGAGGGAAATTCATCACCGGAGGGGTCTACACCACCATGCCCGCATCCGGAATGATGCGTGAGTAGTTCATCCTTGCACTACAGGTCCATACAAGTAGCTAGATGGTTGTTCACTCCTCTTTATGCCTCATGTTTAGATCTTGGGAGCTGCCTAACATGATCATGATCATCTTATTGTAATGCTACATGTTGTGTTTGCTGGGATTCGATGAATATTGAATGCTATGTCCAATAATTATCAATCTATCATGTTTATTCATGTTTATGTTATTTATGATCTTGCATGCTCTCTGTTACAAGTAGATGCTCTGGCCAAGTTTATGCTTGTAACTCCAAGATGGGGTATTTATGCTAGATAGTGGGTTCATGTCTCCCTTTCACTCAGACTCGAGTGACAGAAATGTAACGGGTGGGGGATGTGTTGTTGCCATTAGGGAGAAAACAACGATGTTTACATGGTTTACATTACACACTTTTCTTAGTGAGATTATCTGTTGCTTGCAACTTAATACCCATGGTTTGATTGGATGACGCTCTGAGGGTGGATTTATTAGTCATAGATGCAGTTGGATAACGTTCTATGAATCCTGTTGTAATGCCCGCATGAATCACATAGTAATAATCATGTCATGCATATGAACTAGCGTGCAACCTTTATATATGTCAATTGCCCAGCTGTAATTTGTTTACCTAACATGCTATCTATCTTTTATGGAGAGACACCACTAGTGAACTGTGGACCCCGGTCCATTTTCTTACACTAATAATACAACCACTGCACCCACTGATTTCCTACCGCTATTACTGTTTTCCTACTGCCATCACTATTTTCTTTTCATCTGCTGCAAACAACTACTGTTTTACACACCATAAGTTTAACTCTTTGTTTTCAGCAAAAACGGTGAGATTGACAACCTCACTGCTTCGTTGGGGCAAAATGATTTGATTGTGTTGTGTAGGTTCCACGTTGCTACTAAACCGGTAGTGCGCCCTGCCAACATCAGCTGACAACAACCTTCAGAAGTGATTTCTTTCTCCTACTGGTCGATTCAACCTTGGTTTCTTTCTCAGGGAAAACTTGTCACTGTGCTCTTCATACCTTCCTGTTGGGGTCTCCCAACAAGCGTACAATCTACGCTTATCACTACACTCTTCATACCTTCCTCTTGGAGTCTCCCAACGAATGTGTTTTCACACGCAACTATCAAGCCTCAATCCACGAAAAGTTTTGTAACCACCGTCATCGTCAACCCTAGTTCGGGAGGGTTCTGAAGCTCTCTCCGACACCATGCCGGGAGGGGAAATCATCACCGAAGGGCTCTACATCACCATGTCTGCCTCTAGAGTGATGCGTGAGTAGTTAATCCTTGGACTACGGGTCCATAGAAGTAGCTAGATGATTGTCTTCTCCTCTTTATGCCACGATGTTTAGATCTTGTGAGATGCCTAACATGTTCAAGATCATCTATCTGTATTGCTACATGTTGTGTTTGTTGGGATCCGATGAATGTTGAATGCTATGTCAAGTTGATTATAGATCTATCTTTTATATGTTATTTGTGATCTTGCATGCTCTGCATCATTATTAGATGCTCTGGCCAAGTTGATGCTTGTAACTCCAAGAGGGAGTATTTATGCTCGATAGTGGGTTCATGCCTCCCTTATATTTGTGCTCGAGTGACGGAACGTGATGGATGGGGGATGTGTTGTTGCCATTAGGGATAAAACAACAATGCTTTTTCTAAGGATATTTGTATTGTTTACATTACGCACTTTACTCATAATCTGTTGCTTGCAACTTAATACCCAAAGTATGTTTGGATTACGTTCTGAGGGTGGATTAATAGTCACAGATGCAGTTGGATAACGGTTTATGAATTATGTTGTAATCCCCAAACAAATCTCACAGTAATCATCATGTCTTGCATATGCACTATGGTGCAGCCTTTATTTCTGTCAATTTCCCAGCTATAATTTGTTTACCCATCATGTTATCTATCTGTTTTGGAGAGACACCACTATTTAACTGTGGACGCCGGTCCATTCTTTTACACTGATAATACAACCTACTGCAATCACGATTCTTTTACTGCAATCATTTTTCTCTTTTCATTTGCTGCAATCATCCATCATTTTCCACATTATATATCTATTCTTTTGTGTTAGCAAAACCGGTGAGATTGACGACAAACTGTTTCGTTGGGGCAAAGTATCTTGCTTGTGCTGTGTACAAATTCCACGCTGCTACTGAGCCTGGTAGTGCGCCCTGCCAACATCAGCTGTCATCAACCTTCAGAAGTGATTTCTTTCTTCTACTGGTCGATTAAACCTTGGTTTCTTTCTGGGGGAAACTAGCTGCTGTACTCTTCATACCTTCCTCTTGGCGTCTCCTAATGAACGTGTGTTCTCACGTCACCAAGCACTTTTCTAGCGTCGTTGCCGGGGAATTTTGAAGTCATCGTAAGCAAGAAGTCTCCCGTCAAGGCTCCATCACTTTTCTGGCGCTGTTGCCGGGGAGAAACACGCTCCAGCGTGTTGGGCCGTGGTTTTGTCCCGCGCAGAGCAAAACGGACGCGAGCGGACCAAATTGGTCGGCGCGTGAGAGTTTCTCTTATAGAACAAAATATTACTATTAATATCACTAATTGATATAATATGAAAGTATATTACATGGTGAATTAAATGATATTGATTTGATATTATAAATGTCGATACTTTTTTCTATAAAAGTGGTCAAAATTTAGCAAGTTTGACTTTCAACAAATCTAATACGCAGAGTAAAAAATAAATGTAGGCTGTACTAGCTAAAAGTCTAAAACTGGACCTATGGGCGTGCATCGTCAAAAAAATAAACGACCTTCCTTTTCGAGTAACTTATCAACAAGTGAAGTTCCAGTTAAAATTAGAGAAATAACAATACAAGAAAACTAGCTAGCGAATCTACCGGATGATATAGAAGATTGTACTCACACTAGTGGAAACATGGGCATTGGTCCCGGTTTGTAAGCCCCATTTGTCTCGGTTGTGCAACAGGGATGGGCCAGCCGGGACAAATGGCCCTCCCCTATTGGTCCCGGTTGTGCCAGGACCCGGGACAAATGGGGCTGACCACGTGGCGAACCTGGCCAGGGGCATTCGTCCCGGTTCTTAACACGAACCGGGATGAATGCCTCCTCTGCCGCGGCAACACTTTTGCCATTTTCTCTGCTGCGACATAGTTTTTTTTTCTATTTATTATTTTCCTTTTTATTTTATGTTTTGCGATCAATTCGATTTTACGATACCCCTGTCACCATACATTGATAAGGAGCCTTGGTGGACCCTCCCCGGACCTCCCGGATCCCAGGAGAAGAGAGGAGCCCAGTGGCCCTTCCCCGGACCTCCCGGATCCCACGAGAAGAGAGGAGCCTTGGTGGCCCCTTCCCGGACCTCCCGGATCCCACGAGTGAATAAGTAATACATATATATAGCAAAAGAAGGAACACTTATATTACAGAAGCTAAGTATATCGAGCATATTACATGAACGATGGAATGAATTACAAAATCAAATTCAGTTCCAACCGGCGCTATAGTACTCTCCATTTACATTTAGGACCTCTGCATCTAAGAAGCCCGCAATTTCCTCCTGAATTGCTCGTATACGGTCCCTTGGTAGAAGACCGTCCAGGAGCCGTTCGATCTAATATAAAGAAGAGTGGTCAATATATATTAATGAAACTAAGTAACTAAAATAGTTGGTAATAAGAAAAATTGACGACTGACGTACATGAAGGTGGTTTAAATCTCTGCCCTTGGGACAGGTCGTCTGACGAATGAACTCGCAGACGTAGTATCCACACAAGTGATCCCCGTCTCCCTGTTGCAAGGACTTTACAAGAACATGGTTTCAATCAAAATAATAATCAACCAGCCATGATAATGGTATCGACACTAGAATCAAGGAGATGCGCGGATCTAGATAGTAGTACTTACTTCCACAATATCAAATGTAAGCTCTGATTTCCATTCACCTCTGGAATTTTTTGTGAACCTCTTCCAAATGCTTCCCGGGAAAGAAAAAGAATAAAAAGAGTTAGTAATTACTTGATATCCGAAAATGAAACAAAGTAATCGATATAGTGCCATATATAAAGAGTGAAATTAATAAAGGTTGAAATTACCGCTGGATCATTTCCTGCATGGGCGCCCACATCGCTAGGGGTTTACGTTTTGGGTCCATTACCAGTACTTTTCCTTTGTCAACTTGGAAGATTAGCAGAATATACTGGAAGCTGCGCACGCAGAAATCAATTATACACTGAACATCAAGTAAGGAAAACAGAATGTGTACAGCAAAGTAACACTCACCCGAAGTTGTAAGGAAATAGTATTTCCCGTCGGTGTTGTTGAAACCTTATTGCCCTCAGAATATTATCTTCTGTATCCTTGCGAGATAGCTAAGTATTCTTATGATTAACAAAATGTGGGTCAATGAACCCAATATCATAGATTTGTCCTCTTTTGCATTCGAGAATCTTCATTCTGCAATTATAATATAATGAGTGTATTATATATATATGAATATGCAATAAAAGAGGTGAGCTAGCTAGAGAATTAATTAGAGAAATAAGTACTTACAGACAATAGGCCCTAACGAATAACTGAAACAATTCGGAAAATTGAATCAGAAGCATTCCATCTCCATACCCGTAGTGCTCGTCTCTAACTGCGACACATATCCAGTCCTGAGATTTCTCAGCGGCTTCCATGTAACAATTATGCACTCTTTGCATTTTGGTTGGTAGATCCTTTACCTCCTTAGGTCTGACGAGAGGATTCCCGTGCTGGTATTTGTACGCACATTCAGCTTCGGGGAAGTAGTCTATTTTTTGCATATACTCAACAATGGACAAACCCGCAACAGCTGCCCTTTCTCCGAACAGTTCTATAAACTCCGGATCAATTTGCTCGTCAGCATTAGTGCTCGACCCCACCTGGGTATAGGAAATCACTTTGAGCGGGGAGATGGATTGTTTTTTCTGCTCTCCGAGCTGGGCAATTGATTTCCCCCTTTTTGCGCTTGCGCTACTACTCTTCGTCGACCGCACCATTTCCTGGCGTGACTTCAGAATAGAGCGGTCAAAGTTAGATGACAGACTCGGCTCGTGTTGATGAAGAGTCTTCACCATTTTCCACGCTCGTTCTACATCTTCTTCGGTCTCGGGGAAATCTGCCTTTTTCTGCTCTTTCCGCTTTGATTTCCACGCCTCATATTTGTCCCTTGCGATTTTCTGGTTTTGCACAGGAGTATAGTCGTAAGGTATCTTGGGTAACTTCTTTGGTACCTTCGGGAGGGGTGACCGTTGACGGTTGGGTGATCTTTTACGTTTCGGCAGAAACTTAGTGGGCGGACAAGACTGACGCGGTGGCGTAGGCGACCGCGCTAGAGACGTGCACGGCGTAGGCGATCGCGTTGGAGACAGCATGCATGGCAGAGACAACCGCGCTGGAGACTGTTGCGCTGGAGAATGGTGAGGAGTCGATGGCCTTGCCGTCCGATTTGGAAGCACAATGCATTCCTTTAGCCATAGAACGGTCAACTTCTTGGCTTCTCCGAGTTCAGTCTGCTGAAATTCGCATGGGCTAGCAGGCCCATTAGGCAATTTCCATTTAATCCCTAAGGCCCATGCTGCCATAGCAAATGGTGGGAGTTTAGTCCCACATTGCTAGTTGGGAGAGTTTTGCACCAGTTTATAAGGTGAGCTCTCTCCCCACTAGTGTGAGTTGGTATGAAGAGAGAGGAGTAGTGGAGGTGTTCCACACGCGCGCTCCTCCTCCTCCGCCGCCCGCCTCGCCACGCCTCGCCTCGTCACGACACGTCACGACGCGCCGCGCCGCGGGTTGCGGGAATGAGCCGAGCCGATGCCTTTATTTTGGCAGTTGGAAACGGAGTCAACAGACACGCCAATAATATGAGACGTCATATTGATTGTTGTCTATTGCGTCACATTTATTTTGGTAACAGCCGCGCGCAGTAAAACGCCGCATTGATCACGTGTTAACCGCGCGCAGTAAAACGGCGCATTGATTACGTGGTAACGGCTGTAGTAAACGCCAAATTGATTTGTGAGCTGACCATTCTCCTACCGTGCCTATATATTGAACTGCAGGGGGCGGACACATACACACAAGTCATACGCTCTGTACCCACTGTCGTTCCTCTCTCTGTTGCTGCCTCCGGTGATCCCATCCCGTCTACCGCGTACACGGCCGACGGGAGAGCAGGCCTCCGAAACCACGCCTCTCCAGATCCTGTACGGGAGAGGGGCGATTAGGTTTTTGGGGAGCGTCTCCTACGCGACTGCTCGCTGCCGTACGTCTACTTCGACTACTACCTCATCATCAACATGGCCTCCGAAGCCGAACGAGCTGCTGCTGCCGCCGCTGCTGCCACCGAGGCCGCTGCTGCTGCTGAGGCCGCCAACGCTGCTGCTGCCGCCGCGGCCGCCGCCTCTGCTACGACTACTGCCAATTGGCCAACTGCAGGGTATAACACGTTTATCCCTGCCCTTGTTATTTCCATGTGTGCGATACTAGTAGTTTGCGTAGATGTGTCTACTGTCAACCTAGTATGCATGAATATGGTTAATTATCAGTATGCTTACGTCATGATCGTGGTTTATACTTGGATTAATTTAATCTGTAAATTGCCTAAATTCCTAACAATCCAAAAACCTAAAATGTGTAGGCAATTTTCTATTCATGGTTTTGCTACTGCACTGAAACCGGACCCGTTTACGGGGACGTACTTTAAGCGTTGGCAGACCAAAACATTCTAATGGCTCACGGCTATGAACGTGTTCTGGGTCGTCGGTGTCACTCCCACGGAAACGATTACTCCTGATCAGGAGAAGGCGTTTAGGGATGCCACCGTCGTCTTTGTTGGATGCGTTCTAAGCGTGATCGGAGAGAAGTTTGTTGACGCATATTTACATGTGCGGGTTGCCAAGGACTTGTGGGAGGCGCTCGAATCCAAATTCGGCGCAACCGATGCTGGCAGCGAGATGTACAGTATAGAGCAGTTCCATGACTACAGAATGGTCGAAAACCGTTCTGTTTTGGAGCAGGCTCATGAGATACAGTGCATCGCTAAGGATCTTGAAATTCTCAAGTGCGTGTTACCGGGCAAGTATGTCGCGGGATGCATAATCGCCAAGCTGCCTAATTCCTGGAGGAGCTTTGCCACTACTCTGAAACATCAGAGGCGTGAATTCTCAGTAGAGGATGTCATCGGCCATCTGAGTGTTGAGCAGAATTCGAGGGCAAAGGACTCGCATGGAAAAGGGAATGAAGGGACTTCTGCGGCCAATATGGTACAGAAGAACTACAACTCCCACAAGAACAAGGCGAGGACTGGTGTCCAGCAGAATACCGACTTCAAGAAGAAGGCTAAGAAGACCTTCAAGAAGGATAAGAAGAAAGATGGCTGCTTCACTTGTGGTTCACTGGAACACTGGGCTGGGAAGTGCCCAAAGAAGTATGTGAAGCCAGGACAGGATTCCAAGGCTGTCAACATGATCGTGAGCAACAATGAGAATGGGCATCTGGGTATGGTAATTTATTTACTGTATTTTCAGTTTGTCAGTCTACTGATTGGTGGATTGACACAGGTGCAAACATTCATGTGTGTGCTGACATCTCATTGTTTTCTTCTTATCAGGTCACAAGGAACGGGTCCGTATTGATGGGGAACGGCGCAAGTGCTTCTGTACTTGGTGTTGGCACGGTCGATCTGAAGTTTACTTCGGGAAGGATCGTGCAGCTCAAGAACGTGCAGCATGTCCCCGCCATCAAGAAGAATCTCGTTAGTGGCTCCCTTCTATGTAGAGAAGGATTTAAGTTGGTTTTCGAGTCCAATAAAGTAGTTGTAACGAAATATGGACTGTTTGTTGGAAAAGGGTATGAGTGCGGAGGTCTGTTCCGCTTTTCCCTCGCTGATTTTTGTAATAAAGTCGTGAACAATATTCATTCGAGTGTTAATGAAACAGAAGTTTGGCATTCACGTCTTTGTCACGTTGGTTTCAGTTGCATGACGCGGTTAGCAAAACTAAATTTAATTCCAAGTTTCACTTTAGCCAAAGGTTCTAAGTGCCATTCGTGTGTACAAGCAAAGCAACCTCGCAAGCCCCACAAGGCTGCGGAGGAGAGACACTTGGTGCCATTAGAACTCATACATTCTGATCTCTGTGAGATGAATGGTGTGTTGACTAAATGTGGAAAGAGATACTTCATGACGTTAATAGATGATTCCACTAGGTTTTGCTATGTATATCTGTTAAACACTAAAGACGAGGCTCTACACTACTTTAAAATCTATAAGGCAGAAGTTGAGAATCAACTTGAAAAGAAAATTAAACGAATCCGGTCAGATCGTGGTGGAGAGTATTTCTCTAATGAGTTTGACTCTTTCTGTGCGGAACATGGCATTATTCACGAGAGGACGCCTCCCTATTCACCTCAGTCAAATGGGGTTGCCGAAAGGAAAAACCGTACTCTAACAGATTTGGTTAACACCATGTTAGATACATCGGGTTTATCCAAGGCATGGTGGGGGGAGGCTATATTGACATCATGTCATGTCCTGAATAAAGTTCCGACAAAAGACAATGAGGTCACTCCCTATGAGCAATGGGAGAAGAGAAAAACAACACTCCCGTACTTACGTACTTGGGGCTGTTTGGCAAAAGTCAATGTGCCGATCCCCAAAAAGCGTAAACTTGGACCAAAGACCGTGGATTGCGTTAATTTGGGATACGCTAAGAATAGCGTTGGCTATAGATTTCTAGTAGTGAAATCTGAGGTACCTGACGTGAAGGTCGGTACGATTTTGGAGTCTAAAGATGCTACATTCTTTGAGGATATTTTTCCTATGAGAGATATGCAAAGCACTTCTAGACAGGAATCAGAGGAGACTCCTGAACCTGCCATTCCTATGGAATATTATGAACAAACACATGATGAGAATCCTGAGAAGGATGACGAGGAAACCCTTGGTAGGGGCAAGAGACAGAGGACTGCAAAGTCCTTTGGTGATGATTTCCTTGTGTACCTTGTGGATGATACTCCCACTTCTATTTCAGAAGCTTATGCATCTCCAGATGCTGACTACTAGAGAGAAGCGGTCCGTAGCGAGATGGATTCCATCATGGCTAATGGAACGTGGGAGATCACTGAACGTCCTTATGGCTGTAAACCATTAGGATGTAAGTGGGTGTTTAAAAAGAAGCTTAGGCCTGATGGTACGATTGAAAAGTACAAGGCTAGACTTGTGGCCAAGGGTTATTCCCAGAAAGAAGATGATGATTTCTTTGACACTTATTCACCTGTGGCCAGACTGACCACCATTCGAGTATTACTCTCGTTGGAGGCCTCGCATGGTCTTCTCGTCCATCAGATGGATGTTAAGACGGCTTTCCTAAATGGAGAGTTAGACGAGGAAATCTATATGCAACAACCAGATGGCTTTGTGTTAGATGGTCAAGAAGGAAAGGTGTGTAAATTACTGAAATCTTTATATGGGCTGAAACAAGCACCTAAGCAATGGCATGAGAAGTTCAATACAACTTTAACATCTGTTGGCTTTGTTGTTAATGAAGCTGACAAATGTGTATACTATCGCCATGGTGGGGGCGAAGGAGTTATTTTGTGTTTTTATGTTGATGACATACTGATATTTGGGACCAACCTCAAAGTAATCAATGAGGTTAAGTCATTTCTATCCCAGAACTTTGAGATGAAAGATCTTGGTGTGGCTGATGTTATCTTGAACATCAAGCTATTGAGAAACAATGAGGGTGGGATTACACTTCTGCAATCCCATTATGTTGAGAAGGTTTTGAGTCGTTTTGGATATTCGGACTGCAAAACTTCTCCAACGCCATATGATCCTAGTGTGCGGATTCGAAAGTTCGAAGGCACAGCTAAGGATCAGCTGAGGTATTCTCAAGTAATTGGTTCACTCATGTATCTAGCGAGCGCTACGAGGCCTGACATCATGTTTGCTGTGTGCAAACTAAGCCGGTTTGTTTCCAATCCGGGTGATGTGCATTGGCATGCTGTAGAAAGAATTATGCGCTATCTGAAAGGTACCTTGAACCATGGACTTCACTACAGTGGATATCCTTCGGTACTTGAAGGGTATTGTGATGCGAATTGGATCTCTGATGCTGATGAGATGAAAGCCACAACGGGGTATGTGTTTACCCTTGGAGGTGGTGCTGTTTCCTGGAAGTCTTGCAAGCAAACGATCTTAACGAGATCGACAATGGAAGCAGAATTGACAGCATTAGACACGTCTAGTGTCGAAGCAGGATGGCTTTGAGATCTTTTGATGGGCTTGCCTGTGGTTGAAAAGCCAGTACCGGCTATCCTTATGAACTGTGACAATCAAACAGTGATTGTCAAGGTGAAGAGTTCAAAGGAAAATGCACAGTCCACAAAGCACATAAAAATGAGATTAAAAGCTGTCAGACATTTAAGAAACTCCGGAGTGATAGCGGTGGATTATATCCAGTCGGCTAAAAATCTGGCAGATCCCTTTACTAAAGGGCTATCACGTGTTGTGATAGAAAGTGCATCGAGGGAGATGGGTATGAGACCCACATGAGTTGCCATGGCAGTAACCCAACCTATGTGATCGGAGATCCCGTGAAGTGGGACCTGGGAAAACAAGCTAGTGGTTAACTGAGGAGAGTAATTTTTACTAACCCACTCCACTGGAGATGCAGTACTCTCAAAAACTGTATGGCAGGTTGACTTTTGTCTTAATGTGTTCCAAGGCTTGTATAAGCAAGATGCTATCCTACAGAGCGATCTTTGGAGGAACACACCTATATGATCCTGACTGCTGGTCACAGTCTATGAGATTGGGTGATCTCTAATAAGTTCATGAATAGGCCAGGAGTATGACTAATATGCTCCACCCGAGGGGTCAGCCTTCGGCAGCCTAGTACTGGCAAGACATTTAGTGAAACTATTTTACGCCAAACTCACAATTCAAGGCATAGTCCATTGTTCAGTTGTGATGTAGTGTAGGTACTTGTTCTAGGTGGATGTTCAACCTTAACGGGTCTCCACTGAAAATGTCGGTATATAAAAACAGTGAATGGAACAGAGGACAACACATGGGTCTTCGGGATCTGGTGGGGGATTGCTGAAATTCGCATGGGCTAGCAGGCCCATTACGCAATTTCCATTTAATCCCTAAGGCCCATGCTGCCATCGCAAATGGTGGGAGTTTAGTCCCACATTGCTAGTTGGGAGAGTTTTGCACCAGTTTATAAGGTGAGCTCTCTCCCCACTAGTGTGAGTTGGTATGAAGAGAGAGGAGTAGTGGAGGTGTTCCACACGCGCGCTCCTCCTCCTCCGCCGCCCGCCTCGCCACGCCTCGCCTCGTCACGACACGTCACGACGCGCCGCGGGTTGCGGGAATGAGCCGAGCCGATGCCTTTATTTTGGCAGTTGGAAACGGAGTCAACAGACACGCCAATAATATGAGACGTCATATTGATTGCTGTCTATTGCGTCACATTTATTTTGGTAACAGCCGCGCGCAGTAAAACGCCGCATTGATCACGTGTTAACCGCGCGCAGTAAAACGGCGCATTGATTACGTGGTAACGGCTGTAGTAAACGCCAAATTGATTTGTGAGCTGACCATTCTCCTACCGTGCCTATATATTGAACTGCAGGGGGCGGACACATACACACAACTCATACGCTCTGTACCCACTGTCGTTCCTCTCTCTGTTGCTGCCTCCGGTGATCCCATCCCGTCTACGGCGTACACGGCCGACGGGAGAGCAGGCCTCCGAAACCCCGCCTCTCCAGATCCTGTACGGGAGAGGGGCGATTAGGTTTTTGGGGAGCGTCTCCTACGCGACTGCTCGCTGCCGTACGTCTACTTCGACTACTACCTCATCATCAACATGGCCTCCGAAGCCGAACGAGCTGCTGCTGCCGCCGCTGCTGCCACCGAGGCCGCTGCTGCTGCTGAGGCCGCCAACGCTGCTGCTGCCGCCGCGGCCGCCGCCTCTGCTACGACTACTGCCAATTGGCCAACTGCAGGGTATAACACGTTTATCCCTGCCCTTGTTATTTCCATGTGTGCGATACTAGTAGTTTGCGTAGATGTGTCTACTGTCAACCTAGTATGCATGAATATGGTTAATTATCAGTATGCTTACGTCATGATCGTGGTTTATACTTGGATTAATTTAATCTGTAAATTGCCTAAATTCCTAACACAGTCACCTCTCCGTCTTCACCTTCAGGGAATTCAAGCTTCACCCGCTCAAATCCGTTGACAACTTCATCGACCCCAAAAACAGCGTAGCCCCGTGGAACCGGAAGACTATGGTGAGTTGTTTCGTTGCCAATTGGTAAGACATAGCCAACCGCCGCCTCGATGGTTATATTGACGACCTTCACGTGGAGCTCACAGGTTGTCATCTACGTGATATCATCCACCGGGTGCATCATCACCCGGGAGCTGCGTGGACGCAACGCTGCTTTTCTGATGAGAATGTGCGGCGCCGGTAGAAACGACTTCACTCTCTACCATGTGTGGTACACCGGTAGACACTAGCTGCTGGCTAAGTGTTTTAATTTTCTCCTGCTGGTTCATTGCTACATCCTGCGTCCGCTTTATCTGTTCTTCAAGTTGACGCCTCCAGTTTGCCTGACTCTCTGCTTCAGCCGCCTCCGCGTCCTTTTTCCGTTGACGGCTTCTATCGGGGTATTTCTTTTTGCTGTCGTCAAACCCAATACTCCACGGAGGATTGCCTTTTGTGCCTCGTGTATGCCCTACGTGTTCCTTATTCCCGAGGGCGCGTGTGAGCTCGTCGTTCTCTCTATCTGGCACGAACCTCCCCTCTTAAACATCATTTATTGCGCTTCTCAGATCTTCAATGGTAGAGGATTCTCTTTATGTCTTAGGTTATAGATTGCTTTTCCTTCGGCGTCCAACTTGCCCCCATGCCCGTAGAACCATGACCTTGTCCGCTCGACCCACAAGAATGGCTCGGGAGTGATCCCCTTCTCAAGCAGGTTGTTCTCCCATTTCTCCCACTTGGGCATGGAACCCTTGTAGCCAGCTTGCCCCATAATATGGTGATATACATTTTTGGCGGCGTTTTCCTGATTTGTTTTTGACCTTTCCTTTGCATTCTATGACAGCTTGTACTTCACAAACTCTGACCATAAGGGTTTTATTTTCTCATACCCTTGAGTGAAATCTGGAGTCTTGCCCTTCTTAACAAAGTCAAGGTTCAATCTTTTCTTCCATTTTTTGAATTGCTCGGCCATCTTTTTCAGAGTCCACGCCTTGACCTTTTCCAGTAACTCAAGTTTATTTTTAGTAACATCGGCTTCACCATCTACCTCCTCATTCTCATCCGCCTCATTCTCGTCCACCTCCGGCAAGGGTAAGGTGAAAATACACATGATCTATTTGAAAAGATGATCTTTGGCTTTTTTGCTGACAAATGAAATTCATTGTCTCCGCGGATCTTTTGGCTCATTCCACTCATGAACAGTGATCGGGATGTGATCCCTAACTAGCACTCCGCATTGCTTCACAAATTTTTGGGCAACATCAGCAGGAAGCGCGGGTGCGCCGTCTGCTGCAATCGTTTCGATCCTATATCTTTCTGTATCTTCAACTTCTTTGTTGTGCCTTGTTTAGTCTTTTTTACAGTTGATATGATTGAACCGGATGGCTAAAAATATAAAGACTGTTAATACATGTATATAGACAACGTATGCTTCATTAATTAACATATCTATATGCACCTCGTAGCCGGTGTTTGTAATTTGTACGGCTCCACCGGAGCCGTCCGCTTCTCCCTCACCGGAGCCGTCGGCTTCTCCCTCAGCAGAGACGTCTCCTCGGGTGAGCTCCGGATCTCCCTCACCGGAGTCGTTCATCCACTGGCTCACATCGGTCTCTCCCTCAGGCCCGCGGATTAAACCCGCGAGCAAGTTTTCCGCATCTTCGTCTCTTGGCTCCATACTTTTCTGAAAATACACAAAATTCCCTAAGTTAAAATTCCCTAAGTTAGAAAAAAAGAGTAATTATATTTTGCAGATCCATTTCATCAAAATTTCTTATAGATAATAGCTAATGGTACTTATACCTAAACAAGTTAGAAAAAAGAGTACCAATATGTTCTAGATCCTCATTTCAATTATAAAAGCAACATTGATGAAATATTTAAACGTATCAATACACACCAAGAGTTACATAGCTCGGGTTCATTTTATTTAACCCTAACACATCACGATCCAATAATATCACTTATACATATTCATGACATCTCTCAAACTAATTAACTCCGACCGGGTCCTAAGCCGCGGGGTGCTGAGTCGCGGGTGCTACGCATCCATAGGTAAGGAACCCTCACATGGTCATAGCTCACGTGGTAAGGAACCCTCCGAATAATCGACCAACCGCTGCTATACTCCTCATCGAGCAAGTACATGTAGCGACGTACGTGCTCGTCCTCCTACCTGATATGCTGATGTACCACCTCCTCAGGGGCCGGCTCTCTCCGCACCAACCGTGGCCCACGCGATGGCCACCAAAGAATATCCGGGTCGACCACGTCACCCGAATTTCTCACCAAGCCGCGTGTCCCGGTAGTAAGGACCTCCCAGTGCCAGCCCGGCGGGGCCCAGTCCCGGACATCGCCCGACGGGTCCAACAGAGACATAAGCTAAAAATAGACCCGGACTAAGTAAATATTCCTAATTAAGTGAAATACCTTAGTGTTTCTAACTTAGTAAAAAATAGTAAATGGAGAAATATGACATAAATAAGATGAAAGTTAAACACAAAGGATCAGATTGGCCCTTCTCATATCTTGTGCTTGTTACGAGGAAGTATACGTGATGGCGATCCGGAGAAGGATGAAGACAAGGGTTTATGAACTTCGTTGAAACTAAACAAAATCACATACGTAATATTACATATGCGACGTTCCTTAGTTCCAACCGAAACCCTCATCTTTATCCTTTCCCCGGATCACCACCGACTGTAGTACCTCTTAACAGGAACAAGGGTTTCTGAACTTTAGTAAGGAGTATGACTAGCAGATCAGATCGAGTCTTGCCGAGTAAAGTTGCGACTCGAACGGTACATAACAGTTGAGGAAGTGATCTGCAATGTTTTCACACATGCTGGATAATCTGGAATGTTGTTATGCCCCGTTCGAGTCACAAGTTTACTAGGAAAGAGTGGATCTGATCTGCTAGTCATACTCCTTACTAGGCCTTGATGTGAAGTTGGACCTTCACATTTTGTGCTTTCTACGAGGTAGTACACGTGATGGTGATGCGGGGAATAAAGGGTATCTGGACATCTTTGAAACTGAAGAAAACCATATATGTAATATAGGGAGATCCGGGCAAAGTTAGACCCTTTTGTGCACATCTATAACGGCGACATTCTTCATAACCCCGGACGGGATTTCTAAGGAATGTCACCATTACAAATGTCCACTAAAGGGTTCAACTTCATCCGGATCTCACGAACCATATTACATATGTGACGTTATTTAGTTCCAAAGAAATCCAGAAACCCTCATCTTCATCCTTTCCCCGGATCACCACCGCCTGTAGTACCTCTTAACAGGAACAAGATGGTCTTCGGGACTTGATATGAAGTTGGACCTTCACATTTTGTGCTTGTTACGAGGTAAGTACACGTGATGGCAATGCGGGGGAAGGAGGGTTTCTGGAGTTCTCTGAAACTAAACAAAATCATATATGTAATAGTGAAATATGGAAAAAACTAGACCCTTTTGTACACATACATAATGGGGACATTCTTCATAACCCCGGAAGGGATTTCTGAGGAATGTCACCGTTACAAATGTGCACTAAAGGGTTCAACTTCATCCGGATCTCACGAACCATATTACATACGTGAAATTATTTAGTTCGAAAGAAATCCAGAAACCCTCATCTTCGTCCTTTCCCCGGATCACCACCGCCTGTATTACCTATTAACAGGAACAAGATGGTCATCGGGCCTTGATGTGAAGTTGGACCTTCACATTTTGTGTTTGTTACGAGGTAAGTACACGTGATGGCGATGCGGGGGAAGGAAGGGTTTCTGGAGTTCTCTGAAGCTAAACAAAATCATATATGTAATAGTGAAATTCGGAAAAAACTAGACCCTTTTGTACATATACATAATAGGGACATTCTTCATAACCCCGGAAGGGATTTCTGAGGAATGTCACCATTACGAATGTGCACTAAAGGGTTCAACTTCATCCGGATCTCTCGAACCATATTACATATGTGACATTATTTAGTTCGAAAGAAATCTAGAAACCCTCGCATTCGTTCCTTTCCCCGGATCACCACCGCATGTAGTACCTCTTAACAGGAACAAGATGGTCATCGGTCTGTGTGCCTCATAACAGTTCCAAATTTCTAACACTAAGTAAAAAAAATTATAACTTAGCGAAACTTTCTAACTTAGTGAAATTTTCTAACTTAGTGAAATTTTTACTAACTTAGTGAAATTTCTAAAAATTCTTAAGTGAAATTCCTAACACTAAAATTTCTCTAACACTAAAATTTCTAATTTTTCTAACACTAAAATTTTCTAAGTAAAAATACCTAAATTCTCTAACACTAAAATTTCTAATATTTTTAACACTAAATTCTAAGTACAAATACCTAAATTTCTCTAACACAAAAATTTCTAATTTTTCTAACACTAAAATTTCTCTAACACTAAAATTTCAAATTTTTCTAGCACTAAAATTTTCTAAGTACAAATACATAAATTCTCTAACACTAAAATTTCTAATTTTTCTAACACTAAATTCTAACGTTTCTAACAGTAAAATAATTCTAAAAAGAAAAGCACTAAACAAAAATTTCTCTATTTCTTACCTACAGGGAGCGATTGGAGACGATCGACGGCGAGAGGCGATGGGCGAGCGGAGAGCTCGTCCACGGGCGTAGGCCGGCATTGGCGTGGCGGCGAGCGCGTCCACGGCGCGGGCGCGGAGAGCTCCGGAGGCGGGCGGGCGCAGTTCGGGGGCATGGCGTGAGCGGCGCAGTTCGCGGGCGGGTGCGGCGTGGGCGCAGTTCGCGGGCGCAGGCGACGGCGAGCTCCTCCACGGGTCGACAACGGCGAACGGCGCGGGCGCGGGAGACGGGCAGCTTGGAGGCGTCGTCGCGATCCAAATCCTGCGCGGGGAGTTATGATTTTGGGGAGGAAGGCGGTCGACTTATATTGGACGGGGCATCCGTCCCGGTTCGTGGCAACAACCGGGTTGAAAGGGTCTTCCGTCCCGGTTGTTGCGACGAACCGGGACGGATGTCTTACACTTTTTTTCGCAGCGGGCGGATGCGGCACGTGTAATGCGTGCGTTGGGGGGCATCCGTCCCGGTTGTTTGCAAAAACCGGGACAAATGCTCTATTTTTAATTATTTTTATATTTGAAATTTGTTTCATTCTGTTTTTCCAAAACTCCTATAAAATATTAAATAACAATTAGATAATTATAAAGTAATGTAATATATTCATTTCCAACACATTTGGTGAAGTTTAAAATTTTGAATTATTTGCATTTTGAACTAATTAATTTAAGAAATGGAGAAAATATCAAATAATTTAAGAAATTCTGAAAATTGCAAACTATATAAAAATTAACAGAAAGATAAATTCAACTCACTTCTGATGTTTTAAAACTCAATTGGGTGACTGATAAGGTGGCTTCCACATTTTGTTTCCTTTATGTTTTTATTGTTTTCCTTTATATTTTCTATTGTTTTATTTTGTTTTCTCTTGTTTCCTTTTTGTTTTCTCTTTTTTTATTTTGTTATCTATTGTTTTTCTTTATGTTTTTCTTTATGTTTCGTCGCACCCGGACTTCTAGGGGATACTCACAGTCCGTTAAACAGTAGATAAATGGCTTACGGGGCATACCGGCACCCGCATCTCAATATGAGCAGGCCAACACGTAAACGTGTGACAACCATTATCTTACTATTCATCGTCTGCGCAAACCATCCCATAGAAATTCAGATACTTCCATTGACGTACTTCAAATCATACACACATGGTACGTCAACGACATTGTAACAAGTGATATCACAACAGATCTCTACGACACAAAAGATGGAAAATAAGTTGCAAATAGCTCTCATTAGAGCAGAGATAGCAAATACAATCATCCAGAGGACACATGTCCCAACAATTCATCATTACATCACAGCGGAAGCATTCAACATGTCTGAGTACAGACAAGATCCAAATAGGCCTAAGAGGCCGGAAACGAACAGACGGAGCCCATCCACGAAGTCTCGGATCCTGCCCGGGTCCGCTATCTACTCGTCAGCAGTCTCGTCATACTC
The DNA here is from genome assembly GCA_028641055.1 of Alopecurus myosuroides. Lineage (NCBI taxonomy): Eukaryota > Viridiplantae > Streptophyta > Magnoliopsida > Poales > Poaceae > Alopecurus > Alopecurus myosuroides. The sequence goes on from CM054062.1 coordinate 2,592,362, forward strand.
CACGTAGTAGCCACCATGGGGATCCTCGGAAACGTAGTCTGCGGAAACCACAGCCCCAAAGGGGTCAGTACATAAACGTACTGGCAAGCAAGACTCAAAGTTCACCAAAGTGTAACCCGTCAACACCAAGCACAGATGCTTTGGGTTCAACGGAAGAGAGGGGATATAAAAGATGCCGCAACTGGCTGCGCTAACCAACTACGGAAACACTACAACCTCCGGCTAACAGAAAGAGATAAGATCGCGTATCGTAACCAACCATAACTAACCAGCAAACAAACCCATACTGGACCTCGCCCCTTATCCAAAGAAGCAATCCGAGGATAACTCACACAGTTGGATTAATGTTGGTTCAGATTGTTGTGTCAATAAGCCTATTACTAGTCAAGTTGTTAATCATTGGGTGTAAGGTTGTTAAACATTAGGTTTAAGTTGTCCTGAGTACTTGTTAGCCAGTACTTTCACCAAGTAGTCCATAACCGCGGAAAACACGGCTTCTCGAGAAGATTTAACCCTGCAGGGATGCACCAATTTAGCCGTACACGTAAGAATAACCCGCCAGACGGGGATCAAACCCACCAAGCGAGGTACTCAACACAACCCAACTCTTCTTCGCATCAAGCCCAAAGCACCTTGGGCGCACGGCTAATCGAGCCCCGAAGAAAGGGGACCCTCATAGCACTCTAAGAACGTGTCCCCCTATATGCCGACTACAAAAGTTCCACCCTGGCCTGGGCTCGCAAAAACATGCATGCGGCAAATGGAAAACACGAACTAAATGAGGCGATTTGGACGAGATGCGAATCGACTCAAATTGAGGGGGCGCCCATACTCGCTTCCCACATGCGGTTAGTGCGCTCATCATGGATCAGTAGACAAGACCCTTTTCCTATTAGGGTCGACACTAGCATGCCTCAAAACCACACAGGGCCTCCTGCCGGTGCCTTAACATCAAATTATTAATACCTCAAAATTAACAGGTTGTTGTTTAACAGCGAGCCCCAGAACATAATAGATATATAGTAACAGAAAGTAACGGGTAACAGACTCGAGCAAAACAACTCTAAGCATGCTAGTAAGACACGGGCAACAAGCAAAGGGGTTATAGGTGTGGAGGTGAGGCTATATCAGGGTTAAAGGATAACATGTGATAGGTTCGTAACAGAAGCAACGATTCATAGGGCTAGCAGAATAGACAACGGAAAGTATCGGTATCCAATGTGGAAAGGAACACAATGGTTCATGTGAGTGAATAGTTGCCTGCAAACCTAGTAGCCTGGTACTGAGCTAAATCCTTAGGAGGGATGTCGTAAGTATCGTCGGTCTCAACGTCGTCGTTTATCCGAGAAGAAGCAAACAAACAACGCAGAGAGATAAACAATCAATAACATGGCATAGTGCACAAACATGGGATGATGCATGACCATTTAATTGATGCATCAGAAATAAACTAGTTGACATGGTAACATAACATGATTAAATGGACCCACATGCAATTTGGATTGCATATGAAAAGCCCATGAACTTAAGTTGAAACATTTGTTTTACAACTAACCAATAGGTGAAAGTGGTTTAGTATGATGCATGGATGAGGAAAACAACAAAATAACAACAATAGAACCAAATGGAAATAAGGTTTACCCATTTTGAAATTTTAATTATTAAGTTAAGGAATTTTGGTTCCTTAAAGGTGTCACACAAACATTTGTTGTTTTCACCAATTTTAATTGTTCAAAATAGATAACAAAGTTCATATTTGGAAAGTACATCAAATTTTAGATGGATTACATGTTTCACTTGTTGAAAAAGGATTTCAAATAAGTTATTTATGAATTAAACAAGTTTAAGCAAGAATTAAATGAATTTAATTCAAACATGAACTTATTTGAATTTTTATTTGTGCAAAACATTAAGTGAGATTCATATTTGAAAAGCTTATACTTTTATGGTTGGAAAACATATTTTATATGTCCCAAAAGAAATTAATTTGACCAAGTTAGGAATTTAACAATATTAAATGATTTAAACAAGGTTTAAATTATTTAACCAATTTTAATTATTCAAAACATGAAACAACTTTTATATTTGAAAAGGTGGTTTAATTTTGCATGGAAAACATATTTCATTTGTTGAAATTGGATTTAAAATGAGCAAGTTATTATTTTAGCAATTTTAAATGCATTAAACAAGAAACAGTTGTTTTCAGCAATTTAAATTATTCAAAACAGCAAACAAAATTTATATTTGGAAAGTACATGAAAAGTTGATTGGAAAACATATTTAGTTTGTGGAATTTGGAATTTTTATGCTCAAGTTATGAATTTTGCAAGTTTAAGTGAATTAAACAAGTTTTCAAATATTGCACCACTTTAAAATATTCAAAACAGTAAACAAATTTTATATTTGGATAGAGCATTTAATTTGGGACAGAAAACATATTAAAAATGTTGAATTTGGAGTTAAAATGATTTAGTTATGCATTTTACAAGATTTGGTGCAAATCTGCCATTTTTAATTCATTAGGGACTTGGAAATAATTTTACAGGGGTTTAGAATTAATCAACAAGGACCTATTGGTGATACTGTGAAGTTGCTGTGACCAAACACATGAAAAATAAAAGTGTGGTTTTTATTGTGGGAGGGGGGACTCGAACCACCCACCTCTTCGCGCGCAAGGAACAGCTAACCACTGCGGTGAGCTTTGGTTTGTTGACAGGAGAGGTTCGTGAGGAGGATGAGGTGCAGTAGCGGCTACTGAAACATTTGGAAAAAGAACTAGGAAAAAGGGGGGGTGGCGAGGACTCGAACTCGCGACCGCGGGGTGTGCGTAGAGGGGTGCTGCCAGTGGGGTGAGTGCGTGCTTGGTGACAGAAAGGAGGGAATCGGGGGGTTATGGTTCAGGCTGGCGCGGATTTTTTCTGAATCTAGAACTGATCGTTCCTCGACAGAGCCATGGCAGCGAATGGCAGGTGGATGCGAGCGGCAGTGGGGCGGTGGTCGCTGGTGCGGTGGGCAGAAGGAGGGAAGGGAGAGGAGGAGGGGTAGCGATCGGTTGCTGCTCACGTCGAGCAGAAGGAGGCGGGGCGGAGCAGCGCTCGGGGCAGCAGTGGCGAGCAGAGGGCGACGGTGGCGACTTGAGGAGGACGGCGGCGGCGCATCCGGCCCTCCCGGCCCTCGCCGAGGAGTGGAGGGGGAAGCCCGTGGTGGGGGCTTTCCATTCCCGCCCTCGCGGCGGCCGGAGGGGGACCCTAGGGGCGCGATCACCGACGGAGGAGGTGCTTTCGGTTGAGTTTCAGAGAACAGGGAAGAAACAGAGAGGTTCAGAGAGAGAGGAGGAAGAGAGAAGGATGGAGGCGGGGAGAGGGAAGAAGGAGGAGAAAGAAGATGGAGGGGAAACCCTAGGGCAACGAGGTGGAGTTATAGGAGGGAGGGGGGAGAAGGATGGTCGTTCCCTGCTCCTCCTTGTCGACGTGTGCACTCTGGATGTACAGCCATACAGGGAGGAAAAAGACAATCGAGGGGGGTACGGGCCTAAGGGGAAAAAAATGGGCTGGGCCTCTCTCCCTCTGTTAGTTGTTTTATTATTTTGGTTCTATTTTTTTTTTGCTGAATTGGAAAATGGAAGAAATAGATGAGTGTTAGGGCTAGGAAATTTTTTAGAAAAATGTTGGTTGAGTTAGTTTTTGCAATAGCAACTAAATGCCAACTTTGTTTTCCAAAAGTTTCAACTTTAAATTGCTGTTTGTACTTTAAATCAAATTTGAATGAATTTTTATTATTAAGTGCATTATAGAAAACAAGATTTTAAATAGGGTGCACATTAGTGTTTAAATGGAACAAATAGATTGGAATTGTTTTGGTAATTTTCATACTTTCAAATTGGGTGCTGTTTGTATAACTTATTTGAATTTGAAAGTAATTTGGAATTAAATGGATTATTATAGAATAATTTAATAGTTGATCTTTTTAATTTTCATGGAAACAAAAATGGATGTTTTTGATTGAACCTTTTAATTGGAAAGATTGTAACAGAGCAAGTATGAACAAAACATTTGAAATATTGTTTGAATTTCAATTGTTTTTGGTATTAGATGATTTTCTGTTAGAAACAAAACAACAGTTTGGAATTACAACTTTAATGGAAGCAAATAATTGTTTTGATTTGAAATATCATTTTGGAAATTGTAACATCACAAGGATGAAACAAAAGGTTTGAATTTTGGTTTGAAATTCAAATAGAAAACAAAGGAAAACAAAAGAAAACAGTTGGAAAACAAATGAAAACAGAGGAAAACAAAAGGAAAACAAGCAAAACAATTGCAATGAACATGATGCTATGATGCAAAACATAAAATAACAGATAGCAAACATTCTAATGGCTATTTTTCATACTTGGGATGTTACAAAACGCCCCCCCTTGAAGGAATCGCGCCCCGACATTCCTACTGAGAAAAGAAAAGGTCCGGATACTTCTTGGGAAGATCCTCTTGAGCTGTGACACGTGAAACACATCGTGCACCTTGGATAGTTTTTCTGGAATTTCAAGACGATAGGCATTCCTGGCAACTTTTCTGGAAAGACGTGAGGGAATTTGGAAACCACCATAACATTTTTGAGTAGAGGTAGAGATTTTGCATTGAGGGTGTATAGCTGAATAGAACTTGATTCATTTATAGAATAGACTATCTGGAATGTGGTGATTCAGGAATGCTTCCTCGAAACAACCCCAGGTGATAGGAATGGCAGCTCTCATAGCCTGGTAGTTTTCGAAACAACAACAACCTTTCTGGCCAGATAGACTTGATATTTGGGAAGTTTTGATTAGACGCCGGTAGAAGAATTGAAGTGGAAAACAACAACAAGATTTCAACGGACGAAAAGGATGTTGAGAAGAACAGGATAACGAAGCAACACCGGGAAAAACGAGACCAAAACACTCCTGAGGTACTACGGAAAACCCATCCGGGCTTCTAAAGGATCAATATCTACTGCTTAAGGAATAGAGGATCTGCTTCCGGGGCTTACACGCCTCCGTTCTCAATCATGAGTAGGCAACATGATAAATCATGTCACAACCACCTCCATTCCTATGGTCTAGTAGATATAACCATCCTAGAGAAACCAGGATTCGTGAAATCCTAACTTGAAAGTTTAGATGAGAATGGAAAACAACGTTGCACTTCCTTACCAGAAAAGGGAGGGTGGGTGGGGAAAGAAGAAAAAGAACAGAATTCCTACTCTCACGTTTCATTTTTCCTATATAGCTACAAAATAATTTCTAGACTCAACTGCGACCAGTAAAAAGGGATCCTACAGGCAGACAGGCTCTGATACCATTTGTCGCACCCGGACTTCTAGGGGATACTCACAGTCCGTTAAACAGTAGATAAATGGCTTACGCGCATACCGGCACCCGCATCTCAATATGAGCAGGCCAACACGTAAACGTGTGACAACCATTATCTTACTATTCATCGTCTGCGCAAACCATCCCATAGAAATCCAGATACTTCCATTGACGTACTTCAAATCATACACACATGGTACGTCAACGGCATTGTAACAAGTGATATCACAACAGATCTCTACGACAGAAAAGATGGAAAATAAGTTGCAAATAGCTCTCATTAGAGCAGAGATAACAAATACAATCATCCAGAGGACACATGTCCCAACAATTCATCATTACATCACAGCGGAAGCATTCAACATGTCTGAGTACAGACAAGATCCAAATAGGCCTAAGAGGCCGGAAACAAACAGACGGAGCCCATCCACGAAGTCTCGGATCCTGCCCGGGTCCGCTATCTACTCGTCAGCAGTCTCGTCATACTCCACGTAGTAGCCACCATGGGGATCCTCGGAAACGTAGTCTGCGGAAACCACAGCCCCAAAGGGGTCAGTACATAAACGTACTGGCAAGCAAGACTCACAGTTCACCAAAGTGTAACCCGTCAACACCAAGCACATATGCTTTGGGTTCAACGGAAGAGAGGGGATATAAAAGATGCTGCAACTGGCTGCGCTAACCAACTACAGAAACACTACAACCTCCGGCTAACAGAAAGAGATAAGATCGCGTATCGTAACCAACTATAACTAACCAGCAAACAAACCCATCCTGGACCTCGCCCCTTATCCAAAGAAGCAATCCGAGGATAACTCACACAGTTGGATTAATGTTGGTTCAGATTGTTGTGTCAATAAGCCTATTACTAGTCAAGTTGTTAATCATTGGGTGTAAGGTTGTTAAACATTAGGTTTAAGTTGTCCTGAGTACTTGTTAGCCAGTACTTTCACCAAGTAGTCCATAACCGCGGAAAACACGGCTTCTCGAGAAGATTTAACCCTGCAGGGATGCACCAATTTAGCCGTACACGTAAGAATAACCCGCCAGACGGGGATCAAACCCACCAAGCGAGGTACTCAACACAACCCAACTCTTCTTCGCATCAAGCCCAAAGCACCTTGGGCGCACGGCTAATCGAGCCCCGAAGAAAGGGGACCCTCATAGCACTCTAAGAACGTGTCCCCCTATATGCCGACTACAAAAGTTCCACCCTGGCCTGGGCTCGCAAAAACATGCATGCGGCAAATGGAAAACACGAACTAAATGAGGCGATTTGGACGAGATGCGAATCGAATCAAATTGAGGGGGGCGCCCATACTCGCTTCCCACATGCGGTTAGTGCGCTCATCATGGATCAGTAGACAAGACCCTTTTACTATTAGGGTCGACACTAGCAGGCCTCAAAACCACACAGGGCCTCCTGCCGGTGCCTTATCATCAAATTATTAATACCTCAAAATTAACAGGTTGTTGTTTAACAGCGAGCCCCAGAACATAATAGATATATAGTAACAGAAAGTAACGGGTAACAGACTCGAGCAAAACAACTCTAAGCATGCTAGTAAGACACGGGCAACAAGCAAAGGGGTTATAGGTGTGGAGGTGAGGCTATATCAGGGTTAAAGGATAACATGTGATAGGTTCGTAACAGAAGCAACGATTCATAGGGCTAGCAGAATAGACAACGGAAAGTATCGGTATCCAATGTGGAAAGGAACACAATGGTTCATGTGAGTGAATAGTTGCCTGCAAACCCAGTAGCCTGGTACTGAGCTAAATCCTTAGGAGGGATGTCGTAAGTATCGTCGGTCTCAACATCGTCGTTTATCCGAGAAGAAGCAAACAAACAACGCAGAGAGATAAACAATCAATAACATGGCATAGTGCACAAACATGGGATGATGCATGACCATTTAATTGATGCATCAGAAATAAACTAGTTGACATGGTAACATAACATGATTAAATGGACCCACATGCAATTTGGATTGCATATGAAAAGCCCATGAACTTAAGTTGAAACATTTGTTTTACAACTAACCAATAGGTGAAAGTGGTTTAGTATGATTCATGGATGAGGAAAACAACAAAATAACAACAATAGAACCAAATGGAAATAAGGTTTACCCATTTTGAAATTTTAATTATTAAGTTAAGGAATTTTGGTTCCTTAAAGGTGTCACACAAACATTTGTTGTTTTCACCAATTTTAATTGTTCAAAATAGATAACAAAGTTCATATTTGGAAAGTACATCAAATTTTAGATGGATTACATGTTTCACTTGTTGAAAAAGGATTTCAAATAAGTTATTTATGAATTAAACAAGTTTAAGCAAGAAATAAATGAATTTAATTCAAACATGAACTTATTTGAATTTTTATTTGTGCAAAACATTAAGTGAGATTCATATTTGAAAAGCTTATACTTTTATGGTTGGAAAACATATTTTATATGTCCCAAAAGAAATTAATTTGACCAAGTTAGGAATTTAACAATATTAAATGATTTAAACAAGGTTTAAATCATTTAACCAATTTTAATTATTCAAAACATGAAACAACTTTTATATTTGAAAAGGTGGTTTAATTTTGCATGGAAAACATATTTCATTTGTTGAAATTGGATTTAAAATGAGCAAGTTATTATTTTAGCAATTTTAAATGCATTAAACAAGAAACAGTTGTTTTCAGCAATTTAAATTATTCAAAACAGCAAACAAAATTTATATTTGGAAAGTACATGAAAAGTTGATTGGAAAACATATTTAGTTTGTGGAATTTGGAATTTTTATGCTCAAGTTATGAATTTTGCAAGTTTAAGTGAATTAAACAAGTTTTCAAATATTGCACCACTTTAAAATATTCAAAACAGTAAACAAATTTTATATTTGGATAGAGCATTTAATTTGGGACAGAAAACATATTAAAAATGTTGAATTTGGAGTTAAAATGATTTAGTTATGCATTTTACAAGATTTGGTGCAAATCTGCCATTTTTAATTCATTAGGGACATGGAAATAATTTTACAGGGGTTTAGAATTAATCAACAGGGACCTATTGGTGATTCTGTGAAGTTGCTGTGACCAAACACATGAAAAATAAAAGTGTGCTTTTTATTGTGGGAGGGGGGACTCGAACCACCCACCTCTTCGCGCGCAAGGAACAGCTAACCACTGCGGTGAGCTTTGGTTTGTTGACAGGAGAGGTTCGTGAGGAGGATGAGGTGCAGTAGCGGCTACTGAAACATTTGGAAAAAGAACCAGGAAAAAGGGGGGGTGACGAGGACTCGAACTCGCGACCGCGGGGTGTGCGCAGAGGGGTGCTGCCAGTGGGGTGAGTGCGTGCTTGGTGACAGAAAGGAGGGAATCGGGGGGTTATGGTTCAGGCTGGCGCGGATTTTTTCTGAATCTGGAACTGATCGTTCCTCGACAGAGCCATGGCAGCGAACGGCAGCTGGAGGCGAGCGGCAGCGGGGCGGTGGTCGCTGGTGCGGTGGGCAGAAGGAGGGAAGGGAGAGGAGGAGGGGTAGCGATCGGTTGCTGCTCACCTCGAGCAGAAGGAGGCGGGGCGGAGCAGCGCTCGGGGCAGCAGTGGCGAGCAGAGGGCGACGGTGGCGACTTGAGGAGGACGGCGGCGGCGCATCCGGCCCTCCCGGCCCTCGCCGAGGAGTGGAGGGGGAAGCCCGTGGTGGGGGCTTTCCATTCCCGCCCTCGCGGCGGCCGGAGGGGGACCCTAGGGGCGGCGATCACCGGCGGCAGGAGGTGCTTTCGGTTGAGTTTCAGAGAACAGGGAAGAAACAGAGAGGTTCAGAGAGAGAGGAGGAAGAGAGAAGAAGGATGGAGGCGGGGAGAGGGAAGAAGGAGGAGAAAGAAGATGGAGGGGAAACCGTGGAGTTATAGGAGGGAGGGGGGAGAAGGATGGCCGTTCCCTGCTCCTCCTTGTCGACGTGTGCACTCAGGATGTACAACCGTATAGGGAGGAAAAAGACAATCGAGGGGGGTACGGGCCTAAGGGGAAAAAAATGGGCTGGGCCTCTCTCCCTCTGTTAGCTGTTTTATTATTTTGGTTCTATTTTTTTTTTGCTGAATTGGAAAATGGAAGAAATAGATGAGTGTTAGGGCTAGGAATTTTTTTAGAAAAATGTTGGTTGAGTTAGTTTTTGCAATAGCAACTAAATTCCAACTTTGTTTTCCAAAAGTTTCAACTTTAAATTGCTGTTTGTACTTTAAATCAAATTTGGATGAATTTTTATTATTAAGTGCATTATAGAAAACAAGATTTTAAATAGGGTGCACATTAGTGTTTAAATGGAACAAATAGATTGGAATTGTTTTGGTAATTTTAATACTTTCAAATTGGGTGCTGTTTGTATAACTTATTTGAATTTGAAAGTAATTTGGAATTAAATGGATTATTATAGAACAATTTAATAGTTGATCTTTTTAATTTTCATGGAAACAAAAATGGATGTTTTTGATTGAACCTTTTAATTGGAAAGATTGTAACAGAGCAAGTATGAACAAAACATTTGAAATATTGTTTGAATTTCAATTGTTTTTGGTATTAGATGATTTTCTGTTAGAAACAAAACAACAGTTTGGAATTACAACTTTAATGGAAGCAAATAATTGTTTTGATTTGAAATATCATTTTGGAAATTGTAATATCACAAGGATGAAACAAAAGGTTTGAATTTTGGTTTGAAATTCAAATAGAAAACAAAGGAAAACAAATGAAAACAGTTGGAAAACAAATGAAAACAGAGGAAAACAAAAGGAAAACAAGCAAAACAATTGCAATGAACATGATGCCATGATGCAAAACATAAAATAACAGATAGCAAACATTCTAATGGCTATTTTTCATACTTGGGATGTTACAAAACGCCCCCCCTTGAAGGAATCGCGCCCCGAGATTCCTACTGAGAAAAGAAAAGGTCCGGATATTTCTTGGGAAGATCCTCTTGAGCTGTGACACGTGAAACACATCGTGCACCTTGGATAGTTTTTCTGGAATTTCAAGACGATAGGCATTCCTGGCAACTTTTCTGGAAAGACGTGAGGGAATTTGGAAACCACTGGAACATTTTTGAGTAGAGTTAGAGATTTTGCATTGAGGGTGTATAGCTGAATAGAACTTGATTCATTTATAGAATAGACTATCTGGAATGTGGTGATTCAGGAATGCTTCCTCGAAACAACCCCAGGTGATAGGAATGGCAGCTCTCATAGCCTGGTAGTTTTCGAAACAACAACAACCTTTCTGGCCAGATAGACTTGATATTTGGGAAGTTTTGATTAGACGCCGGTAGAAGAATTGAAGTGGAAAACAACAACAAGATTTCAACGGACGAAAAGGATGTTGAGAAGAACAGGATAACGAAGCAACACCGGGAAAAACGAGACCAAAACACTCCTGAGGTACTACGGAAAACCCATCCGGGCTTCTAAAGGATCAATATCTACTGCTTAAGGAATAGAGGATCTGCTTCCGGGACTTACACGCCTCCGTTCTCAATCATGAGTAGGCAACATGATAAATCATGTCACAACCACCTCCATTCCTATGGTCTAGTAGATATAACCATCCTAGAGAAACCAGGATTCGTGAAATCCTAACTTGAAAGTTTAGATGAGAATGGAAAACAACGTTGCACTTCCTTACCAGAAAAGGGAGGGTGGGTGGGGAAAGAAGAAAAAGAACAGAATTCCTACTCTCACGTTTCATTTTTCCTATATAGCTACAAAATAGTTTCTAGACTCAACTGCGACCAGTAAAAAGGGATCCTACAGGCAGACAGGCTCTGATACTATTTGTCGCACCCGGACTTCTAGGGGATACTCACAGTCCGTTAAACAGTAGATAAATGGCTTACAGGGCATACCGGCACCCGCATCTCAATATGAGCAGGCCAACACGTAAACGTGTGACAACCATTATCTTACTATTCATCGTCTGCGCAAACCATCCCATAGAAATCCAGATACTTCCATTGACGTACTTCAAATCATACACACATGGTACGTCAACGGCATTGTAACAAGTGATATCACAACAGATCTCTACGACACAAAAGATGGAAAATAAGTTGCAAATAGCTCTCATTAGAGCAGAGATAGCAAATACAATCATCCAGAGGACACATGTCCCAACAATTCATCATTACATCACATCGGAAGCATTCAACATGTCTGAGTACAGACAAGATCCAAATAGGCCTAAGAGGCCGGAAACGAACAGACGGAGCCCATCCACGAAGTCTCGGATCCTGCCCGGGTCCGCTATCTACTCGTCAGCAGTCTCGTCATACTCCACGTAGTAGCCACCATGGGGATCCTCGGAAACGTAGTCTGCGGAAACCACAACCCCAAAGGGGTCAGTACATAAACGTTCTGGCAAGCAAGACTCACAGTTCACCAAAGTGTAACCCGTCAACACCAAGCACAGATGCTTTGGGTTCAACGGAAGAGAGGGGATATAAAAGATGCTGCAACTGGCTGCGCTAACCAACTACATAAACACTACAACCTCCGGCTAACAGAAAGATCGCGTATCGTAACCAACTATAACTAACCAACAAACAAACCCATCCTGGACCTCGCCCCTTATCCAAAGAAGCAATCCGAGGATAACTCACACAGTTGGATTAATGTTGGTTCAGATTGTTGTGTCAATAAGCCTATTACTAGTCAAGTTGTTAATCATTGGGTGTAAGGTTGTTAAACATTAGGTTTAAGTTGTCCTGAGTACTTGTTAGCCAGTACTTTCACCAAGTAGTCCATAACCGCGGAAAACACGGCTTCTCGAGAAGATTTAACCCTGCAGGGATGCACCAATTTAGCCGTACACGTAAGAATAACCCGCCAGATGGGGATCAAACCCACCAAGCGAGGTACTCAACACAACCCAACTCTTCTTCGCATCAAGCCCAAAGCACCTTGGGCGCACGGCTAATCGAGCCCCGAAGAAAGGGGACCCTCATAGCACTCTAAGAACGTGTCCCCCTATATGCCGACTACAAAAGTTCCACCCTGGCCTGGGCTCGCAAAAACATGCATGCGGCAAATAGAAAACATGAACTAAATGAGGCGATTTGGACGAGATGCGAATCTAATCAAATTGAGGGGGGCGCCCATACTCGCTTCCCACATGCGGTTAGTGCGCTCATCATGGATCAGTAGACAAGACCCTTTTCCTATTAGGGTCGACACTAGCAGGCCTCAAAACCACACAGGGCCTCCTGCCGGTGCCTTATCATCAAATTATTAATACCTCAAAATTAACAGGTTGTTGTTTAACAGCGAGCCCCAGAACATAATAGATATATAGTAACAGAAAGTAACGGGTAACAGACTCGAGCAAAACAACTCTAAGCATGCTAGTAAGACACGGGCAACAAGCAAAGGGGTTATAGGTGTGGAGGTGAGGCTATATCAGGGTTAAAGGATAACATGTGATAGGTTCGTAACAGAAGCAACGATTCATAGGGCTAGCAGAATAGACAACGGAAAGTATCGGTATCCAATGTGGAAAGGAACACAATGGTTCATGTGAGTGAATACTTGCCTGCAAACCCAGTAGCCTGGTACTGAGCTAAATCCTTAGGAGGGATGTCGTAAGTATCGTCGGTCTCAACGTCGTCGTTTATCCGAGAAGAAGCAAACAAACAACGCAGAGAGATAAACAATCAATAACATGGCATAGTGCACAAACATGGGATGATGCATGACCATTTAATTGATGCATCAGAAATAAACTAGTTGACATGGTAACATAACATGATTAAATGGACCCACATGCAATTTGGATTGCATATGAAAAGCCCATGAATTTAAGTTGAAACATTTGTTTTACAACTAACCAATAGGTGAAAGTGGTTTAGTATGATGCATGGATGAGGAAAACAACAAAATAACAACAATAGAACCAAATGGAAATAAGGTTTACCCATTTTGAAATTTTAATTATTAAGTTAAGGAATTTTGGTTCCTTAAAGGTGTCACACAAACATTTGTTGTTTTCACCAATTTTAATTGTTCAAAATAGATAACAAAGTTCATATTTGGAAAGTACATCAAATTTTAGATGGATTACATGTTTCACTTGTTGAAAAAGGATTTCAAATAAGTTATTTATGAATTAAACAAGTTTAAGCAAGAATTAAATGAATTTAATTCAAACATAAACTTATTTGAATTTTTATTTGTGCAAAACATTAAGTGAGATTCATATTTGAAAAGCTTATACTTTTATGGTTGGAAAACATATTTTATATGTCCCAAAAGAAATTAATTTGACCAAGTTAGGAATTTAACAATATTAAATGATTTAAACAAGGTTTAAATCATTTAACCAATTTTAATTATTCAAAACATGAAACAACTTTTATATTTGAAAAGGTGGTTTAATTTTGCATGTAAAACATATTTCATTTGTTGAAATTGGATTTAAAATGAGCAAGTTATTATTTTAGCAATTTTAAATGCATTAAACAAGAAACAGTTGTTTTCAGCAATTTAAATTATTCAAAACAGAAAACAAAATTTATATTTGGAAATTACATGAAAAGTTGATTGGAAAACATATTTAGTTTATGGAATTTGGAATTTTTATGCTCAAGTTATGAATTTTGCAAGTTTAAGTGAATTAAACAAGTTTTCAAATATTGCACCACTTTAAAATATTCAAAACAGTAAACAAATTTTATATTTGGATAGAGCATTTAATTTGGGACAGAAAACATATTAAAAATGTTGAATTTGGAGTTAAAATGATTTAGTTATGCATTTTACAAGATTTGGTGCAAATCTGCCATTTTTAATTCATTAGGGACTTGGAAATAATTTTACAGGGGTTTAGAATTAATCAACAGGGACCTATTGGTGATTCTGTGAAGTTGCTGTGACCAAACACATGAAAAATAAAAGTGTGGTTTTTATTGTGGGAGGGGGGACTCGAACCACCCACCTCTTCGCGCGCAAGGAACAGCTAACCACTGCGGTGAGCTTTGGTTTGTTGACAGGAGAGGTTCGTGAGGAGGATGAGGTGCAGTAGCGGTGTCGCACCCTGGGTTTCTAGAGGATACTCCTCGCACGAACCGGAAGTCAGGTGCTTGGATTATGGGGCATAACTGCTCCCACGTCCCAGCTTCCTGGTAGGCCTGCGCTTATGCGCGACAACACAAGCCCTGCTTCCACCGTCAAGGTAAACTATCCGCTAGGAACCTAAAGGCACTACTGTCGACGTACTTCATAATCAAACACGCACGGTACGTCAACAGTTTGGTACGAATGATAACACAGAATGTCTCTAAGACACAAAAGAATGAAATAAGTGCAACTGGCCTTCACTAAGGCAGAAAATATCGAATACAGTCATCCAGAGGACACATGTCCCAACATATCATCCATTACAACAGCGGAAGCAATCAAAGGGGTCTGAGTACAGACAAATCCATGGCTTAAGAAGCCTGAGAACATAAAGGAAACGAAGCCCATCCACGTAGGTCTGGATCCTGCCCTGGTCCAGCTAACTACTCGTCTGCAGCGTCGTCGAACTCCACAAAGTAGCCATCCTGGGAAGCATCGTAGTCGTAGTAGTACTCTGCGTAAACCACAGCCCCAACGGGGTCAGTACATCCAAGTACTGGCAAGCAAGACTCACAATTCATCAAGGAGTTACCCGTCAACACAAGCATAGATGCTTGGGATCAACGGAAGAAAGGGGTGATATAAAAGTTGCTGCTGGCTGCTCTAAACAACTACAGAATATAGCTACAAGTTCCGGCTAACAGAAAAGATAAGATCGAGGATTGTAACCAACTGAAAGATAACTTCAACCAAACCCATCCTGGATCTCGCCCCTTATCCAAAGAAGCAATCCGAGGATAACTCACACAGTTGTGATAAGGTGAATCAAGTTATTGTGTGAATACCCTATTACTAGTCAGGTTATTAATCATTGGGTGAAACATGATTGATCATTATGTTGAAGTTGTCCTGAGTACTTGTTAGCCAGTACTTTCACCAAGTAATCCGTAACCGCGGAAAACACGGCTTCTCGAGAAGATTATCCCTGCAGGGTTGCACCAATTTGGCCGTACACTCAAGAATAACCCGCCAGATGGAAATGCACTTCCACCAAGCGGGGTACTCTACACAACCAACCATTCCTCGCATCAAGCCCAAAGCACCTTGGGCGCACGGCTAATCGAGCCCAGAAGAAAATGGACCCTCATAGCACTCTAAGAACGTGTCCCCCTATATGCCGACTACGAAAGTTCCACCCTGCGCTGGGCTCGCAAAAACATGCATGCGGCAAATGGAAAACACGAACTAAATGAGGCGATTTGGACGAGATGCGAATCAGGTCAAGTTGAGGGGGGCGCCCATACTCGCTTCCCAAATGCGGGTAGTGCGCTCATCATGGATCAGTAGACAAGACCCTTTTCCTATTAGGGTCGACACTAGCAGGCTCCAAAACCACTCATGGGCCTCCTGCCGGTGCCTTATCATCAAGTTATTATTACCATTAGCAATTAACAGGATTGATTGATTAATAACGAGCCCCGGTACAAGATAATGAGATAGTAACAGTAGTAGCCGACAACAGACTCGAGTAAAAGCAACCCTAAGCATGCTAGATAATAACAGGCTCAAGCAATGGCTGTAGGTATGGAGGTGGTGGCAATATCATGGCTCAAGGTATCATGTGATGGGTTCGGAGAACAAGCAACGATACATAGGGCTAGCAATAGTAGACAAAAGATAGTATCGACAACAAGTGTGGAAAGGAACTCAATGATTCATGTGAGTGATAACTTGCCTGGCAGCTCAGCCTCGTACTGGGCTAGGTCCTGAGTAGTGGTGTCGTAAGGCTCGTCGGTACCAACGTCGTCGTCTAACCGAGAAGAAGCAAAAACAACAACGAAGGAAGACGGGCAATCAATACATGGCATAGGTGCACAAACATTGGATGATGCATGTCATGTTTAATAGATGCAACAAAATAACTTGCTTGGCATGCAACACAAATTTAAATGGATTCCATATGCAAAGGGTGCATATGGAAGCCCATGCTTGGGGTTGAATTAGTTGTTCTATCACTAAGCATCATGTGTAAGTGACTTAGTATGATGCATGCATGATGAATAACAATAACATAACAATTTAAATGCAATTGGAATGATAGTTAATCATTTTAGAAAACATTAACAAGTTTGGAAGTATTGGTACTTAGTGGTGTTGAACAAGTATTGATTGTTTTCAACAATTTAAAGTATGCAAAACCAATTACAAATTCTATATTTGAAAAGTTTATCAAATTTTAGTTGGATTACATGTTTCACAATTTGAAATTGGACTTTAGATTATTTAGTTATGAATTAAACAATTTTAAACAAGTTTTAATTGAATTAAACAAGATTTAAATAGTTTAGGCAATTTAAATTATTCAAACCAGAAAACAAAATTTATATTTGAATAGAGCATTCAAAAAGGTGTGAAAAACATATTTTATTTGTATTATTTGGACTTAGGAATAATTAGTTATGAATTATTTCAAATTGCATTTGAATTATTTAGATTTGAATTTAAATTGAATTTTGAAAATTCAAAACAGAACACAAATTGCATATTTGGAAAGATTATGAAATTTAGATCAAGTTTCATATAAAGTTTAGTTATTGGATTTATAGATTTGAAGTTATGGAATTTATAAGTTTTAGTTTAATTCTGCTATTTAAAAGAATTTGGAATATTAACAGATTCATATTTAAACTTTTGTTACCGCGCAGGTTAACACGCACACGCTGACAGCAGGGCCCAAGGCCAGCGTGGCAGACGCGCGCTGGCGTGGCACAGAGGGCCACTGCCAGGTGGGGCTGCGCGCTGGAGAAATTCTCCAAAAAAAGGTTGCGGCCGCGGGGCTCGAACCCGCGAGCTCGCTGTGCACTCGCACACACTGAACCACTGCGATGCGTTCACGTTTGTTATCAGTAGGCGCGGTGCAGTGAGGATATAGTTACAGCTGCGCAAGTCTGAACTTTTCTGACGAAACTGTCGATCGAACGTTTGATCGACAGGCAGAGGCCTCGCCGGCGGCGATTGGCACGGTGATGCTAGCATTTGGTTGCGCGCGCGTGTGCAGTACGTTCACTGGGCCGTGCGCGAGCAGAAGGAGGAAGGGAGTGAAGGGGAATGCTCACCACCGTGGCAGAACGAGGCAGAGCTCGACGGTGATGACGCGCGGATGACGACGGCGGTGACGCGGCAGTTGTGGACGGCGGCGACCTCCTGCTGGCTCCCTGCGGCTGCTCCGGTGTCGAACAGGTCGAGGGCGAGGTGGCGGTGCTGTTCCAGGAAACGTTGGTTGCAGAGGTGGCCTGCAACGGCGACGAGATGGCCGGATTCAGAAAGTAGGCACGGTGGCCGGAGGAGAAGAAAAGGATCGAGTCGTCGATCTGCTGCTCACCGTGGATCTTGCAGGTGTCCAAGGGTTAGAGGAGGTGACGGCGACGTGATTCCTGCTCGCGGTTGACTAGGTAGGTGATCTCTGCGGCGGCGCCATGGATGGATTCAGGTGATCGCCGTGGGAAGGAGATACAGAGAGGGTGGAGGTCGACGATGGCGGCGGAATTGCGGCGCTGCGAGGAACCCTAGAGCGTTAGGGCACAGCTAGGGGCTAGGGCACGCGTTATATAGGCGCCACGGTGACGGGACGGCCGCCGGCGTCGCGTTCGGTGCCGCGGTGGCACCGGCCGATGCGCGCCGTACCGCGAGAAGAAGAAAGGAGGGAGCTCGCACGAATCTCGGCGCATCTCGAAACGGTAAGTTGTGCTCCTGCGGCTGGGCCTTGCGCGCGCGTAGGCTAGTTGGGCTGGGCCGCGGTTATCTGCTGCGCGCGCGCTAGGCTAGTTAGCTTTTATTCTTTTCTGTTTTTTTTTTTTTTTTTTTTTGTAGTTTGGTTTTTAGAGAAAACTGTTAAGGTTTTATTTGAGAAAAATTATAGAAAAATTAAGTTAAGCTTCTTAGTTAATTAGAAACCATATTGTAAACTTGGATTTCAAAAAATTGAAATTTGAAATTATAGTTTGTGTTTGAATCCAAAAATAGGGGATTTGAGTTTAATAAAATCTTGATAAAACATGAATAAAAAATAGGGTTACCCCTAGGGCTTTAGAATGATTTAGAGGGAAGAATGTTTGGTGATTTTTATGGTTCCCAAAAGGTACTGATTTGAACTTGGTTTGGGAATTTAAAAAGGTGATTTGAGAATTATTGATTGAATTATTGGTTGGATTTAAAGCAACAATTTAATAAGTGAAAACAAGGAATAAAAGGGTTGTTTTTATTTGTTATTTTGGTTCCAAAGGTTGTAACAGAGCAAGTATGAAACCATGTTTGAAAAAGGTTTGAATTTGAGTTGTGAAAACAGGATAAAACAGATGGAAAACAAATGCAAACAATAAGTAAACATGATGACATGATGCATTGCTTGAAATAAAACAAGGAACAAAGCATTCTAGGGTATTTCCATACTTGGGATGTTACAAAACGCCCCCCCTTGAAGGAATCGCGCCCCGAGATTCCCTACTGAGAAATGAACAGGTCCGGATACTTCTTGCGAAGATCCTCTTCGGTCTCCCACGTTGCCTCTTTATCAGAATGATGCGACCATTGGACTTTCAAGAACTTGGTGCTCTTGTTGCGAGTCTTACGCTCGGTCTCATCGAGAATACGAATAGGGTGCTCCTCATAAGATAGATCATCTTGCAGCTCAATGGAATCATGATCAACTGCACGATCTGGATCTTTGAAACACTTCTTGAGTTGTGACACGTGGAACACATCGTGCACTTTGGAAAGTTTTTCTGGAAGTTCGAGACGATAAGCATTCTCTGCACGTCTTGAGAGGATGTTGAAAGGGCCAATGTATCTTGGTGCAAGCTTTCCTTTCACACCAAAACGATGGGTGCCTCTGAGGGGAGTTACACGGAGATATGCCTTATCACCAGGTGCATAGACCATATCCCTGTGCTTGCTATCATAATAGCTCTTCTGTCGAGACTGAGCAATCCTGAGATTGTCACGAATGATACGAACTTTCTCCCCGGCTTCCTTAACAATGTCAGGGCCTAAGAGTGAACGTTCACCAGCTCCAGACCAATTGATTGGACTCCTGCATCTGCGACCATACAGTGCCTCAAACGGTGCCATGCCTAGGCTTGCCTGGTAGCTGTTGTTGTAGGAGAATTCAGCATATGGAAGGCAATCCTCCCATTTCATGCCAAAGGAGAGACCACATGCTCTGAGCATATCCTCGAGAATCTGATTGACTCTTTCGACTTGCCCCTGAGACTGAGGGTGATAAGCTGTGCTGAACAGAAGTTTAGTGCCCAATGCTTCTTGGAAGCTTTTCCAGAAATGAGAAGTGAAAATACTTCCACGGTCTGAGCTTATTTCCAATGGAACACCATGAAGGGGAACAACCTTTGCTGTGTAGAGCTCTGCTAACTGGCTAGCTGAGATAGTTTCCTTTACAGCATAGAAGTGAGCAACCTTAGTGAGACGATCAATAACAACGAAGATTGCATCGTTGCCCTTTTTGGACTTTGGAAACCCAGTAACGAAGTCCATTTCAATCATGTCCCACTTCCACTCAGGAATTTTCAGAGGTTGGAGTAGACCTGCTGTCTTCTGATGGACTGCCTTAACACGTTGACAAACGTCGCATTCAGAAACGTATTGAGCAATTTCACGTTTCATGCCAGGCCACCAATACAGAGTCTTGAGATCCTGGTACATCTTTGTACTTCCAGGGTGAATGGATAGAGGAGTTTCATGAGCCTCCTTGAGAATGATATCCTTGAGACTTTGAATCTGAGGGACTGCAATGCGTCCTTCGAAGAACACAGTTCCCTTGTCATCAATTGAGAAGGACTTGAACTTATCACTTCCCTCCTTGATGTGGTCCACAATCTTCTTGATTTCATTATCACGAAGTTGTTCAGAACGAATCTTGTCCTCGAGAGTTGGACTGGCTGTCAAGCTAGCAAGGTATCCTTCCGGAACAAGACCAAGGTTCAGCTTCTGGAATTCTTCATGAAGTGGAGGTTGGCTTTCCATGATCATGAGATTATTGCAATAGGATTTGCGACTGAGAGCATCGGCCATAACATTAGCCTTGCCTGGAGTGTAAGAAATGGTGAGATCAAAGTCTTTAATCTTCTCAATCCATCTCCTTTGCCTGAGGTTCAGATCTGGCTGAGTGAAGATGTATTTCAGACTCTTGTGATCGGAAAAGATTTCAGTTTTGTTACCCAACAAGTATTGTCTCCATTTCTTGAGGGCAAACACAACTGCTGCAAGTTCAAGATCATGAGTGGGATAATTTTGCTCATGTGGGTTCAACTGACGTGAAGCATAAGCGACAACTTGACGTTCTTGCATAAGAACTGCTCCTAGGCCTTGGAGAGATGCATCACAGAATATCTGGAAAGGTTTGGTGGTGTCGGGGCCAACTAGAACAGGTGTGGAAGTGAGTTTAGTCTTCAGGAGGTTGAAACTCTCATCACATTGTGGAGTCCAAACGAACTTTTTGTCCTTCTTTGTGAGATCAGTGAGAGGTTTGGCAATCTTGGAAAAGTTTTGGACGAAACGACGGCAATAGCTAGCCAAGCCAAGAAAACTTCTGACTTGCTTCACCGTCCTAGGGGGTTTCCAGTCAACAATTGCCTTAACCTTTTCCGGGTCAATGGCAATGCCTTTGGCAGAGATGATATGACCAAGATATGCAACTTCTGGAATCCAGAACTCACATTTGGAAAACTTGGCATACAGACGATGCTCGCGAAGTTTCATGAGAGTAAGACGAAGGTGTTCTCCATGCTCTTCCTCGGATTTTGAGTAGACTAGAATGTCATCAAGATATACCACAACGAACTTGTCGAGGTATTCATGGAAGACAGAATTCATGAGTCTTGAGAACGTTGCCGGTGCATTGGTGAGACCAAAGGACATGACGGTGTATTCATATAGACCGTACCTTGTGGTGAAAGCTGTCTTAGGAATATCTTCCTTTCTGATCTTTATCTGATGGTACCCCATCCTCAAGTCCAACTTTGAGAATATTGAGGCTCCAGCAAGTTGATCAAAAAGATCATCGATACGAGGAAGTGGATACTTGTTCTTGATGGTTTTCTCGTTGAGAGGACGATAGTCAACCACGAGTCTTTTTGTTTGATCCTTCTTGGCAACAAACAGAGTTGGGCAACCCCAAGCGGAGGAACTAGGCTGAATGAAACCTTTGTCCATATACATATCGATTTGCTCCTTCAACAATTTCAGTTCAGGAGGAGCTATCTTATATGGATGCTTAGAGATTGGAGCAGTACCTGGCTCAAGCTCGATCACGAACTCAACTGCTCTGTCCGGAGGCATCCCTGGCAACTCTTCTGGAAAGACGTCAGGGAATTCACAAACCACCGGAACATTTTCAATTGCCGGAAGGGGTTTGGCATCAAGGCTGAACAGCTGAGCAGAAGTTGATCCATATGGAGAATAGACTATCTGGCCTGAAGTGTGGGAGAGAGTTATTGACTTTTGAGCACAGTCAATTTTTGCTTTGTGGGTCTTCAACCAATCCATACCCAGAATGACATCAATGTCAGAATTTCCCAGCAACATGAGTGAAGCAAGGAATACACGACCTCCAATTAGGATCTCATTGTCCATGCTTATCTTGGAAGTCAACATTTGCGGTCCCGGAGAGTGAACAGTCATCTGATTGCTTAGCGGAACCAGAACTAGGTTGTATGCTTTTGCAAAAATCTTTGACACAAATGAATGCGATGCTCCAGTATCAAACAACACTTTAGCTGGAATAGAGTTTACGGGTAATATACCGAGAACGACGTCAGCAGCCTCTTCGGCTTTGTCGGCCTTGATATGGTTCACCCTCGCGTTCCTCCCGACAGGCCTATTGTTGGGGTTGAAGGCTTTAGCCGGAGGAGCACGAACCATAGCCTGGTTGGTGTTGGGGCGAGGAGGTAGGGGTAGCTGCTTCTGAGTGCACTTATCAGCATAGTGTCCAGTATCCTTGCACTTGTAGCAAGTGACGATACGAGAAGGACCCGGCCTTGGCTGCCCCATCGGAAACCTCTGACCCTGCATCTGAGATGGGTTGGGTGGGCGGGGACCAAAGCCTGGCGAAGCTTGGGCATTTGGAGCCCGAGTGACAGCACCATTTGGCACCCAGATGCGGCGCTTCTGCGGAGGGGTGGTCATGTTGGAGGAGGAACCACCCTCACGCGAGTGCTTGCGGGACTCTTCGAACGCCTTGCGCCCATTCTCCTCATTGAGCGCGGTGTTCACAAGCTCCACGAAGTCCTTGCACTTGATGTTTGTGAGAGCGTACTTCAGTTCCGGGTTAAAACCTCGGCGGAACCTTGCCATCTTCTTGGCTTCTGTGGACACTTCGTCACCAGCGTACCGAGCGAGACGATTGAACTCGTTCTGGTAGCCGAGAACGTCCAGCTTGCCCTGTCTGAGAGAGCAGAATTCCTCACGCATCCTTTCCATGAGACCATCCGGGATGTGGTGCTTCAGGAAGGCATCTCTGAAACATCCCCAGTTGATAGGAAAGCCAGCCCTCATGGCCTGGTAGTTCTCCCACCAAGTAGCTGCCTGACCCTTCAGTAGGTAGGTGGCGTACTTGACCTTATCCTCTTCAGCAACATGAGCTATATCCAGAGCTCTTGCTACGTCACGGATCCAGTCATCAGCATCCAGGGGCTCACGTGTTGCCACGAAAGCTTTTGGGCCCAAGCTGAGGAAGTCCTTGATGGTGACCCTTGGAGCATTCTGGTTGTGCTGCTGGTTAGCCTGGATCTGGGCCATCTGTGTCACCACTTGGGTCATCTGAGCCAACAGCTCCCCCATTGGTGGTGGCGGTGGCGGGTTGTTCCTGGTTGGAGGCATCCTGAACAGAAATTCATTTTAGCACAACAACAGAAAAGGATAGACTTGGTAACCGAAAGATAGATTATTCCGACGCATGAATAGATAACCAACAGGTACATCATCACATGTTCAAATACATCAGAATATCCAACAGACCAAATACATGGTTCGAAAACGAAATGGTAAACTAGACACAGCTAGTAATGGATACAACGGTACTCCCATGCTCATCACGCAGGACGGCGGTGAGTAGTACGACGAGAGATACGGTGAGGAGGAATCCCACGGAAGTAGGTATCACGACGATCCATGTAGATAGGAACTGCTCTGAGAGCAACTCTCGGTGTGGTGAAGTAGGAAGCGTCGTATCCCTGTGCTCCATAGCGGGGAATCCCTGTGTAACCAGCTCCGAGGTCGAGAAGTGGGCCTCTGATCGGCTCGTAACCTCCAGCATCTGGCAACGGAAGACCAGCTGGCTGAACGACACGTGCGAAGCGCTCGTCTCCAACAAAGTCTGTGGTGTACGTCGCCAGACGAGTGAGAGCAAGGTGGAGCTGCTCCCTGACTGAGGCTAACTCCTGAGAAAGTGCGGAAGCAACGGCATCACTGTGACTTGCGAACTGGGCAGTGACCTGGAGCCTGGAGCTATCAGTCTCGTAGGTATCCATGTCGCGGTGGATAGTGAAGTGAGCTCCCGCTGCCGTGATGTAACCACGGGGGATGTGACGAAAACTGGACTTATCAAACCCCCAGTAGTCAGCACGGAGAACGGTGACACTCACGTACGCTGCCTGCTGCACTGCCATATCCACTGTGGACCCTACTGCCTCGTACTGGTGTGCAATGCTCCTGCCATCATCCGACAGAATGTAGACGATAGCCCGGTAGCAAGTCTGGTCACACTCTCGCTGGTGCTCATAGACCTGGTACTCTGGTGCCCAATGGAACCCCAGATAGGTAACCATGTCTCTCAGCAACTCCGGGAAACCGGCGGTGCTCTCACAGCGAGTCATGCGAACCACCTGCGGATAGTAGTTGAGACCCATCTGCAGATGATTTGGAAGGTTTGATTAGACTCCGGTAGAAGGAAAAGGATGTGGAAAACAACAACAAGGTTCAATGGACGAAAAGGATGTTGAAAAGAACATGATATTGAAGCAACATCGGGAAAACGAGACCAAAAGTCCTGAGGTACTACAGATAACCCAAAACACGTGAAATCCTAACTTGAAAGTTTAGGTGAGAACAGAAAACAACGTTGCACTCCCTTACCAGAAAAGGGTGGGTGGGTGGGGAAAGAAGAAAAATGGCAGAATTCCTACTCTCACGTTTCATTTTTCCTATATAGCTACAAAATAGTTTCTAGACTCAACTGCGACCAGTAAAAAGGGATCCTACAGGCAGACAGGCTCTGATACCATTTGTCGCACCCTGGGTTTCTAGAGGATACTCCTCGCACGAACCGGAAGTCAGGTGCTTGGATTATGGGGCATAACTGCTCCCACGTCCCAGCTTCCTGGTAGGCCTGCGCTTATGCGCGACAACACAAGCCCTGCTTCCACCGTCAAGGTAAACTATCCGCTAGGAACCTAAAGGCACTACTGTCGACGTACTTCATAATCAAACACGCACGGTACGTCAACAGTTTGGTACGAATGATAACACAGAATGTCTCTAAGACACAAAAGAATGAAATAAGTGCAACTGGCCTTCACTAAGGCAGAAAATATCGAATACAGTCATCCAGAGGACACATGTCCCAACATATCATCCATTACAACAGCGGAAGCAATCAAAGGGGTCTGAGTACAGACAAATCCATGGCTTAAGAAGCCTGAGAACATAAAGGAAACGAAGCCCATCCACGTAGGTCTGGATCCTGCCCTGGTCCAGCTAACTACTCGTCTGCAGCGTCGTCGAACTCCACAAAGTAGCCATCCTGGGAAGCATCGTAGTCGTAGTAGTACTCTGCGTAAACCACAGCCCCAACGGGGTCAGTACATCCAAGTACTGGCAAGCAAGACTCACAATTCATCAAGGAGTTACCCGTCAACACAAGCATAGATGCTTGGGATCAACGGAAGAAAGGGGTGATATAAAAGTTGCTGCTGGCTGCTCTAAACAACTACAGAATATAGCTACAAGTTCCGGCTAACAGAAAAGATAAGATCGAGGATTGTAACCAACTGAAAGATAACTTCAACCAAACCCATCCTGGATCTCGCCCCTTATCCAAAGAAGCAATCCGAGGATAACTCACACAGTTGTGATAAGGTGAATCAAGTTATTGTGTGAATACCCTATTACTAGTCAGGTTATTAATCATTGGGTGAAACATGATTGATCATTATGTTGAAGTTGTCCTGAGTACTTGTTAGCCAGTACTTTCACCAAGTAATCCGTAACCGCGGAAAACACGGCTTCTCGAGAAGATTATCCCTGCAGGGTTGCACCAATTTGGCCGTACACTCAAGAATAACCCGCCAGATGGAAATGCACTTCCACCAAGCGGGGTACTCTACACAACCAACCATTCCTCGCATCAAGCCCAAAGCACCTTGGGCGCACGGCTAATCGAGCCCAGAAGAAAATGGACCCTCATAGCACTCTAAGAACGTGTCCCCCTATATGCCGACTACGAAAGTTCCACCCTGCGCTGGGCTCGCAAAAACATGCATGCGGCAAATGGAAAACACGAACTAAATGAGGCGATTTGGACGAGATGCGAATCAGGTCAAGTTGAGGGGGGCGCCCATACTCGCTTCCCAAATGCGGGTAGTGCGCTCATCATGGATCAGTAGACAAGACCCTTTTCCTATTAGGGTCGACACTAGCAGGCTCCAAAACCACTCATGGGCCTCCTGCCGGTGCCTTATCATCAAGTTATTATTACCATTAGCAATTAACAGGATTGATTGATTAATAACGAGCCCCGGTACAAGATAATGAGATAGTAACAGTAGTAGCCGACAACAGACTCGAGTAAAAGCAACCCTAAGCATGCTAGATAATAACAGGCTCAAGCAATGGCTGTAGGTATGGAGGTGGTGGCAATATCATGGCTCAAGGTATCATGTGATGGGTTCGGAGAACAAGCAACGATACATAGGGCTAGCAATAGTAGACAAAAGATAGTATCGACAACAAGTGTGGAAAGGAACTCAATGATTCATGTGAGTGATAACTTGCCTGGCAGCTCAGCCTCGTACTGGGCTAGGTCCTGAGTAGTGGTGTCGTAAGGCTCGTCGGTACCAACGTCGTCGTCTAACCGAGAAGAAGCAAAAACAACAACGAAGGAAGACGGGCAATCAATACATGGCATAGGTGCACAAACATTGGATGATGCATGTCATGTTTAATAGATGCAACAAAATAACTTGCTTGGCATGCAACACAAATTTAAATGGATTCCATATGCAAAGGGTGCATATGGAAGCCCATGCTTGGGGTTGAATTAGTTGTTCTATCACTAAGCATCATGTGTAAGTGACTTAGTATGATGCATGCATGATGAATAACAATAACATAACAATTTAAATGCAATTGGAATGATAGTTAATCATTTTAGAAAACATTAACAAGTTTGGAAGTATTGGTACTTAGTGGTGTTGAACAAGTATTGATTGTTTTCAACAATTTAAAGTATGCAAAACCAATTACAAATTCTATATTTGAAAAGTTTATCAAATTTTAGTTGGATTACATGTTTCACAATTTGAAATTGGACTTTAGATTATTTAGTTATGAATTAAACAATTTTAAACAAGTTTTAATTGAATTAAACAAGATTTAAATAGTTTAGGCAATTTAAATTATTCAAACCAGAAAACAAAATTTATATTTGAATAGAGCATTCAAAAAGGTGTGAAAAACATATTTTATTTGTATTATTTGGACTTAGGAATAATTAGTTATGAATTATTTCAAATTGCATTTGAATTATTTAGATTTGAATTTAAATTGAATTTTGAAAATTCAAAACAGAACACAAATTGCATATTTGGAAAGATTATGAAATTTAGATCAAGTTTCATATAAAGTTTAGTTATTGGATTTATAGATTTGAAGTTATGGAATTTATAAGTTTTAGTTTAATTCTGCTATTTAAAAGAATTTGGAATATTAACAGATTCATATTTAAACTTTTGTTACCGCGCAGGTTAACACGCACACGCTGACAGCAGGGCCCAAGGCCAGCGTGGCAGACGCGCGCTGGCGTGGCACAGAGGGCCACTGCCAGGTGGGGCTGCGCGCTGGAGAAATTCTCCAAAAAAAGGTTGCGGCCGCGGGGCTCGAACCCGCGAGCTCGCTGTGCACTCGCACACACTGAACCACTGCGATGCGTTCACGTTTGTTATCAGTAGGCGCGGTGCAGTGAGGATATAGTTACAGCTGCGCAAGTCTGAACTTTTCTGACGAAACTGTCGATCGAACGTTTGATCGACAGGCAGAGGCCTCGCCGGCGGCGATTGGCACGGTGATGCTAGCATTTGGTTGCGCGCGCGTGTGCAGTACGTTCACTGGGCCGTGCGCGAGCAGAAGGAGGAAGGGAGTGAAGGGGAATGCTCACCACCGTGGCAGAACGAGGCAGAGCTCGACGGTGATGACGCGCGGATGACGACGGCGGTGACGCGGCAGTTGTGGACGGCGGCGACCTCCTGCTGGCTCCCTGCGGCTGCTCCGGTGTCGAACAGGTCGAGGGCGAGGTGGCGGTGCTGTTCCAGGAAACGTTGGTTGCAGAGGTGGCCTGCAACGGCGACGAGATGGCCGGATTCAGAAAGTAGGCACGGTGGCCGGAGGAGAAGAAAAGGATCGAGTCGTCGATCTGCTGCTCACCGTGGATCTTGCAGGTGTCCAAGGGTTAGAGGAGGTGACGGCGACGTGATTCCTGCTCGCGGTTGACTAGGTAGGTGATCTCTGCGGCGGCGCCATGGATGGATTCAGGTGATCGCCGTGGGAAGGAGATACAGAGAGGGTGGAGGTCGACGATGGCGGCGGAATTGCGGCGCTGCGAGGAACCCTAGAGCGTTAGGGCACAGCTAGGGGCTAGGGCACGCGTTATATAGGCGCCACGGTGACGGGACGGCCGCCGGCGTCGCGTTCGGTGCCGCGGTGGCACCGGCCGATGCGCGCCGTACCGCGAGAAGAAGAAAGGAGGGAGCTCGCACGAATCTCGGCGCATCTCGAAACGGTAAGTTGTGCTCCTGCGGCTGGGCCTTGCGCGCGCGTAGGCTAGTTGGGCTGGGCCGCGGTTATCTGCTGCGCGCGCGCTAGGCTAGTTAGCTTTTATTCTTTTCTGTTTTATTATTTTTTTTTTTTTTGTAGTTTGGTTTTTAGAGAAAACTGTTAAGGTTTTATTTGAGAAAAATTATAGAAAAATTAAGTTAAGCTTCTTAGTTAATTAGAAACCATATTGTAAACTTGGATTTCAAAAAATTGAAATTTGAAATTATAGTTTGTGTTTGAATCCAAAAATAGGGGATTTGAGTTTAATAAAATCTTGATAAAACATGAATAAAAAATAGGGTTACCCCTAGGGCTTTAGAATGATTTAGAGGGAAGAATGTTTGGTGATTTTTATGGTTCCCAAAAGGTACTGATTTGAACTTGGTTTGGGAATTTAAAAAGGTGATTTGAGAATTATTGATTGAATTATTGGTTGGATTTAAAGCAACAATTTAATAAGTGAAAACAAGGAATAAAAGGGTTGTTTTTATTTGTTATTTTGGTTCCAAAGGTTGTAACAGAGCAAGTATGAAACCATGTTTGAAAAAGGTTTGAATTTGAGTTGTGAAAACAGGATAAAACAGATGGAAAACAAATGCAAACAATAAGTAAACATGATGACATGATGCATTGCTTGAAATAAAACAAGGAACAAAGCATTCTAGGGTATTTCCATACTTGGGATGTTACAAGCGGCTACTGAAACATTTGGAAAAAGAACCAGGAAAAAGGGGGGTGGCGAGGACTCGAACTCGCGACTGCGGGGTGTGCGCAGAGGGGTGCTGCCAGTGGGGTGAGTGCGTGCTTGGTGACAGAAAGGAGGGAATCGGGGGGTTATGGTTCAGGCTGGCGCGGATTTTTTCTGAATCTGGAACTGATCGTTCCTCGACAGAGCCATGGCAGCGAACGGCAGGTGGAGGCGAGCGGCAGTGGGGCGGTGGTCGCTGGTGCGGTGGGCAGAAGGAGGGAAGGGAGAGGAGGAGGGGTAGCGATCGGTTGCTGCTCACCTCGAGCAGAAGGGGGCGGGGCGGAGCAGCGCTCGGGGCAGCAGTGGCGAGCAGAGGGCAACGGTGCCGACTTGAGGAGGACGGCGGCGGCGCATCCGGCCCTCCCGGCCCTCGCCGAGGAGTGGAGGGGGAAGCCCGTGGTGGGGGCTTTCCATTCCCGCCCTCGCGGCGGCCGGAGGGGGACCCTAGGGGCGGCGATCACCGGCGGCAGGAGGTGCTTTCGGTTGAGTTTCAGAGAACAGGGAAGAAATAGAGAGGTTCAGAGAGAGAGGAGGAAGAGAGAAGAAGGATGGAGGCGGGGAGAGGGAAGAAGGAGGAGAAAGAAGATGGAGGGGAAACCCTAGGGCAACGAGGTGGAGTTATAGGAGGGAGGGGGGAGAAGGATGGCCGTTCCCTGCTCCTCCTTGTCGACGTGTGCACTCTGGATGTACAGCCATACAGGGAGGAAGAAGACAATCGAGGGGGGTACGGGCCTAAGGGGAAAAAAATGGGCTGGGCCTCTCTCCCTCTGTTAGCTGTTTTATTATTTTGGTTCTATTATTTTTTTTTCTGAATTGGAAAATGGAAGAAATAGATGAGTGTTAGGGCTAGGAAATTTTTTAGAAAAATGTTGGTTGAGTTAGTTTTTGCAATAGCAACTAAATGCCCACTTTGTTTTCCAAAAGTTTCAACTTTAAATTGCTGTTTGTACTTTAAATCAAATTTGGATGAACTTTTATTATTAAGTGCATTATAGAAAACAAGATTTTAAATAGGGTGCACATTAGTGTTTAAATGGAACAAATAGATTGGAATTGTTTTGGTAATTTTCATACTTTCAAATTGGGTGCTGTTTGTATAACTTATTTGAATTTGAAAGTAATTTGGAATTAAATGGATTATTATAGAACAATTTAATAGTTGATCTTTTTAATTTTCATGGAAACAAAAATGGATGTTTTTGATTGAACCTTTTAATTGGAAAGATTGTAACACAGCAAGTATGAACAAAACATTTGAAATATTGTTTGAATTTCAATTGTTTTTGGTATTAGATGATTTTCTGTTAGAAAAAAAACAACAGTTTGGAATTACAACTTTAATGGAAGCAAATAATTGTTTTGATTTGAAATATCATTTTGGAAATTGTAACATCACAAGGATGAAACAAAAGGTTTGAATTTTGGTTTGAAATTCAAATAGAAAACAAAGGAAAACAAATGAAAACAGTTGGAAAACAAATGAAAACAGAGGAAAACAAAAGGAAAACAAGCAAAACAATTGCAATGAACATGATGCCATGATGCAAAACATAAAATTATAGATAGCAAACATTCTAATGGCTATTTTTCATACTTGGGATGTTACATGTTTTCTATTGTTTTCCTTTATGTTTCAAATAATAACTCCACACGTTTCAAATATAGAACAAGGTACGTTAAAAATAGATACGTAGTTTCGTCGCATACAAGGTACGTTTCAAATATAGAACAAGGTACGTTAAATTTATAATAAGTGCACATCAGACCAGTTGATCCATGCATATACGTAGTTTCGTCGCATACAAGGCAGACAGATATATACGTAGTATCAAACCTTTTGTCAAACCTTCAAGGGGGGATGTAGAACAAAACAATGGGTATCGCCATCATACAGCCCGAACGTGGCTATTGAGTGCATATATGCATATCAAAAGAACGGTCGGACATATGATGAAGAATCCGGATGATTTGTATTCGGTCGATGAACTGAATGATGTATCAAACATTTTGTCAAACCTTCAAGGGGGATGTAGAACAAAACAATCGATATCGCCATCATACAGCCCGACCATGGCTATTGAGTGCATATATGCATATCAAAAGAACGGTCGGACGTATGATGGCGAATCCGGATGATTTGTATTCGGTCGATGAACTGAATGATGTATCAAACCTTTTGTCAAACCTTAAAGGGGGGATGTAGAACAAAACAATCGGTATCGCCATCATACAGCCCGACCGTGGCTATTAAGTTCATATATTCATATCAAAAGAACGGTCGGACGTATGATGGCGAATCCGGATGATTTGTATTCGGTCGATGAACTGAATGATGTATCAAACCTTTTGTCAAACCTTAAAGGGGGGATGTAGAACAAAACAATCGGTATCGCCAGCATACAGCCCAACCGTGGCTACTGAGTGCATATATGCATACCAAATGCACGGTAGGACGTATGCTGGCGAATCCGGATGATTTGTATTTGCTCGATGAACTGACTGATGTATGAAGGTGGGCTATATATAGGGTCCTCTGGCTCAAAGTGTTCTGCTAGGGTTTCGATCCAACGGTTCAGAAACAACCCTAATCCAACGGCTCACAACCGTTCGAAAGAAACACACCGTACCCCTGATCGAACGGCTCACAACATCTCGAAAGAAACACACCCTTGATCCAACTACTCACAAGCGCTTGAAAGAAACACACGATCCGTGTGATTCTTTCTGATTGGTCCCAACGGAACCCTAACAATTTAGTCCCAGTTATTAAACAGGCCGGGACTAAAGGGACGATCCGTTCCCCAACAAAACCCGAACAATTTTGTTCCGGTTGGTAAAACAGGCTGGGACTAAAGGGACGATCCGTTCGCCAACGAAACCCGAACCATTTCGTCCGGGTTGGTAAAACAGGCCGGGACTAAAGGGTCTGTTTCTTCTCACTATATATATGTATGCATTGCCACCATTGGCATAAACACATATAAACTCACCACTCTCTCATGGCTTCTACCGTACCCACTCTACCCTTCCTCCAGGCGGAGGCACTTTCCGCCTCGAACTACCCCTGCCCGCCCGGCTACAGCGTTCCTGCCGGTTGGATGCTGAGCGCCGGAGGAGTGTCGGTCCCTCCTCTTCCTCAAGGTGTGGTGCGTCGGGCGGCCATCACGAACCACTATTACCACGAGCTCACGCTAGATCAGCGGAGGAATCCCAGTTGGAATCGTGACTACCGCCCTACTTGGGACGCCTTCTTCATTAATCGGCGTGAGAGTGCGCTTGCCACGTACGAGGAGAACGGCCCGCCTCCTTCGAACTTCAATGAGGCCGGTAGTAAGCTGTGGTGGGGCCGCGGATGGACTCTTCAGAGCGTCATGAACTACATCAGGGCCCGCGATAACCCCCGCCTGCGCTACCCTCGCGCCCAGTCCTGGCGTCGTGATCCTCCGAGGGAGTCCAGAGCACCGTCTGATGATAGTGACGACGACGGCGGCGACTACGACGACTACGAGTCGGAGTACTATAGGTCTAGGCAGGAGTATGACTAGCAGATCAGATCCAGTGTTGCCATTATGTAGATCTATGCTCTCCGTTTAGGTTTAGATCCACTCTTGCCATTATGTACTGCCTTTTTTTATCTATCCAAGATGCATGTTTGTGTGCAATATGGGCGCGAGTGCCGGTGCGACAAATTCTTTTATTAAAAACAGAAAACAGACGCGCTAGCGCGCCGTAGTTTGCCGGAATACAAATTCTTTAATTAAAAACAGAAAAAAGACGAACACTACTACTCGTCGTCGTCATCGAGGAACTCGTCGGTGACCTCCTCCGGGTCATCATCGTCGCCGAACTCGTACTTATCCCCGTGGTCAACATCACCAGGGTCATCTGCTCTGATCTTATACCGAAGTGCAGTGCATACCGGACATTCATCCAAATTCTCGTACTTCTCACCGCGATAGAGGATGCAATCATTAATGCATGCATGTATCTTCTGCACATCTAATCTTAGAGGGCAGAGAGCTTTCTTTGCTTCGTACGTACTCTCAGACAATTCGTTATCCTTTGGAAGCTTCGGCTTCATTAGTTGAAGTAAACTCTCAAATTCCTTGTCAGTAACACCGTTCTGTGCCTTCCATTTCAGCAACACCAGTGTGGTACCGAGCTTTGTGCTGCCATCTTCGCAATTTGGGTACAACAACTTTTTATGATCCTGTAACATGTTGTCCAGCTTCAACCTCTCTAATTCACTTTCACAGTCTTCCCTTGCATCAGCAATAACTCGGCCAAGATCATCATCGGGCTCTTCTAATGCCTGTTCTTGATCACCTACTTCTTCTGCATTGTCTTCCATTGCAGTATCACCGTATTCAGGGAACAAAGGATCTTCTTCTTCTTTATTGTCTTCCATCACAACACCTCTTTCTCCATGCTTGGTCCAACAATTATAGCTGGACATGAAACCTCTTCGAAGTAGGTGGCCGTGAAGTACTCTCAAGGAAGAGTGCTCCCTGACGTTCCGACAATCAACACATGGGCAACACATAAAGCCGTTATCTTTGTTCGCCTGAGCTACAGTGAGAAATGCATTCAGGCCTGCCATATACTCGGAAGTGCGTCGGTCACCGTACATCATCGCTGCCGTGAATCCATCTGTATCGTATAATTAAGTTTATCAAAAAACATTACAATAACATCTTCAATACAGAAATGACCACAGTACATCGACAAATATAACTTTTTTTATGTATCAATTACAGATGAAAAAGATAAGTTTGCTAACCTCGGTCGAAGATACCATTTTCTGTGAGCTAATGTGTGGCTCAGGTATTTCGTCGAACACCTCGTGTGCACAGTAAAATAACACAAAATTGCACCCACCTCTCTCACTCCTCCAAGAAAAAAAAACAGAGGGAAGGGGGGCAGCTAGGAGGCAGCTGTAGGGGAAGGGGGCATTGGTCCCGGTTTGTGGCATTAACCGGGACCAATGCCCTTGCGCGTGCCATGTGGCCTGTGGCGACGCATTGGTTCCGGTTCATACCACAAACCGGGACAAATGCCTGCTAACGAACCCGGACCAATGCCCTCAGGCGATTTCTGCTGCCTCGGCCGCACAAACCGGGACCAATGCATAGTATTTGTCCCGCATTTTGATGCAACCGGGACTAATGCCTTTTCTAGCCCTGGACGAAAGGTCTTGTTTCCACTAGTGTCACCTCGGAAACGAATTTTTTTTTTGGATTCCCCACAAAATATATCGCCGACTTGTGTGTGCACCAGCATATCTTTTTGACGATTGTACACCAGCAGATTTTGGGCTCTAGATACCTGTCGCGCAGCAGCTTAGACTAGTCACAATGGGGAGTATCATAGGCTAGTATCATGTATATGATACTAGTCTATGTTACCACCTCCACAATGCATAGTAACATATTTGTGGTATCATATATTAGTATATTTATTAGACTATAGACTCATTTTATCTTGGAATGCGTTATATTACGGTATCTACCTATGATACCACTAGCACCTCTCTCCTCATTAAATGAGTGCCACGTCATCTTTTTTGTCTATGTGGTACTTATGATACCACCTATGTTACTCCCATTGTGAGTAGTCTTATAAAAGGAGACCAAATACATGAGCTTAGCCTATTCAGATTCGGTTACCTCGCAGACCGCATGCAGTTAGTACGAACTCGCCCAACACGGTCACACAAAGTTTTCCACGGAGTAATTTGGGCCGTCGGTGTGCCATGGGAAAATTTTGGCCGGGGAGTGCGTCCGATGGGCGTACCAACAAAAAATCCTACCTAATAAAATGACACATATCCTTCTTCCATAAGATATAGTGCATTATGATTCACGAAAATAAAAAAAGAGAGAGAAAGAAGAAACAGAAAGAAAATGTTTTATTACAAACACTATCTTCACCCATGGAAAACAAGGTCACTGCCAAAGTACAGGGGAAGAGACCAAATCAGTACACCATCTTCGGTTCTAAAATGCATTATTAAGTGATCTGGTCTGAAGTAGCGCTAACAGGAAAATCAAGGGGTAAATGGCGGACAGAACAGCTGTGACACATCATTCAATCACACTAGTAGAAGATTAGCAAAAGATAGTGATACTAGAAGATCACAAACAGAAAGTTGCATCCACAATTCACGAAACGAATTATCGTCCTGCAGAAAAAGTATTATCAACAACAGCTACCTACACTTCCCATGGGGGATCAATTTCCATTACTTAGGATAACGGAAATACAGCGGTTCCAGGACCGGTCCATAGGCCGGGCAAAAGGAGCAACCGCCCTAGTCCCATAGAGGAGGAGGGCCTCAAATACTAAAGTACATTGTAACTCTTATACTATCATCTACCAATCATTTATATTTTATTTACTATTTATAAACAATAGAAATTCAAACTTAGTTTATGTAAAGAATTGCAAAATATGGAACGTTATAATGTACGACCAGCGTGGGCATGCTTTCATATGAATGTCTTACAAATATTATGTTAAAATAATATATATATATATTTCCCATGTGACACAGATAATATTGTGGTGAGCGTATATGATAACTGAATTTTGTGTGTGAAAAAGTAGTCGAAGCCATAACATTTTATGTTTATCAGTGATTACAATAAGAAATGCTATTTTGATAAAAAAATATGGATCATCCACATCTTATAAATTTATTATCGAATCCACTTTAACTTATAACACACACAAAAATGATTACATAATATGTCAATTTATACTCTAGAAGTTTCTATATATGTGTTTACATAACCATACACTACGAACCTATATTAAGATATTTGTTAGGGTGTATGCGTTTTACTCTCTACATATATATATATATATATATATATATATATATATATATACGGTCGCGCTATTTGACTCCCTGGGGGCAGAATATTATTCTGCACCCGAGACGGACAACACACCGATCGAAGCAGCCGCCCCACGCCAACCTCTTAGCCTCGCCCGCGCGATGTAATAATATGTGGCTTCCGTGCTTAGCGACGTAAGATTGGGCAGCCCATCTAAATGGCTAACCGTCCCGATCCATCCAGCGCTTGTGGGAGTACGACATAAAAAATGATGCATGCGACGTAAATAACCGATAGGCAATCGTGTCCATCTCCAAAACCTTGTGCTCAACCGTACAGACTATGCATGCCACATTGCCATGTAAGAAATATCCAGATATTACGTCGGCCTAGAACCAACAAGTCAATGTGAAAAAAAAATCGGAAGTCTATGTAAGAAAAACAATAAGTAACTAGCTATCAGCAATCTTAGTTGGATACTAATTAACCATCTACACAAATATAAGAAGATATGATAAAAAAAAATTGTTTGCAAATAATGTTGGGCATTCTAATTGTAGTAACCACGTTTGTGTGTTGTGTAAAAAAATAATAAAAAGATAGTCAATGTAGGAATATTTTAATGGCTAGGAGCATGCTTGATATTTATAGCAATCCTAATTTTACGGTGCAATGCGGCAGTGGTCGCTGCCGCAAAGCGAGGGAGAAGATGCTACCTCCGGTGGTCGTCGGCGCTCCAAACGGCCTCGGGATGTGGTCCCATAGGCGCAGGGCCGTGCTCCCAGAGGAATTGGGCGGTGCTCCCATAGAGGTCATGCGGTGCTCACATAGGCGCTCGACTGTGCTCCCGCCGGGGTGTCAGACAGTGCTCTCATAGGCGCCGGTCCATACTCTCATCGGCGTCAGAAAGTGCTCACATAGGCGCCCGACTGTGCTCTCAGCGACGTCGGACAATGCTCTGGCGGAGTCAGACGGTGCTCCCATAGGAGCCAGCTCACGCTCCCAGTGGCGTAAGGAAGTGCTCATATAGGCGCCCGAATGTGCTCCTAGCGATGTCAGGCGATGTTCCCGGCGAGGTTAGACGGTGCTCCAATAGACGTTGGGCCATGCTAATAGCGGCGTCGAGCGGTGCTCCCATAGGCGCCGGCCCGTGCTCATAGCGGCGTCGGGACGATGCTCCCAAGGCGATGCCGCAAGCCGGAAGACAGAGCGCTGGTTGTAGGTCCGGCGACCGAGGGTGGCGGCGGTTGCTAAGATGTGCGCGGGGAGAGAGAAGGCCGTGGACGTGAGATTTACTTAGCTTTTTTAGCGTAGAAAATAATCACGTAGTAAAACGTTAAACAGGAGTGGACGGACAAGTGGCGTCTCCCCGATACGAAGGATCGGAGGCCCCGATCCTTCGAAGGACGCTGAGCACCAATCCTTATGGAAAAGCCCACGAACTAGCTACATAAGGATGTTGTATATGCGACGTAAAAAGATGGGGCCGCTTAGTAAGAGAACTTAAAAAGATCGCATCATTAGCTCAATAAAAAATCTGTCAAATTAAGAAATATGGCAGGCACGCCCGCGCGGATGTTTTGGCCTCAATCGATGCAAAAGATGTGGATCTAAATCAAGAAAATTAGTTATGCACAAGCATATTCAACTTAAGTTTAACATTTTAGAAATCATTTTCAGCTTAATTTTTCCACATGCAGCCTAAGAAACTTATTATGGGACTTGATTAATAGCCAGGTGTGACGTAATAAACATCAAACATGCTGATTGGATGCAGCATAAATTTTAATTTTGGCAAATCAACTCAGCTCCTCCTTCTAGAAATTCTATTTTGTAAAAAAACAGGCATTAGAGCACATTCAAAAATATGTAATTGTTTAGGACATCAAAAAACTGAATTACAAACTGTGAAGTAGATGCCATGCAACATACTTCCACTGCAACTTTTCAAGTGATAATAGATGAATTCAATAAAAGGACACATTCATATGAAAGTACATCGCATGGACAGGGACATGAGAAAATGCCATATTCAACTATATACAGAAGTGCTGCCTTCTTTGTTTGGAAAATATGCACAAGTCAAACTTATTTCGATATGGCTGATCATGGGCATGAACTTCAGGAAATCAGGTAAAGGTATGGTCTCGTTGAAATCATGGAAGATGGGATAGGAGAGATCTTCATCCCTGTAATGGTTTGCCTTTGTCTGCAATACACAAACTACAAATGAAATCTGTATGACTAAAAGGATAAGATCATAAGTAACTAGCTCGATTGGCTGAAAATACCAGATCAAAGAAACAATGAAAGCTGAATCTATTCTCCGTCATAGTGGCGCGAGAACTTATCTGTGAACGAAGCACACTGTAGTTACTCAGTGGAATTTCTCGGGGCACTTCCTCCATATTCATAAAAGCTTAAATTGCTGGCACATCCAGGATGACAGAAAAATACTTCCTACAGAAATATTGTTTTCACGCATTGTTCAGCAACATTTTTTTAACTAGTTTGGCAGATGAGAATCATCAAAGTGAAATGTAGAAGCTTTTAAAATCCCTTGTATATGGATTTTCTTACCACTATTGGGAGGTGTGGCACCAAACTTCATCGCTCTGTAATGAAACAGAAGGAGTATAAAATTGGAGCTCAATCATATCATAAATAAACTTGGCTTCCACGAAATATAAAAGATTGGTTAACATTTAGCAATAGTGTGGAAGAGGTACTCCCCGTAATTCGTCATCATTGAAAAGCTAGCCTACGGCGGCCCGATGCCGAGCTACACGCTGCTGTCATCGAACCCATTCAACGCCTTTCTGTATTGGAAATCAGTTTCGGTTTAAAAGTTAGCTGTGGGCAGCGGCGGTTTCCAGAAGAGATCTCTTTCCAGAACTGCGGCAAGTGGGTAGTATGGCCCAGTCGACAAGCCAGCCTAGCTCTTGTGCGGCTCTTAACCCAACCTACCCACACCACGTCACGTTGTAGCCGAAAAACTAAAAATCTGGATAACTACAACATTAACTTACACAGCATGAATAATGCATAAAACTGAAAAATATGAGTTATTATAGTCGCTTCCACAAGAGCAACTGCGAGAATGGTGTACTGACAGACAAACAGGGAACACAAAATTAGACACAAATGCAGTCCTGAAATGAAGAAGAGAAATAAACAATGCATAGTTTAACCCACCTCAAGCATGAGTAAACAGAACTAGTGATCCTTGTCTAATGCTGCTTCTTCATATGGTTCAGATCTGTCCAAACAATACAAAATGCAATTTATGTGACATTGATGTATTACAATTTCTGCTCCTACAACATGAACACGAAAAAAGGAGACAATCTGAAATAAAAAATAACTAATTATGCAGCATTAGAAACAATAGATATTTTATACGAAACAACCTACAAAAAGCGAGGAGCAGAGTCCGCAGAATGACAATCTGCACACATCTACCTAAAGCAGTATGGTTTAAACCAAATAACTGAAGAAAACAGTACGGAACAAGCGAAACCTACATTACGTCTAAGCCCGCCAGGTAGCTCTGCCCGAGCAGTGCGGATGTCGACCGCCACTCTCCAAAAAACTGAAACCAAATCGACCCGCCAACCACGGCAGCACTGCCGAGGACACCGCCCACTCGCCCAGGCTGCTCGCTGCTTACCACGCAACCGTTAGCCTTTTTGTAACAATAATAATTACGTCGGATTGCCCAAATTTTCTATGGTGCTTTTCTTGATGTACCATCTCATCGTAGAATGGGTTATCCATCATTTTGTATTAAGCAAACATGTCATATGAAGAGATTTGTTGTCACAAAAAGTGTTACAGGATCACCATCGGATTCCATAAACGAAACACTCCCAAACTTTGGTCTCCCTGCTCGCTCCAAGAAATAAACATAAACACATAAACAGAAAAGTAGCTCCTCTCCAAAAACAGAACAATTTTTTTAACCAGAGTAGCATGCGGCTGCTGCTCTGCTAGTACAGCAACAGCGCAGGTCAATTCAAAGAAGGAAGGCACCTGACGGGCATAATAATCAACAAAAACACAAGCGTCCA
This sequence comes from Alopecurus myosuroides, assembly GCA_028641055.1. Classification (NCBI taxonomy): domain Eukaryota; kingdom Viridiplantae; phylum Streptophyta; class Magnoliopsida; order Poales; family Poaceae; genus Alopecurus; species Alopecurus myosuroides. Next base: position 2,632,557 of record CM054062.1, read on the forward strand.
GATCATCGGAATTTATTTTGCCTAGGCAGCTCGCACAGATCGTGATCTACTAATCTTGAGTGAATCGAAGTGATTTGTTCATTGGTTGGGCAACAAAAATTAAGAAAAGAACAGCAGGCAATTACGAAAGTTAGGAAAGTAGACAATAGGAATACAGTAGGAGCAGGACGAAGATGAATTTATTACGTACGTGAGCCGGTGGCGTCCCAGAGGAGGGTCTCCCCTGCTCCTAATCGGGGTCCTTGAGGATGTGCAGGAGGAGCAGGTTGTCGCCGGTACAGAGTAGGTAGTCCGTCGCCCACCCCAGCGCCGCGCGGCCGACCACCTCCATGCCAACCCACATACGCTGCAACAATTTAGGGCATTGGGTGCCGGTACAGGTGCCGCCGGACCGGCGGGATGCAGCTGCCGGTGCCGCTCGCAACGCCGCCCGTCGTGACCGGGATGGATATGCCACTTGCAGCCCGAATCCGCCGCGCTTCCCGACCAAGATGCAGATGTCGACCGCAGCCACCACCTGCCTGCAACACGCTGCTCATCACGCTGCCATTGCCGGCGATTCACACCGGCCGACCACGACGCGACCGCGACGCCGTCTCCCGCCAGGGAGGAGGATACATCGCAGGGGCGGAGGAGATGACGCCGGGCCGGAGGATGCGGCGCTCGGGCGAGGGAGACGGCGCTGAGGCGGAGGCTGATTGGGGATGAGCAACAGGGCGGCGATGGAGCCTGGCGGCGGAGAAAAGCAGCAAGCAGCCGAACTGCTCCTAACCCCACGATTTGACACCGGTGACCCAGCTCATAACCCCATGACCGGAAATTAGGAACCACCATCGTAAGAAAATTACAACGTTAGGGGCAGGACGCGGGAAAAGTCGTCCCTTGGATCGCAACAGGTCAGATGGATCAGGGTCGGGCTGCCTCAATCGACCAGGGTGCAGAATATCTTATTCTTCACCCAGGGGGTCTAATAGCATTATATATATATATATATATATATAATACTCGAAGTCGAGAAGAATCTTCACAAAACAATATAAATATATAATTCATCATCTATTAAATAATACTTCATAAGTTTTCCCTTCTTTATTCACATTTAAGATGGTATTTTATTTTGTTAAGGAAAATACCTCACAAATAAAAAATTGTGCAGATCAAATATATTTTGATATGCATTACAACCATGTAACATAAAAATAATTGTAAAAATATTATTATATTGTTAGTAATGCAAGTCAAGTTGAATAAAACATATTTTTATTAGAATTACAGCATGATAAGAAAAACTAACAAAGTATACAAGTTTAGTACAATTATATTTCTTGTAACTCGCCCCGGGTCCAAAATTTAGTATACAAGTTTATGGGTTACACTTCTTCTAGATGGTAGAGTACTTACTCCATAGTTTTTCCTCATGGCTTGAGAGGCAGACTGGCATCCTTGAAATCAAATGAGCTGACAATGTCTGTCAAAAAAACAGTCTGGGCTAGCACATGACTATACAAACCTAAGGATATCTCATCAGACATACCAAATATAAGGGGAAGTGGGGCTGCACTGCAATCCAACAGTGCATGAAGGCTGCTATGAGATTCCCTGCAAATGAGCCTCAAACGAACTGCATCCTCTGGGACCAAAAGATCATCAATTCTCATGAGCACATCATTGTTTAAGTCCATGAGTTCCTGACAGTAAAAAATACGGCACAGTAAGATTCAATCACATACAGTTTTATGCAAGAGGCTAGTTTAATAAAAAGGAGTCTTTCATGGAAAAGATATTAAGGACAATTACACTACCTAAGAATAGCCAAAACATCTAATTAGTGAGTTATGAAAAACAGAGTTCTGTCCTCTTGTGAGAATGAAAAAAAATTGATATGCAGATCGGTACATACTTCCCTAACCCTTCTATTATGACAAGTGAAAATATGCAATTGGTACATGCTTCCACCCCTGTGACACAGAAGACAAGTCGCATTGATGTAGCAAAGCAAAGACTACCATGACAAAAATAGTATGCAAAGTGACGTATGTTTCATTACTACAGTGTGCATTTCATTACTTCAGTGTGTGTTTCATTACTAATTTGTGAAAGGTTAGAATGGGGAAATCGTATGCATCTTCAAGAAACAAGGAGCAATTAAGAAAGCTTTAGAAGTCTGAAATTTAATCCCACTATAAGTACATATAGCAGATACAATATGCTAATAAACTCAGTGCCAATCGTCACCAAATCAAAGCTTCATGCTACACCTATACATTACCAGAACTGTTGTTTTTTCTACATATTTGGAAAATTCAAACGTTGATAAAGATCAAGAAACACAGACAAGCTGAGTTAGTACGGACCCCGTGCCCTGTCAAACCTTGTGATAACATCAGAAAACATAAGTGTCAGGTAGCCAAGCTAATAGTACCATGACAGAATTGGTATCAGGAGGAACTAAAACTTATGACATTCTAAAATTTAAAACACTATAATTCCAGTTCAATGGACTAGTTGGAATTTACACTTGAATGTGATACATGTAAAATGATGGAAAACTGTATTCTCTGCTGAGACATGTAACATAAAGTCGTTGAACATATCTTGCGACATTATTCAATACAACTCTAGCCTACAAACACTATAACAGTAATGCATGATCAAGATCTTCTTATCAACACAAAGATGTGGGTTGTGGCTAATTCAGCATCTGCTTGCATTAGAACCAAGATAGTATACCACTTAAGAATAGTTTATCCCAAAGAACATACAGATGCAGAACACAGATGATGCAGAGCAAAGTTTAAGGGCCTCTTTGGATTGTAGGAATTTCATAGGATTTTTGTAGGATTCCAATCCTTAGTAATTTTTCCTACGGATTGCGTTTGGTTCAAAGTAATCGCCTACCAAAATTCCTATGGATTGAATTCCTAGCCCCATTCCATAGGAATTCAAACATCCACTCTAACCTCTTTTTTAGACTCAACTGCGTAGGATCGAGGCACATTTCATGTGTTTTTTCTGCGCTTCATCGAAACAACTATTACTGTAGTTTTCCTCATTTTTACATTCCTCTGTTTTGCACAAACAAACATATGAGATTCCAACGTTTTTCATGTTCCTGTGTTTTTGAACCCTACAATCTAAAGAGGCCCTAAAAGGATTCGGAACCCTACTAGTCGTCTGCAGATCCGTACGAACGAGGACGGAGTTGTGGGAATATCTAAACACAATAACCAAAGATTCCATAGGACTAAGATAGAGACCACCGCTGCCCCAAATGGCCGGTGTGGAAGTATAACAACCATGGTTCAAAAAAAGTGGTCGCTCAGGTGCGCTTAAGCGCGCTTAAACGCTGAGCGATGGCCTTCCGCTTCGCTTATGACCTATGCACTCGATTAATAAGGAAGATAGAAAGGGGAGAGAAAAAACACAACTCATCAGGGAAACAGACCAGGAAATGAGTTGAGGATGCAGGGAAGGAGGGGCAAAGGCAGGGAGGGAGGGAGGGACAGAGGCAAAGATTACATGGGAAGAGGAGATGCAGCATGGCCATTATTGCGGCTGGGGATGCGGGGCTCGAAGGGAGCATGTGTGAGAAAGAGATAGATGGACGGTGAAGATTAGAGAATATAGATGGCTCTGATTGATCTGGGCAGGTTAGAGTTTCATATGGGGCTTACTAGGCCAATATTGAAGGAAGATTGAAGCTTATCTTGGGCTGAAAAATGCAACCAACTTCCCCTTGTGCTGTGTCCGTGCATAACGCTTAAGCGCGCCTAGAAGCCCCTTAAGCGATGATTAAAATAAGCGTTGGCCTACCGCTCTCTTAGCGCTTACCCTTTTTTTAACCTTATTAACATTTTTTTTTGAGAAATTCCCACCTCTTTATTCATATATCACAGTTTTGAATTACACCATCAGGTGGACTTTGATACCACACATGCCTGCCTAAATCTAAATTAACATAACCTTTTGCTAGATTGTGGGCATCAATATTTGAGAGTCGCCCCTCATACTTGAACTCTGCTGCCAGGAAATTCGAAGCAGAATCCCTTATCTATGTAATAATATGTCCATAGGTTCCCTTTCCTCCTTCATTTAGGCTCTTCACTGCATTCGAGCAGTCCGATGCCACGATTAGGTGCTTCAGGTAAAGGTCAACAGCCAATGACAAGCCCTCCCGACACGCTAAAACTTCGAGTGTCTCTGGATCAGTCAAACCTTCTAGGACGACAGCAGATGCTCCCAAGAAAGTTCCATTCCCTCTCCTTGCTACTGCCGCTACAACCGCTACCGGACTATTTTTTGAAACGGCTGCATCAACATTTACTTTATCATAACCCGCTGGAGGAGGTATCCATCTCGGCACAACCGGTCTAGGCCGAGCTTGCTCTCACGGTGTTTTCAAGACAGCAAGGTCATCGATAAATCTCCCTATAAACAGGTGTGTAGAGAGGGGGCTTTGGTAAACATCCTCGTGGATGATCTTCCTCCTCGCATGTCATAGAGCCCATAGAGTAACGACCACCCTTGTTGCCTCCTCATGCGATAATGCGTCAAAAACTGCTTTCAACCATCCCCATGCATGTGGTTCCTTTAGGTTTGTGACAAAATCTAAAACCTCTTCCGATCCCAAAGCCCACACACTCCTCGCTTGGTGACACTCAATGAGGGAGTGCATCCACTAGTCCAAAACCCCACATACTATGCATCTGTCAGTGGGTGCCATATGACTATGATGAGCCACATCCGCTGTGGGTAGCGACTGTCGTGCCAACCGCCATAGAAAAACTTTGATCTTCGAAGGAACTTTAGCCTTCCACAACGAAGTCCAACTCTTATCAGCTTCACTTGTATTTGAATTTGCCGAATCCTCTACGAGCCACGCTGTCCCAGACTCTCTCGTTTGGATCAACATACGATAGGCAGAACAGACCAAGAAGACCCCCGTTCTCTTGTGATGCCACTCCCAGAAATCTGAATGTCTTCTGGTACTCAAAGGGATGCTAAAGATAACATCCACATCCATGGGTAAGAGAACTCCCTGTATCTTCTCTCTTAGCCAGACCCCATTATTCTGGTCAATCAGTTCGCTTACCAACAAAGGTGGATCTTCTGTAATACATGCGATAGGACGCAACGGTCCCCTCCTTGGCAGCCAATTAGAATTCTAGATATTCGTGTTCTCCCCAGTGCCAATTCTCTTAATAAGTCCCTTCTTGAGTACTTCCCTCCCATCCAAAGTTCATCTCCAAAATTTTGAGGGGTTTGTTCCCAATGCCGCATCCAAAAACTCACCATTCAGAAAGTAAATATCCTTTATGATCCTTGCGCTCAGTGATTGTGGTTCCTCCAAAACCCTCCATGCCTGTTTCGCTAACAAAGATAAGTTGAAGAGCTCCATATCCCGAAAACCTAGTCCACCGAGATGCTTAGGTCTCGTCATTTGGTCCCAGGCCAGCCAGCAAGTCCTTCGTTTCCCCTCCTTGCTCCCCCACCAAAAACTCCTAAGGAGGCCGTTGATATGGTTACACATCCCGTTTGGTAATCTGAAGCAAGACATGGATCAATAAGTGGGTATTGCTTGTGCCACGGATTTAATCAGTACCTCCTTCCCCGCTGCGGAAAGTAATAGGTCTAACCAACCCTGTATTCTTTTCCACACCCGGTCCTTTAAATACTTGAAAGCCCCATTGATCGATACACCGACATCCGTGGGCATTCCCAGATACTTCTCACTAAGAGTAATGTTATGAACATTGAGAATATCCATAACGTTATTCTTAACACTTTCCAGACAGCCTTGACAAAAGTGAATTGAAGATTTATCCATATTCACCTGTTGTCCAGAAGCACTGCAATAAAGTTGCAGAATCTCATTTATTTCCTCCGCATTCTCCCTGTTAGCTCTAAAAAACATCAGGCTGTCGTCTGCAAATAGTAATTGGCTCACCATCGGAGCTGACGGTGCCACCTTTAGACCACTTAAGATTGATGACCCAATTCTAGATTTTATGAGGCACGAGAGGCCCTCTGCTGCTAGAAGAAACAAATATGGAGAAATAGGATCGCCCTGCCGGATCCCCCTGTCGGAGAGAATTTCTCCAAGTGAACTCCGTTAAATAAAACTGAGAAAGAGACAGTAGTTACCAGACACATCACTGACTCCACCCATCCTCGATGGAAACCAAGGCGAAACATTATGGCTCGTAGATAATCCCATTCTACACGGTCATACGCCTTTTTCATATCGAGCTTTAGCACACAACATCGGGAATTTCTTGCTCTCTTGCGCTTCATAAAATGCAAGAACTCATACGCGGATATAACGTTATCCGTGATGAGCCTTCCTGGAACAAAAGCGGATTGTTCCTCCGAGATAATCTCAGTTAATATCCCCTTTAGCCTATTAGCAACCTCTTTCGATGCTATTTTGTACAGAACATTGCATAGACTTATGGGTCTAAACTGCCCCAGCTCTTCTGGTTTTGCCACCTTTGGGATCATCACAATAAACGTGCTGTTTATCATCTCAAGGTTGTCATCCCCTCTCAGAATCCGTAGCACGGCCGAGCTCACTTCCGATCCACAAACCTCCCAACGATGCTGAAAAAGTGTGCCGGGAACCCATCAGGGCCCGGTGCCTTTGTTGGAAACATTTGGAAGAGCGCCTCCTTCACTTCCTTCTCTTCATATGGTAGACTCAGATCATCATTCATTGGTTGAGTCACCTTTCTTGGGACTGTGTCAAGAACCGCTGCCATATTGCTTGTGCCTTCCGACCTATACAAGGATTTGTAAAAATCCGTAGTCATGGCTCCCATTTCTTGCTGATCCACGGTCACTGACCCATCATGTTTTCTCAACTTTTCAATCTTGTTTTTCCTCTTCCGCTGACTTGCTCTCATATGGAATTTTTTTGTATTTTTATCTCCCGCCGACAGCCACTGCACGCGTGATCGCTGCTGCCACCTAATCTCCTCCCTGTGGCTTAGTTCCACTATCCGATCAGTGACCTTGATTTCTGCATGAGAAGGCCCAAGATGCACCGGGTTGTGTTGTAATCTTTCCAACTCCCCCTTGAGCTGCTTAAGTTCAAGCTTCACGTGACCGAAAGTATTATTTCCCCATTCTTGCAAATGAGCCGACACTCTAGTTAATTTTCCATGCAATTCCATAGACGTCCTTGCAGTACCTTCATCCTGCCAAAATTGCTGCAGCGATGGTGAGAAATCATCATGCGTTTCACACATAAGTTCATACCTGAACGCATTCCCCGTCCTCCTTGATTTATTTGCTGTTACCGGTGGCGTCCATCTCAACAATATCGGACCATGGTCCGATATTGCAGCTGCCAGATTTTCCACCCTCGCATGGAGGAAACGAGAGCAACAGTCTGGCGTAGCCAGTGCCCTGTCCAGGCGTACACGACAATAAGAACCACCCGCCACCTTTTTCTCAAAAGTCCAACTACGCCCTTCGTATCCGAGATCACGAAGTCCACATACGTCTACCATCTCACGGAACCCCGCTGTAGATGCCCCAAACCGGAAGGTCCAGAACCCCTCATATGCATACATTCACGATCCCAAGAAATTCTGTCGTGAACAACATACGAAGTGGTACACAGATACATTATCCATTACACGAATAACAACAGTCTTACAAGCCAATGGTCACATGACCAAGTCTTTATTAGCTGTCACGCATGACAGGCAAAGTCTCACAACTCACACACACAGCGGAAGGAGAACACACGTAGATAGCCCATGTCATGCTGTCACCGATAGGCTGCTGACCGGGAGCCGGGCCTAGTTCGCATAATCGTCAGAGTAGTACCCTTCCTCGTATTCCTCCTCCAAAGGCGTCTCCTCAAAGTCTGGCCAAGTAAATAGCCAGGGGTGAAACCAATATGAGTACTTTTGAATGTACTCAGCAAGTCATCCTTCATACACTTACAAAATGCATCATGCTTATATGGTGGATAGGTAGGCTATAAATAGGGCTCGCTACCTATGGTGTACATCTAAGATAACATCATAGTTGCATTCATTTTATCTCTATCTTCGTTGAAGAAGATACTTCAGAAGAAAATAATATATTTTTTCTTTCTCTTGTAGATATCGCATGTACAAGAGGTTTTATAAAAGAAGGTTTTCTTTGCAAAACTTCTTGGAGCAACATGTCCAGATCCTTCATCAGTACCTCTCAGGTACAAGCCTTTGTTCAAAAACACATTTTGAAAACTTGCCACAATACTAGCTACATGGCCTTTCAACTGCCCATATCCGAGGGCTCGGCTATTCTGAATAGTTTTACTCTGCAGAGGTGCACACATTCCACTAGATCCAATCATCTGCCATGAACCACCCATGGATCGACACAGCGATATGCAAGCATCAGAAGAATGATCCTAACTGTCCATTCTGACACAAGCTAGTATATGGCTATCCCTTCAATCGAGTTTATTCCCCCTGATACCATGTCGCACATCGCCAAACAGGAGACCCAATTGTCGCAACCGGAGGAGAAATTAATCCCACACTTTGCATGTCCCGTTTTTTCCCTGCTGGCAACATTTCGGTTCAGAGAATCGTCCTCTCTATAGCATCTTGGGATAGGACACATACTAACAAGCTCAAGCATCTAGATAGGCCCCGTACCCATGTTGAGGTAGAGTGGCAGTACTTCTTGGTTGTCCAGCGAAGACTAGGTTATGTGCCTTTTGTAAACATTTTTTAAAACAACTCTTTAGCTCCCCCGGTGAAAAAGGTCCCGCCTTTCCACCGTGGACTTTTCATAGAACCATTTTGTTTGCAAAAGAACATTTTAAAAGTGTCCACTTAGGGACTCAAGATTATTATCTTAGGCGGTATTTATATACCTTATGGTGGTTAAAGGCTTGGTAACACCAAGTTGACTAATGGCAAAGTGATAATATACTATATAATAATAATAGTAATATTCACTCAATAAAAATAGTTTTTGGCAATCAAGTTTTTGAAAACTTGAGAAGTAGATGTTGCATGATAGATAATGATAAGTAGGAATAACAGCAAGCTTTAAGGATGGCTTTCCTTGGAGGAAATGAGGGTCTTGCTCGTGATCACAGCAGGAGTGGTAGTTATAACCTCCGGCTCCAGCTAACTCTTCTTCGGTTTCTATCGTCGCAAAATAAAAGTAATAACACTCAATCAGAACCAAACTAAGAAATCAATTAAACTCAACTATAACATACAACAAGCAATGAACACACATCAATAACACACAAGTTCACCAAACAAATCTACACAAACATACACTCAAAAAGAATAATATTCATTATTATCACTACACTACTATGGTTGAGATAAATAATTTCTCAACCAAATGAGATGGAACCAGTGGGTGTTCCACTAAGTTTTCCATGTCATTTAAGAGGTATTTAGCCTCTGGTCCAACTTGTAGGAAACAAAATATTCTAAGTAAAATTACTACAAGATATTCTAATGGAAACAATACTACTAGTACTAAATATTAAATCTACACATGCATCCCTAAAGAAATAAAATGTAACCTTACGGAGATGAAAACAAGTATTAACCAGTACCAAAATGGTACTGGATCCATATGAAAACACTCATAATAACTTGGACAAAATCTAGCTAAGCATTTCTATTCACAAGATTTAATAGAAATAAACTAGATATTACTCCTATGCTCATACTAGTTTCCAAACAAATCCTAAACATGCATAAACTTTCTAACATGGTACATCTGTGAGAAAACAACATGATAACACTAAACACAACATCTAAACATGCTATAAAACAGAATAACACTAGCAAACAATTATTTACAAATCAAATCTACACATTTTATATTTAACAAAAAAGTACAAAAAATTAGATCTGTTGCCAAAATAAATCTAGAGCTCTAAAAATCACACAAAGCTAGGATATCATAGATATATCCAATATCAAACAGATCCAGTTGGATTCACGTCAAAAAGTGTTGTAAAATAAATCTTAAAAATCACAGAACAGGCTACTGGACTTTTACCAAAGTGGATCCCATTTCCAAAAGGTAGTCAAGGGATACTCCAGGAATTTTAGTTTGCACATTTTGAACATTCCAATCAAAAGTTATTTCAGTTTTTCCTTAACAGACAGTGCTCAGTTCATCATTTTTCATTCGTTCATACAAGGTTTAAATCCAGTTCAGCAAGTTGCATCCGTTCAAGATTTCGTTCATCCAGCTCAGGTAATTTTGGTCCATTTTATTTTTGAACTTAACTATTTTTACCACGATTAAAGCAAACAAGCATTTTCAGTTCATTTTTGAAAAAGAAAAACAAAACTGCCCGCGGGCTGAGCAACACACGGACGCGCGGCCCATTTGCGCTATGCGGCCCGCCTCGCTTCCACGGCGTGCGTGAAGCGCGTACCGTTTCGCGGTTTTAAACGCGACCGTAGATCTTTAGATCGACGACGCACGGTCATCGTTTCCTCTCCTCTCTCTTTTTCTCTCTCCCGACGAGAACGCGCGCGGCCGGCGGCGAACTTGGAAGAAAGAGCTCACCTAGGGGGGTTGCAGGCCGGTGGCGAATGGTCGATGAGGTCGCAGGGGCGCTGAGTTCGTGGCTTGGGGTAGCTCCAATCCACGGCGTTGTGCAGGTGTCCCGCGGCGGCTCTGACGTGCTCTCCGGCATTCCTGCAAACGAGGAGCCACAGGGAACGTCAGGCACGGTCTACGGAGGGTGGGGGTTCGTGTGAGAGTGATAGAGAGGCTTGGGGTGGCCTGAGGCGCGAGTATTGCACGTCGACTGTCCGCGGTGGTCGCGGTGGTTCTCCGGCGATTCCAGCTAGCGGGTGGCTTCTCGAGCTCGTGGGTGAGTCTAGGGCGAGTGAGTGAGTGTGTGTGCGTGTGGTAGGAAGGGCCGTGGCCTTGCCAATGGCTTTATAGGGGCGGGGCGGCAGTGTGCACACCCGGGTGGCCACGGGCGTCAGTGAGACGAGCCCGTGCGCGTCCTGGCGTGCCCATGTCGTGCCATTTGCCTCTTGGGCGTGTCTAGAGGCATGACTAGGTGGGTCAAAGGCCAAGGGTCGAAGAAAAATGGAGGAAAACGGCGGGGTGGCACTGTGGCACGCGATAGGGGCGAGCCTGTCAGACCGTGCCCATACTGTACCCGCCCGTTTTCACCTATGTTCTTCACTCTCTCTCTCCCTCTGTGGTCAAAGCAACTTGGTGGCTAAGGGTTGAAAATGATGGGTGCTGACTAGGCTTCTAGAAGCTCCAAACCGTGCAGCATTTGGTTCATCCAATAACAAGTTATGAGCATTTAAATTTTGTGCAAACTCAGTGTTTCTGAAGAAAATTCAGATTCAGTTTCAGACTTAGACATTTTCTAAGTGTTGGTTTACAGAGTGGATTAGCCAAATGTTTTAGTTGTTTTCAAGAACCAAAACTTATTCAAATTTTGTTTTCCATGCATGGTTCTGTTAAGAAACATTAGTACTTTCATAAACAGCAAAAGAAACCAAATTTGAAATTCAAATGTTCAATGAAAACAAGGTGGAAAAACAACTAGTTTGGGTTTTTCTCTGTTTTCTAAAAATCACTAAATCTGTCTTATTTTCTTAACACAAAAACATCAAGCAATTGATTGTTTCTGTAATTTAAATTTTCAAACCAAGTTAACCAATTTGTAGTCCATATAGTAGAGATCACATCCATGCCAAGAAAACACAAAATGTGACTCTGTAGCATATATATAACAAGGGTGAAAAACACCTAGTTGGCTTATTTTTCAGAAATGAGTTTCTATAGAAAATCCTATGGAAAACATTGGATTAATCTTATGCCAAATTTTTTTCTTGATTTTAATCAAACCAAATATTAATTATAAGTTGATTACAACATTGTCACAAGAATTTTGATGATCAACTTTGGAAACACCGGGTGGAAAACAATCCAGAAATATTCAGAAAACATCAGAAACAAGGTGAATGATTTTTGAATCAGATTTTCTTGCATTGCATAGATAACCATGGTTCAATACATAACGTTGGATTACACAAGTGCATTAAAAAGTTTTTGTTGGCTCACAAAAATGGTCTCCCTCATGTGTTACAAGTGTCCCAAATCTGGGGTGTGACACCTGCAATCTGTGCAAGACTTCTCTTTTGCACTCCTACGTGTTCTGATCGATGTAACACCTCATTGAAACCACCAATGCACATCCAAGGATGAGGGCACGGTGATTTTATAAATTAGAGCATATCCCATGTCCGAGACCGGTGGTGAGGCTTTGCTTCCCCGTACACACATGTGAGCCTCCACGGCTCGCCTTCTTTCTCAGTGATAATAGCATCTATGTGATATTGTGAGTACGATAAGAATTCAACATTTATTTCTTTATTCCAAAAAATACCAATTCCTCCTATGCGACCCACACTGCTTACAGCAAAAGCTTTGTCATAACCTAGGGACCTACAAAGGCCTTCAACCCGCACTTTGTGAACTTGAGTTTCGAGTACACAAAGGACGGTAGGGGCATAGAACTTCGCAAAACTACGAAGTTCATTTACGGTCGCAGCGCTGCCCAATCCGCGACCGTTCCAGCTTGCACAACTCATTTCACCTGGCGGCACTCCATGTTGGAGCCCGCCTTGTCTCTCTGTTGATTGCTATTCTGCTCAATTCCCTTCGCCACCTTCTTCTGTTTCTTCAGGTCACGAGGTGGAATATATGCTGGAGTGGGAGGAGGGACCTCCTTACTCCCTATTTGATCACCCTTATGCTCCAACAGTAGTTGCTTTTGTGCTCTCAGTTCTGCCCCCTGTGCCTCTTCCTCATGCACTGGTTTCAGAGGACTACTTGCAGTACCATCAAGCTCACACCCCTTTGCAGATTCGAGAGCCGCTTCTGCCGAGTTCCTCTTGCGAGAAAAGGCTTCAACCAAATTTTCTTCTGCCATCTCCGTTGTTGTTGCGACCTCTTTTGCCTTCCATGTACCCTCGCGTGGCCCAAAGCGTGCGCATCGTCCACGGCTGGCTCGCCCATCTCCTCTGCCTGGTGCTCGGCCTCCTGCTTCTCGGGCACCCCCCCCCGTCCCTTCCCTCTCCCTGCTGAAGGCAGTGCGCACCTTTGGAGTGTCAGGGTGCCAGGTGCTCATTGGCGCCGTCATCCAGTCTCCGAACTGCATCTACACCTCCGTGTACTCCCCAGTTCCGCATTCCAACATAACATGTCCCATCATGCCATAATTATCATAGAATTTTGGTACCTTCTCGTACTTAACCTACATGTAAATGCTCTTGCATCCCTCCGGGTTCAAACTCACGATTCTAGGCAGTGGCTGATCAGCGATCAACTTCACTCTAGCCCTTTGAAACTCTCCATTACCGAAGGATACAATCCTCATATCTACTTTGTCAACATCTCCCAGCTTCGAAGCTCATTGTTTCAGTATGGCTTCCGTCCTGTACAGGGGTGGGATTTTGTGGATTTGTACCCAGGCCTGTACCCTGTATGGTATCACCGATGGAACTGTAGTCGATCCATCGCACTCCTCTATCATCAGCGCGCAATCACGGAACAACCAAGGTCCCTCCTCCATTATGCGTTTCCAGTCTCCTAGACAAAAATCTTGGATCAAGAACAGGTTCTTCCCTATGGAATTGAAAGACACCTCCCTTGTCGTGTTCCAAGCAGCATGCATTGTTTTCTTCAGAGAATCATCACTAAAGCCCTTCCTAGTCAAAACTTTTCCGACCGCCATACACTTGACCGCCGGCAGGCTCTCCCGATCTTTCTTAGCCAGAAACACTCCTTCCTTTTGTACCTCACTCAGGTGCAGCTTGCAGAGCAGGGCCTCCACATCCACACCACCCGTCGCCCCCCTCCCCCCTGATCCTTCTGCCGCCATCTTCGATCTCCTCCGCGAAGCCACCGATGAGGCCCCCGGCCAGAGACCTAACTGGAGTAGAGAGAACTCAACTCGCACGGTGGATCGGAACCGGAAACCCTCGTCGGTGATGGAATCGCCTCCGAGGTCGCCAAACCCTAGATGCGTCTAGCTAGTTACCTTTTGAACCTTATGAACAACAAGACAAGAAATGGTCCGCTGGGGTAGAGAGATCCATGCTAAGGAAACACAGTAATCCTCCCGGCTGGCCTGGTCACAGATGATGTAGGACTCAAAAATGCTGAAACCAGTCGCAAGACTGCTGTCCATTCCCTCAGAACTTCCTAGCATCTTCCTCGAGCGCATCAACAGGACAAGCAAAAAAAAACAGGACAGCCAAGCTGCGCTGTGCGCTGTCCTCGGAACAATTCTCCTGGGAGTTGAAGAAATCGGAAGCCATATCGAGCAGACAAAGCGCTTGAAGACATCCGAATTCGCCTTCTCCTAGGCCTACAGCGGCAGATGCGGTGGGGTTGTGGTCGGCGTCGAGGCCACCATCTCTCCCCTGTGCCGCACCGGACAGGGCGGAGTAGGGGCTGAGGATGTCAATGTCGACCCTGCCATACCCCTCTCCTACCGCAGCGGCAGATGCGGTGGGGTCGGGGTCGGCGTCGAGGCCGCCATCTCTCCCGTTGAGGATGTCTGTGTGAACCCTTCCATATCCCTCGCCTTGCTGCAGCGGCATATGCGGTGGGGGTCGGCGTCGAGGTCGTCGTTTCTCCCCTGTGCAACAGCAGATGGGGCGGATTCGGGGCTGAGGATGTCGGTGTCGACCCTGCTATATCCCTCGCCTGCCGCAGCAGTGCCAAGGGTGAGAAGGTCGTCTCCCCATGTAGACGCGGATGGGCCCTGGTCGGCATAGATGCGGCCTCCCCCATGTGCCGCAGCAGATGCAGCGTGGTCGGCGACGCGGCTGTCGTAGTTCCCATCCTCGGAGGATGGCGTGTACGGCCGGATTGAGTCTCCGTAGCCGGTGGTGCAGCTGACAGGACAGTCCGGGAAGGAGCCTCCATCCCTCACTCTGCGATCCAGGGCGAGGAGGTGAAGGAGCATGAGGCTGCGCCCGCGCCGTGCCGCTAGAGCGCCGCTGGGCGAGGAGGCCAGTGAGCCGACAACGCGGTCGGAGTCAGACATGCCCTGGCCGATCGCAGCGAGGACTACCTCCGCCATGGCAATGGCGGGGGCGAGGGGGGCTAGGGTTTTGCGTAGAGGAAGAATAGATCGCCCGGAGCAAGACAGGTTGGGGAGGGGATTCAATTTGCAGAGGAGGAGGCTAGAGCTATGCTGCACGGATACGTTCTCTGGAGTCCGTGTCCGTGTCCGATACCAATTCATGTTCCGTACCTCTTTTTTTTTGCAGTTTCATGTTCCATACCTCTTCTATACATATCGGTAAATAAAGCATTTAAAATAATTAAGCATACCATTTGGATACGTATCAGATCTAAATTGGATACAATCCAGACCAGATAAGAAGGATAACCTACTTGGATCATGTTCTCGTCTCGCGTCTCACCACCACATGGCCGCACCAGGCCATGACCTAGCCGCCTTTGTCTTACGGTTGCGACGGCCAGATTGACCAGCCAGTAGTGCCCCAGCCGACAATGACCCAGCAAGGCAGCCACCCCAACCTGTACTCTCGTTGTTGGCCGATCTACAGCGGACCAGCAATCAGCGACCGAGCCATGCAGTACTCTCGCCGTCAGGCCATCAACAACAGACCAGCAGCTCACCAAGTCGTCGCCTCCCCCTCGCCAACAAGGTACATTCCCCGACTTCTCTTCCTCCTTTCCCTCCGGCCTTCGGTGCACTCCTTCTTCCTCTCTCTCTCAATTTCTCGAGTTCTTTTAGATGCTTCAAAACAAGGTAATATCCTTTTTTTTCTTCTTTCTAGCCACAAAATTTATTTATTGATTTTCAAAAGTAATAAACCGTATCCCCGTATTGTCATATTTTCAAAATTTCGTATTTTAATATCCGTATCGGACGGATACTGATACTCGTATCTGTATCGGTTATGCTTAGGGATAGACATGGGAATGATTATTAGCCATAGCAACGGGACGGCAAGCGGCTGTCGATCTGGAGAGAACTTTACGAAACTGGTCCCACGCATAGTCTACCAACAAAGAAGAGTCTAGAAGGATCCAGAGTTGTAGTAGCACATCTCCAGCCATCCCCTAAGAGCCTCCAGGAGCCGTTTTCCCCTCAGTCGCGCTCCTAGGACATCAGTTTTTAATTATGTTCAAAACTTGTTAAATTATGTTCTTATTCCTTTGAAATATTTGTTTTTCTCCGAATCTGTGTCGAAATCATGCCGAATTTGGTGGAAAAATCATGTTACGCTGAATGTATGGTGAAGTTGTGACGAATTTGGGCAAAAAAAACGTGGAATTTATGCCGAACTTGGGCGGAAAATAGATGGCTGGGGCCGGACGCATGGTTCGCGGCTGGGAACCGTCGAACCTAATACGTCCATTTTGCATCACTATTTTATATTTTTATTTTATGTTGTTCATCGATATATTTCATGTTATGATGAATTACTTATGTTATTTTATCTTATTTTACATGTTTCATAATTTTTGGAGAATAAACACCGGGACCAGAAATCTGATGGAAAAAGCATCATCGAGATACCATATTTTAGAAGATCAAAAGAAGAGGGGTGACACCATAGATGTCTTAGAAGTTCAGAGGAGGAGTCCAGCCAGAAGGGGAGCTATAGGGCGGCCACCAGGGGCCCACACCATGAGGTGGCGCGCCCCCCGGCCGCTCCGCCAGGTGGTGTGGCCACCCTGGCCCACCTATGGTTGACCCCTTTCACGTACTTGACCCCGAGGGAACCCTAAACCCCAGACTATCATCGAAGAATTATTCCGTCGCCGCCTCGGGGCGGAAAACACCCGAGAGAGAAAAGCTCTCTAGCAGGGAGAAATCTGTCGGGGAAATTCCTCTCCGGAGAGGGGAAATCATCGCCATCGTCACTGTCATCACTCCAGGCATCATCAAGATCGTCATCATGATCATCATCACCACCAGCACCATCACCCTCATCATCCACCGTCATCCCGCTATAACAATTAGGGGCCTTTATCGTTGTTTTACATTAGATCTCTCTCCCGGTGTGGATTACTTGTTAGTAGTTGATGCTTGTGAGATTTATCGGTGTTAGCACTTTATGACCAGATTTTTATTATCCATTATATCACCTTTGATTATGATTCATATGATGTCTTGTGAGTAGTTCGTTTAGTTCTTGAGGACATGGGAGAAGTCATGATGTTAGTAGTGAAGTTATTTTGAAGTAATATCTCGTGGTTCGGTATTTAAGTTGTGGTGCTATTCTTCTAGTGGTGTCATGTGAACGTCAACTACAGGATAGTTCACCTTTATGGGCCTAGGAGGATGCATTGTGTGTCTGGCTACTAATTGTGGGGTTACCGGAGTGACAGAAACCCAAACCCCCGTTAGGAAACCAATGCACGAGGGAGCGTAGAATCCCGGAGTTTTAAGGTTGTGGTTAGTTTTATCTTAATTACTTTCTTGTATTTGCGGATGCTTATGAGGTGTATAATCATAAGTATGTATTAGTCCTAGTTGGGAGGTGCATTAGCATAGGTTCACTCACACAACACTTGACGAAGCAATATATATTAATCAACCGTAACGAAGTGAAAGCAGTTGACGAAATTCCCATGTGTCCTCGAGAATGTTTGGTAGTCATAAGTAACACAACCGGCTTGTCCTTTTTCTCTCAAAAGGATTGGGCCACTCGCTGCAATATTATTTAATGCACTTTATTTACTCGCACTTTATTTATCTGCTATATCCAAAACAACCAAAAACCCGTTTGCTAGTGTTTACAGTGAATCTTCTATCCAACCAGCTTGTCAACACCTTCTGCTCCTCGTTGGGTTTGACACTCTTATTTATCAGAAGTACTACGATACACCCCCTATACTTGTGGGTCATCAATACTGGTTTATGGCACCGTTGCCGGGGAGTGAAGCGTTCTTGGTAAGAGAAACTTTTACTTTGAGTGTTGTTTTTATTTCAGTCTACTGTTTTATTTCATCATGGATAATACTCTTGATTCTCTGTTTAGAGGTACTACTACTATCACTGCTAGGGTAGTAAGTGACATGTTATCTTCTGATTAGATCCTTATATAATACCTATGAAAATTGTTGGACGTGTTATGGATAACTGCTATTACGGTGATGGAACTGTCCATCCTAGTGATCATTTGCTCTTTATGCATGAATTATGCGAGTTATTCAGGTGTGAAGGTATTACAATGGATCAAGTTAAAAGTAAATTATTTTCTTTATTGCTGAAAGGAAGAGCCGCTGAATGGTTCAAATTACTGAAGAATGGTGAATCTATTGGATGGGAGGAAATTGTTCCTCTCTTTTATTCTAAATTTTATCCTCCTAGTGAGATTCATAAAGACCGGAATCAAATCTATAATTTCTGGCTTCATGATGGAGACAGTATTGCCCAAGCGTGGGGGAGAATGAAGTTATTAATTCTCAAATTCTCGTTTATGAACTTCCGCATAATATTGTTGTCTATAATTTTTATGCAAGGCTTTCTCTTCATGATAAGGATTTATTGGATGCTTCCTGTTCTGGATCATTCACACGGATGAAGGAAGAAACTTAATGGGATCTTCTTGACCGTATTCAAGAAAACACTGAAGTATGAGAGAACGACAAAGGTAGAAAGTCAGGTATAAATTATGACTATGAATGCATTCAATCTTTTATGCGAACCAATGATTTGTATGATGTTAGTGCTGTTTGTGATTTTGATTCTCAAATTTTTGCAAACTGTTTTAAAGCTTTTGCCTCCTATCTTGATATTCCTAAAAAGAATTACCACAAGTACCATGCACCTTATAAAGATATTGTTCCTGCTAGTAATATAGAAGTGCATGCTATTAATCCTACTATTCCTGAGCTCTATGTTGAAAAAATGCCTTTCCCTGCTAAGGTGAAAGAACACTATACGGTGGCTAGTGTGGTTAATAAGTGTAATAAGAAAGCTATTGAACCTGATGAACAGATAACTGTTGAACCTGGAGTAGCAATAGTGAAAGATTTTGTTTGTGGAAATGTGGAGGATGAACACATTGTCTTCTGTGAGGATGCCTCTAATATTGTTTCACATCCTCATAGACCTAATAAAACTAGTGTTCTTGTGCTTTCTGTTAAGATTGGTGATCATTGCTATTATGGTTTGTGTGATATTGGTGCTAGTTCTAGTGATATACCTTATGAGCTTTATAGAGAAATTATGCATGAAATATTGATGTGGTTATTCAGCTTGCTAATAGAGAAACTGTTTTTCCAATTGGTATTGTTAGAGATGTGGAAGTTTTAGTAAAACTAAATATCCCACTGATTTTCTAGTACTTGGTAAGGCTGCTAGTAAGACTTGTCCTATTATTTTTTGTAGACCTTTCTTGAACACTTGTGGTTCTATTAATTGAAAGTGAGAAGATTTTGACTAAATTTGATGGAAAATCTTATGAGTTCAATTTCTCCAAATTTGCTAGAGCACCTTATGAATCTAAATTACCTGATGAGAATTTTAAAGTTGAACAACTTGCTTCTATTGCTCTTGCTCCTAACAATGCTTTGCAGCAATATATGGAGGACCATGAGAGTGAGGTATTTATGGAAGAGAGATGAGATTTACGATATTCTTCTTTGTCAAACTATGATACTGAAACATAATTTACCTGTGGAAGACTTGGGTACCACATTACCACCCAAGGAGGATCCTGTCTTTGATTAAAAACCTTTGCCTGATGATCTTAAATATGCTTATATAGATGATAAGAAAATATATCTTGTTATTATTAGTCCTCAACTTTCAGATGAAGAACAGGAAAGATTATTGGGAATTCTGAAGAAACACCGTGGAGCTATTCGATATACTCTTGATGATTTGAAGGGAATTTCTCCTACTATATGTCAGCATGCTATTAATATTGAACCTGATGCAAAGCCAGTTATTGAACATCAACGTCGTTTAATTCCTAAGATGAAGGAAGTGGTAAGAAATGAGGTATTAAAACTGTCAAGACATCGTAGTAGTTTTCATAGACGGGGGTGCCATGAGACTACGGTAGAGACGTGGGGTAACGGGATAGCGTAGTAACACAGAACACAGGATTTTACCCAGTTTCGGTACGTCGCGACAGTACGACGTGCCTACTCCTGCACTTCTCACTAATTGGGACTAAAGCCTGTAAACAGGGTTACAATGTGATTCGAAGGGAATTTCTCCTACTATATGTCAGCATGCTATTAATATTCAACCTGATGCAAAGCTAGTTGTTGAACATCAACGCCATTTAATTCCTAAGATGAAGGAAGTGGTAAGAAATGAGGTATTAAAACATCTTGATGCTGGTATTATTTTTCCTATTGCTGATAGTAGATGGGTAAGCCATGTGCATTGTGTCCCTAAGAAAGGAGGAATGACTGTTGTACCTAATGAAAACAATGAGCTCATTACACAAAGAGTAGTAGTTGGTTATAGAATGTGTATTGATTTTAGAAAGGCTAATAAAGTTACGAAGAAAGATCATTATCCTTTACCCTTTATTGATCAAATGATAGAGAGGTTGTCTAAGAAAACTCATTTTTGCTTTCTTGATGGTTATTCTGCGTTTTCTCAAATTGCTGTTAGGAAACAAGATCAAGAGAAAACAACCTTTAATTGTCCTTATGGTACTTATGCTTATAGACGTATGCCTTTTGGTTTGTTTAATGATTTTGCTACTTTTCAAAGATGCATGTCCGCTATTTTTCATGGTTTTTGTGAAGAAATCGTGCAAGTATTCATGGACGATTTCTCCGTCTATGAAACTTATTTTGATAATTGTCTGCACAACCTTTACAAAGTTTTCCAGAGATGTGAGGAAGCTAATCTCGTTCTTAATTGGGAGAAATGCCACTTTATGGTTAATGAAGGAATTGTTCTTGGACATAAAATTTCTGAAAGAGGTATTCAAGTTGACAGAGCTAAAGTGGAAGCCATAAAGAAAATGCCCTGTCCTATGGATGTTAAAGGTATTCGTAGTGTTCTTGGTCACACTGGTTTTAATATGAGGGTTATTAAAGACTTCTCTAAAATATTAAAGCCTCTTACTAATCTTTTTCAAAAATATGTACCATTTGTTTTTTATGACGATTGTAAGGAAGCTTTTGAAACTTTAAAAAAGGCTTTAACTACTGCTCCTATTGTGCAACCGCCTGATTGGAATTTACCTTTCGAAATTATGTGTGATGCTAGTGATTTTGCTGTAGGTGATGTTCTTGGACATCGCATAGATAAGAAGTTGAATGTTATTCATTATGCTAGTAAGACTCTTGATGCTGCTCAAAAGAATTATGCTACTACTGAGAAAGAGTTCTTAGGTGTAGTTTTTGCATGAGATAAGTTTAGGCCTTATATTGTTGACTCAAAGGTCACTATTCATACTGATCATGCTGCTATTAGATACCTTATGGAAAAGAAAGATGCTAAGCCTAGGGTTATTAGATGGGTGTTGCTTTTACAAGAGTTTGATTTGCATATTGTAGATAGGAAGGGTGTTGAAAATCATGTTGCTGATAACTTGTCTAGATTGGAAAACATTACTTTTGATCGCTCCTGTTAATGATAGTTTTCCAAATGAACAGTTGTGTCGCACCCGGACTTCTAGAGGATACTCACAGCCCGCTAAACAGTAGATAAATGGCTTACGGGGCATACCGGCACCCGCATCTCAATGTGAGCAGGCCAACACGTAAACGTGTGACAACCATTCTCTACTATCCATCGTCTGCGTAAACCATCCCATAGAAATCTGACTACTTCCATTGACGTACTTCATAACATACACACATGGTACGTCAACGGCATTTGAACAAGTGATATCACAACAAATCTCTAAGACACAAAGAAATAGAAATAAGTTGCAAATAGCTCTCACTAGAGCAGAGATAGCAAATACAATCATCCAGAGGACACATGTCCCAACAATTCATCATTACATCACAGCGGAAGCATCCAAAGTGTCTGAGTACAGACAAGATCCAAATAGGCCTAAGAGGCCGGAAACGAAAAGACGGAGCCCATCCACGATGTCTCGGATCCTGCCCGGGTCCACTATCTACTCGTCAGCAGCCTCGTCATACTCCACGTAGTAGCCACCATGGGGATCCTCGGAAACGTAGTCTGCGGAAACCACAGCCCCAAAGGGGTCAGTACAGACAAGTACTGGCAAGCAAGACTCACAAGATACCAAAGTGTACCCGGCAACACCAAGTACAGATGCTTTGGGTTCAACGGAAGAATGGGTGATACAAAAGTGCGGCAGCAGGCTGCGCTAACCAACTACAGAAACACGCTACAACTTCCGGCTAAAAGAAGGGGATAAGATAGCGTATCGGAACCAACTATAACTAACCTCAAACAAACCCATCCTGGATCTCGCCCCTTATCCAAAGAAGCAATCCGAGGATAACTCACACAGTTGGATTAGTGAAGGTTCAAGTCATTGTGTCAATAAGTCTATTACTAGTCAACTTATCATTAATTAGGTGTAAGTTGTCTAATCCTTGTTAGCCAGCCCTATCACCAAGTCATCCATAACCGCGGACAACACGGCTTCTCGAGAAGATTTAACCCTGCAGGGGTGCACCAATTTGTCCGTACACGTAAGAATACCCCGCCAGACGGGGATCAAACCCACCAAGCGAGGCACTCAACACAACCCAACTCTTCTTCGCATCAAGCCCAAAGAACCACGTGATGTGCGTGCGCGGCTAATCGAGCCCCCACGAAGAAAAGGGGGACCCTCATAGCACTGGAAGACCACGCCGCCCTAAATGCCGACTACAAAAGTTTCCACCCTGGCCTCGGGTTCGTACCTGCATATGCGTGCATCAAATGGAAAGACCGAACTAAGTGTGGCGATTTGGACGAGATGCGAATCGAATCAGAGTTGCGGGGGGCGCCCATACACGCTTCCCACATGCGGTTAGCGCGCTCAACATGGATCCATAGGACAAGAAATTTTCCTGAGTTCGACACTAGCAGGCCTCAAAACCATACTCGGCCTCCTGCCGGTGCCTTATCATCAAATTAGCATTACCTCAAACATTAATAGGTTGTTGTTTAACATCGAGCCCCCAGAACATAATAAATATGGTAACAGAAATAATGGACAGCAGACTCGAGCATAAACAACCCTAAGCATGCTAGTAAGACACAGGCAACAAGCAACAGGGTTATATGTGTGGAGGTGAGGCTATATCAGGGTTACAGGATAACATGTGATAGGATCGAACACAAGCAACAAATCTTAAGGCTAGCATAATAGACAACGAAAAGTATCGATATCCAGTGTGGAAAGGACATAATGGTTCATGTGAGTGAATACTTGCCTGCAAACTCAGTAGCCTGGTACTGGGCTAACTCCTCAGAAGTAGTGTCGTAAACCTCGTCTATCTCAGCGTCGTCGTCTATTCGAGAAGAAGCAAACAAACAACGCAGAGAGACAACCAATCAATAACATGGCATAATGCACAATCATGGGATGATGCATGACAATTTAATTGATGCATCAAAATAAGCTAGTTGACATGATAACATGTTTAAGTGGACCCATATGCAATTTGGATTGCATATGGAAAGCCCATGAATTAAGGTTGTATTAAATGATATACAACTAACCATCATGTGAAAGTTGATTGGAATGATGCATGGATGAGGAAAACAGGAAGAAAACAACAATAGATCCAATTTGAAAAGGTGTTTACCAAGTTTGAAATTTTATTTATTAAGTTATGAAAAATTGGCTCCTTAAAGGAGTTACACAAGCATTTGTTGTTTTCACCAATTTTAATTGTTCAAAATAGATAACAAAATTCATATTTGGAAAGAACACAAAATTTTAGGTGGAATACATGTTTCATTTATTGAAAATGGATTTAAAATGAATTAACTATGAATTAAACAAGTTTAAACAAGATTTAAATAAATTTAATTCAAGTATGCATTAATTTGAATTTTTTATTTGTTCAAAACATTAAATAAATTCATATTTGGAAAGTTTATACTTTTCTTGTTTGAAAACATATTTTATTTGTTCAAAAAGAATTTAATTTGACCAAGTTATGAATTTAGCAATTTTAAATGACTTAAACAAGTTTTAAAATTATTTAACCAATTTTAATTATTCAAAACATGAAACAAAGTTTATATTTGGAAAGGTGGTTTAATTTAGCATGGAAAACATATTTTATATGTGACATTTGAATTAAATTTGAATTAGTTATGAATTTAACCAAATTTGTAATGAGTTGTTTGAATTTGAATTTTGAAAACATTTGAAATGTTCAAAACAGCAAAAAAATGATTTAAACAGGTAGAGAATTAAATTTGGTACAGAATACATATTTTATTTATTTAATTTGGATTTGGAATAAGAAAGTTATTTGAATTTTAAATGCAGGGGCTATTCTGCAATTTTAAAAACATACAGGTTTGGTTCAGGGGCTTAGGTGCGAAAAATAAATTTCAGAAAGGCCCCTAAGGGCTTTTCTACGCGCGCAGAGCCACCCCTAGGTCACTGGCAGTGGGCCAGTGCCCAGCTGGCGCGCGGTTGGCGTCTGGCGTGGCACCCACTGCCTATGGCAGGTGGGCCCCGCCTGCCCGCGTGGCAACAGCGCAAAAAGTGTGGGATTTAATCCGTGAGGCGAGGGATCGAACCCTCGCCCTCGGGTGCGAGCGCGCAGCGCGCTGGCCAGTGGGGCTGGCTGCTGTTTCGTGACAGAACGGAGGCGCACGGTGTTTTGGGTTTCAGGTTCTGTCATAAGACTGACGAAACTGAATTTCATGTCAGCTGTCTGAACCCCGACGAGGAGACGGTCGCCGGCGGCGGCTGCTGCCCTGCTGCTGCTGCGTGCTCGTGCGCGTAAGGGAGGTAGGTGCGCGTGGCCACTGACAGAGGGAAAAGAGAGAGCGGGAAGAGGTGGAGCTCACCGGGAGGGGTTCGTGCTCGGGAGGAGACAGTCGACGACGGCGGCGACAGACGGTGGACGGCGGCGTCGTTCCCGGAGCTTCTAGCCACAGCGGCGGTGTCGAGGAGGAAGAGGGAGGTACGGGGAGCTCGTTCCCGTGGCTAGACAGGCCGGGTGGCGTTCATGGCGGTGGCGATCGTCGGGGTTAGGTGGCGGTGGTGCTCGGTGGAGGTGGTGCAGAGACAGAGAGAGGAGCAGAGGGAGGAGGAGAAGGGAAAATGGCGGCGCGGTGAGAGAGAGAGGTGGAGGAGGGTTTAGGGCAGAGGGGGAGCTCGTGGGTGAGCTTAAAAGGAGGGGGAGGAGGTGCTCGTGGCCATTCCCTCCGCCGTACTGTCGACGTGGGCAGCGGCGATGGACGCCGTACAGGGGGACAAAAGGCTACGCCAGGTAGGGCTGGGCCTGGGGGCTGGTTTGGTGGGCTCGGCCCACTGGCCTGCCTCTCCCCTCTCTGTTTTTATCTTTTTTTTTGTTTCCCTTTTTTTTTGCTGAAAAGAAAAAGGGAAGAAAAAGGATATTTTTAGGGTTAGGAAAATTTAGGAGATAATTTTTATAGGCTAGTTATTACAGAAACACTAATGTGCAAACTTTTGTTTTTCAAAAATTTCAAATTGGGTTGCTGCTTGTAATTTAATTGAATTTGAGTGAAATTTTGATATTAAGTGAATTATTTAAACTTAAGAAAGTTAATAGTTTAATCTCTCAAGTTAATGGAAACAAATTGATGTTTTGATTTGAAATTTTCATTTGAAAATTGTAACAGAACAAGTATGAAACTAAAATTTGAAAATTGGTTTGAAATTCAAATGGAAAAACAAGGGAAAACAAATGGAAAACAAATGAAAACAAATGCAAAACAAATGCAATGCTTATGATGACATGATGCAAAACATAAATTCACAAAAAGCAAACATCTAATGGTTGTTTTTCATACTTGGGATGTTACAAAACGCCCCCCCCTTGAAGGAATCGCGCCCCGAGATTCCTACTGAGAAGAGAAAAGGTCTGGATACTTCTTGCGAAGATCCTCTTCGGTCTCCCACGTTGCCTCTTTATCAGAATGATGGGACCACTGCACTTTCAAGAACTTGGTGCTCTTGTTGCGAGTTTTACGCTCGGTCTCATCGATAATTCGAATAGGGTGCTCCTCATAAGAGAGATCTTCTTGCAGTTCAATGGAATCATGATCAACTGCATGATCTGGATCTTTGAAGCACCTCTTGAGTCGTGACACGTGAAACACATCGTGCACCTTGGATAGTTTTTCTGGAAGTTCAAGACGATAGGCATTTTCTGCACGCCTTGAGAGAATGTTGAAAGGACCAATGTATCTTGGTGCAAGCTTTCCTTTGACACCAAAACGATGAGTGCCTCTGAGGGGAGTTACACGGAGATATGCTTTGTCACCAGGTGCATAGATCATATCCCTGTGCTTGCTGTCATAGTAGCTTTTCTGACGGGACTGGGCAATCTTGAGATTGTCACGAATGATTCGAACTTTCTCTTCAGCTTCCTTAACAATGTCAGGGCCTAAGAGTGAACGTTCACCAGCTCCAGACCAATTGATTGGACTCCTGCATCTGCGACCATAGAGAGCTTCAAATGGTGCCATGCCTAGGCTTGCGTGGAAGCTGTTGTTGTAGGAGAATTCAGCATATGGAAGACATTCCTCCCATTTCATGCCAAAGGAGAGACCACATGCTCTGAGCATATCCTCGAGAATCTGATTGACTCTTTCGACTTGCCCTTGAGACTGAGGGTGATAGGCTGTGCTGAACAGAAGTTTGGTGCCCAAGGCTTCTTGAAAGCTTTTCTAGAAATGAGAAGTGAATATGCTTCCACGGTCTGAGCTTATTTCCAATGGAACACCATGAAGAGGAACAATCTTTGCTGTGTAGAGCTCTGCTAACTGACTAGCTGAGATTGTCTCTTTGACAGGAAAGAAGTGAGCGACTTTAGTGAGTCGATCAATGACAACGAAGATTGCATCATTGCCCCTCTTGGACTTTGGAAAACCAGTGACGAAGTCCATTTCAATCATGTCCCACTTTCACTCAGGGATTTTCAGAGGTTGGAGAAGACCGGCTGTTTTCTGATGAATTGCCTTAACACGTTGACAAACGTCGCATTCAGAAACGTATTGAGCAATTTCACGTTTCATGCCAGGCCACCAATACAGTGTCTTGAGATCCTGGTACATCTTTGTACTTCCAGGGTGTATGGAGAGAGGATTTTCATGAGCCTCCTTGAGAATGACATCTTTGAGACTTTGAATTTGAGGAACTGCAATGCGTCCTTCGAAGAACACAGTTCCCTTGTCATCAATTGAGAAGCACTCAAATTTCTCATTGCCTGCTTTGATGTGTTCTACAATCTTCTTGATTTCAGCATCACGAAGTTGTTCAGAATGAATCTTGTCCTCGAGAGTTGGACTGGCTGTCAAGTTTGCAAGATAGCCTTGAGGAACAAGACCAGGTTGAGCTTCTGGAATTCTTCATGAAGAGGAGGTTGGCTTTCCATGATCATGAGATTATTGCAATATGACTTGCGAATGAGAGCATCGGCCATAACATTAGCCTTGCCTGGAGTGTAAGAAATGGTAAGATCAAAGTCTTTGATCTTTTCAATCCATCTCCTTTGCCTGAGGTTTAGATCTGGTTGAGTGAAGATATACTTCAGACTCTTATGATCAGAAAAGATTTCAGTGCGATTACCCAACAAGTATTGTCTCCATTTCTTGAGGGCAAACACAACTGCTGCAAGTTCAAGGTCATCAGTGGGATAATTGAGCTCATGTGCGTTCAACTGACGTGAAGCATAAGCCACAACTTGACGTTCTTGCATAAGAACTGCACCTAGACCTTGGAGAGAAGCGTCACAGAATATTTGGAAAGGTTTGGAAGGATCTGGGCCAACCAGAACTGGTGTAGAAGTGAGCTTAGTCTTCAGGAGATTCAAACTTTCATCACATTGTGGAGACCAAACAAACTTCTTGTCCTTCTTTGTGAGATCAGTGAGAGGTTTGACAATCTTGGAGAAGTTTTGGACGAAACGACGGCAATAGCTAGCCAAGCCAAGAAAACTTCTTACTTGCTTCACCGTCTTTGGAGGTTTCCAATCAACAATTGCCTTAACCTTTTCTGGATCAATGGCTATGCCCTTGGCTGAGATGACATGACCAAGGTAAGCAACTTCTGAAATCCAGAACTCACATTTGGAGAACTTGGCATAAAGACGATGCTCGCGAAGCTTCATGAGAGTGAGACGAAGATGTTCTTCATGCTCTTCCTCGGATTTTGAGTAGACAAGAACGTCATCAAGATATACCACAACGAACTTGTCGAGGTATTCATGGAAGACAGAATTCATGAGTCGAGAGAATGTCGCCGGTGCATTGGTGAGACCAAAGGACATGACGGTGAATTCATATAGACCGTAGCGAGTGGTGAAAGCTGTCTTTGGAATATCCTCTTTTCTGATCTTTATTTGATGGTAACCCATTCTCAAGTCCAACTTGGAGAATATTGAGGCTCCAGCAAGTTGATCAAAAAGATCATCGATACGAGGAATTGGATACTTGTTTTTGATAGTTTTCTCGTTAAGAGGACAATAGTCAACAACGAGTCTCTTTGTGTGATCCTTCTTCGCAACGAACAGAGTTGGGCAACCCCAAGCCGAGGAACTAGGTTGAATGTAACCTTTTTCCATGTACATATCAATTTGTTCCTTCAACAACTTCAGCTCGGGAGTTCCTATCTTGTACGGATGCTTAGAGATTGGAGCAGTACCTGGCTCAAGTTCGATCACGAACTCAACAGCTCTGTCCGGAGGCATCCCTGGCAACTCTTCTGGAAAGACGTCAGGGAATTCGCAAACCACCGGAACATCTTCAAGTGAAGGTAGAGGTTTTGCATCGAGGTTGCATAGCTGAAAGGAACTTGATTCATGTGGAGAATAGATTATCTGGCCAGAAGGGTGGGACAGAGTTATTGACTTCTGAGCACAGTCACTTCTAGCTTTATTGGCTTTCAGCCAATCCATACCAAGAATGACATCAATGTCAGAATTGCCAAGCAGTATGAGAGAAGCAAGGAATATGTGGCCTCCAATTAGAATTTGATTTTTGTGACTGATCTTGGATGTTTGCATAGTTGCTCCAGGGGAGTTGACCACTAGCGGGGAACCCAAACCAACAAAAGGGAGTTTAATTGTTGTCGCAAATATCTTTGACACGAAAGAATGTGATGCTCCGGTATCAAACAACACTTTAGCTGGATTAGAGTTTCCTCAGCTTT
The DNA here is from genome assembly GCA_028641055.1 of Alopecurus myosuroides. Lineage (NCBI taxonomy): Eukaryota > Viridiplantae > Streptophyta > Magnoliopsida > Poales > Poaceae > Alopecurus > Alopecurus myosuroides. The sequence continues at coordinate 2,661,881 of CM054062.1, forward strand.
GTCGATCTTGACATGATTCACCCTTGCGGTCCTCCCGACAGGCCTGTTGTTGGAGTTGAAGGCCTTAGGCGGGGGAGCGCGCACCATTGCCTGGTTTGTGTTGGGACGAGGTGGTGGTGGAGGTAGCTGCCTCTGCGTGCACTTGTCAGCGTAGTGCCCCGTCTGCTTGCACTTGTAGCAAGTGACGACACGAGGAGGCCCTGGCCTTGGCTGCCCCATCGAAACCCTCTGATCATGCATCTGAGCAGGGTTGGGTGGGCGGGGAGCGAAGCCTGGAGAAGTTTGGGCGTATGGAGCCCGAGTGACAGCACCATTTGGCAGCCAGATGCGGCGCTTCTACGGAGGGGTGGTCATGTTGGAGGAGGAACCACCCTCACGCGAGTGCTTGCGAGACTCCTCGAACGCCTTGCGCCCATTTTCTTCATTGAGCGCGGTGTTAACGAGATCCTCGAAGCTGTTGGCCTTGATATTGGTGAGGGCATACTTGAGTGCCGGGTTAAAACCTCTGCGAAACCTTGCCATCTTCTTAGCTTCAGTGGACACCTCATCACCAGCGTAACGAGCGAGGCGATTGAACTCACTCTGATAGCCGATGACGTCCAACTTGCCCTGCTTGAGTGAGCAAAACTCTTCACGCATCCTTTCCATGAGACCATCTGGAATGTGGTGCTTCAGGAATGCTTCCTTGAAACAATTCCACGTGACTGGTATGCCAGTTCTCATGGCCTGGAAGTTCTCCCACCAAGTAGCTGCCCGGCCCTTCAGAAGATAGGAGGCATACTTGACCTTGTCTTCCTCAGCAACGTGAGAAATCTCCAGAGCCTTAGCTATCTCTCGGATCCAGTCATCAGCGTCCAGAGGCTCGCGTGTGGCCATGAAAGCTCTTGGGCCCAGACTGAGAAACTCCTTGATGCTGACTCGTGGAGCTGTCTAGTTGTTGTGCTGATTAGTCTGAAACTGGGCCATATGCGCCATGACTTGGGTCATCTGAGTCAACAGCTCCGTGATTGGCGGTGGCTCAGGCGGGTTGTTCCTTGTTGGTGGCATCCTGAATGGAAATGCATTTTAGCACAACAATAGAAAAGGATAGACTTGGAAACCGAAAGAGAGATTATTCCGATGCATGAATAGATAACCAACAGGTACATCATCACATGTTCAAATACATAAGAATATCCAACACACCATAAATGGTTCGAATGCCAAAGGATAACTGAACATAGCTAACAATGGATACATCAGTACTCCCATGCTCATCACGCAGGACGGCGACTAGGAGTACGGCGAGAGGTACGGTGACGAGCACGCCCACGAAAGTAGGTAGAACGACGATCCACGTAGATCTGACGTGGTCTGAGAGCGACTCTAGGTGTGGTTAAGTACATAGCGTCGACTCCCTGTGCTCCAAAGCGGGGAATCCCAGTGTAACCAGCACCGAGGTTAAGTAGTGGACCTCTGATCGGCTCGTAACCTCCAGCATCTGCAAGACGACGACCAACTGGCTGATCGAAACGTGCAAAGCGCTCGTCTCCAACAAAGTCTGTGGTGTAAGTCGCCAGACGTGTCAAAGCAAGGTAGAGCTGCTCTCTGACTGACGCCAACTCCTGAGATAGTGTGCTGGCAACTGCGTCACTGTGTCTCACAAACTGAGCGGTGGTGTGCAGCCTGGAGTTATCATGCTCGTAGACATCCAAGTTGTCATAGAGAGTGAAATGAACTCCCTCCGAAGTGATGTAACCACGGGGGATGTGGCGATAGATAGAATCGTCAAACCCCCAGTAGTCAGCACGAAGGACGGTGAGGCTCACATAAGCTGCCTCCTGCACAGCCATATCCACTGTGGAACCTACTGCCTCGTAGCGGTGGACTACGCTCATGCCATCATCTGACAGAATGTAGACGATAGCCTGGTAGTAGGTCTGGTCAAACTCTCGCTGCTGCTCGTAGACCTGGTACTCTGGTGCCCAACGGAACCCCAGAAAAGTGACCATGTCTCTCAGCATCTCCGGATAACCGGCAGTGCTCTCGCAACGAGTCATACGAACCACCTGCGGGTAGAACCTGAGATCCATCTGCAGATGATCGGGGAAGTTTTGATTAGACGCGGGTAGAAGAACTGAAGTGGCAAGCAACAACAAGGTTTCAACGGACGAAAAGGATGTTGAGAAGAACATGATATTGAAGCAACATTTGGGAAACACGAGACCAAACACTCCTGAGGTACTACGGAAAACCCATCCGGGCTTCTAAAGGATCAATATCTACTGCTTAAGGAATAGAGGATCTGCTTCCGGGGCTTACACGCCTCCGTTCTCAATCGTGAGTAGGCAACATGATAAATCATGTCACAACCACCTCCATTCCTATGGTCCAGTAGATATAACTATCCTAGAGAAACCAGGATACGTGAAATCCTAACTTGAAAGTTTAGATGAGAAGAGAAAACAACGTTGCACTTCCTTACCAGGAAAAGGGAGGGTGGGTGGGGAAAGAAATAAAAGAACAGAATTCCTACTCTAACGTTTCATTTTTCCTATATAGCTACAAAATAGTTTCTAGACTCAACTGCGACCAGTAAAAGGGATCCTACAGGCAGACAGGCTCTGATACCATTTGTCTCACCCGGACTTCTAGAGGATACTCACAGCCCGCTAAACAGTAGATAAATGGCTTACGGGGCATACCGGCACCCGCATCTCAATGTGAGCAGGCCAACACGTAAACGTGTGACAACCATTCTCTACTATCCATCGTCTGCGTAAACCATCCCATAGAAATCCGACTACTTCCATTGACGTACTTCATAACATACACACATGGTACGTCAACGGCATTTGAACAAGTGATATCACAACAAATCTCTAAGACACAAAGAAATAGAAATAAGTTGCAAATAGCTCTCACTAGAGCAGAGATAGCAAATACAATCATCCAGAGGACACATGTCCCAACAATTCATCATTACATCACAGCGAAAGCATCCAAAGTGTCTGAGTACAGACAAGATCCAAATAGGCCTAAGAGGCCGGAAACGAAAAGACGGAGCCTATCCACGATGTCTCGGATCCTGCCCGGGTCCGCTATCTACTCGTCAGCAGGCTCGTCATACTCCACGTAGTAGACACCATGGGGATCCTCGGAAACGTAGTCTGCGGAAACCACAGCCCCAAAGGGGTCAGTACAGACAAGTACTGGAAAGCAAGACTCACAAGATACCGAAGTGTACCCGGCAACACCAAGTACAGATGCTTTGTGTTCAACGGAAGAATAGGTGATACAAAAGTGCGGCAGCAGGCTGCGCTAACCAACTACAGAAACACGCTACAACTTCCGGCTAAAAGAAGGGGATAAGATAGCGTATCGGAACCAACTATAACTAACCTCAAACAAACCCATCCTGGATCTCGCCCCTTATCCAAAGAATTAATCCGAGGATAACTCACACAGTTGGATTAGTGAAGGTTCAAGTCATTGTGTCAATAAGTCTATCACTAGTCAACTTATCATTAATTAGGTGTAAGTTGTCTAATCCTTGTTAGCCAGCCCTATCACCAAGTCATCCATAACCGCGGACAACACGGCTTCTCTAGAAGATTTAACCCTGCAGGGGTGCACCAATTTTGCCGTACACGTAAGAATACCCCGCCAGACGGGGATCAAACCCACCAAGCGAGGCACTCAACACAACCCAACTCTTCTTCGCATCAAGCCCAAAGAACCACGTGCTGTGCGTGCGCGGCTAATCGAGCCCCCACGAAGAAAAGGGGGACCCTCATAGCACTGGAAGACCACGCCGTCCTAAATGCCGACTACAAAAGTTTCCACCCTGGCCTCGGGTTCGTACCTGCATATGCGTGCATCAAATGGAAATACCGAACTAAGTGTGGCGATTTGGACGAGATGCGAATCGAATCAGAGTTGCGGGGGGCGCCCATACACGCTTCCCACATGCGGTTAGCGCGCTCAACATGGATCCAGAGGACAAGAACTTTTCCTGAGTTCGACACTACCAGGCTTCAAAACCATACCCGGCCTCCTGCCGGTGCCTTATCATCAAATTAGCATTACCTCAAACATTAACAGGTTGTTGTTTAACATCGAGCCCCCAGAACATAATAAATATGGTAACAGAAATAACGGACAGCAGACTCGAGCATAAACAACGCTAAGCATGCTAGTAAGACACAGGCAACAAGCAACAGGGTTATAGGTGTGGAGGTGAGGCTATATCTGGGTTACAGGATAACATGTGATAGGATCGAACACAAGCAACGAATCTTAAGGCTAGCAGAATAGACAATGGAAAGTATCGATATCCAGTGTGGAAAGGACACAATGGTTCATGTGAGTGAATACTTGCCTGCAAACTCAGTAGCCTGGTACTGGGCTAACTCCTCAGAAGTAGTGTCGTAAACCTCGTCTGTCTCAGCGTCGTCGTCTATTCAAGAAGAAGCAAACAAACAACGCAGAGAGACAACCAATCAATAACATGGCATAATGCACAATCATGGGATGATGCATGACAATTTAATTGATGCATCAAAATAAGCTAGTTGACATGATAACATGTTTAAGTGGACCCATATGCAATTTGGATTGCATATGGAAAGCCCATGAATTAAGGTTGTATTAAATGATATACAACTAACCATCATGTGAAAGTTGATTAGAATGATGCATGGATGAGGAAAACCGGAAGAAAACAACAATAGATCCAATTTGAAAAGGTGTTTACCAAGTTTGAAATTTTATTTATAAGTTATGAAAAATTGGCTCCTTAAAGGAGTTACACAAGCATTTGTTGTTTTCACCAATTTTAATTGTTCAAAATAGATAACATAATTCATATTTGGAAAGAACACAAAATTTTAGGTGGAATACATGTTTCATTTATTGAAAATGGATTTAAAATGAATTAACTATGAATTAAACAAGTTTAAACAAGATTTAAATGAATTTAATTCAAGTATGAATTTATTTGAATTTTTTATTTGTTCAAAACATTAAATAAATTCATATTTGGAAAGTTTATAATTTTCTGGTTTGAAAACATATTTTATTTGTTCAAAAAGAATTTAATTTGACCAAGTTATGAATTTAGCAATTTTAAATGATTTAAACAAGTTTTAAAATTATTTAACCAATTTTAATTATTCAAAACATGAAACAAAGTTTATATTTGGAAAGGTGGTTTAATTTAGCATGGAAAACATATTTTATATGTGACATTTGAATTAAATTTGAATTAGTTATGAATTTAACCAAATTTGTAATGAGTTGTTTGAATTTGAATTTTGAAAACATTTGAAATGTTCAAAACATCAAACAAATGATTTAAACAGGTAGAGAATTAAATTTGGTACAGAATACATATTTTATTTATTTAATTTGGATTTGGAATACAAAAGTTATTTGAATTTTAAATGCAGGGGCTATTCTGCAATTTTAAAAACATACAGGTTTGGTTCAGGGGCTTAGGTGCGAAAAATAAATTTCAGAAAGGCCCCTGGGGGCTTTTCTACGCGCGCAGAGCCACCCCTGGGTCACTGGCGGTGGGCCAGTGCCCAGCTGGCGCGCGGTTGGCGTCTGGCGTGGCACCCACTGCCTATGGCAGGTGGGCCCCGCCTGCCCGCGTGGCAACAACGCAAAAAGTGTGGGATTTAATCCGCGAGGCGAGGGATCGAACCCTTGCCCTCGGGTGCGAGCGCGCAGCGCGCTGGCCAGTGGGGCTGGCTGCTGTTTTGTGAGAGAACGGAGGCGCACGGTGTTTTGGGGTTCAGGTTCAGTCATAAGACTGACGAAACTGAATTTCATGTCAGCTGTCCGAAACCCGACGAGGAGACGGTCGCCGGCGGCGGCTGCTGCCGTGCTGCTGCTGCGTGCTCGTGCGCGTAAGGGAGGTGGGTGCGCGTGGCCACTAACAGAGGGAAAAGAGAGAGGGGGAAGAGGTGGAGCTCACCGGGAGGGGTTCGTGCTCGGGAGGAGACAGTCGACGACGGCGGCGACAGACGGTGGACGGCGGCGTCGTTCCTGGAGCTTCTAGCCACAGCGGCGGTGTCGAGGAGGAAGAGGGAGGTACGGGGAGCTCGTTCCCGTGGCTAGCCAGGCCGGGTGGCGTTCATGGCGGCGGCGATCGTCGGGGTTAGGTGGCGGTGGCGCTCGGTGGAGGTGGTGCAGAGACAGAGAGAGAGGAGCAGAGGGATGAGGAGAAGGTAAAATGGCGGCGCGGTGAGAGAGAGAGGTGGAGGAGGGTTTAGGGCAGAGGGGGAGCTCGTGGGTGAGCTTAAAAGGAGGGGGAGGAGGTGCTCGTGGCCGTTCCCTCCGCCGTACTGTCGACGTGGGCAGCGGCGATGGACGTCGTACAGGGGGACGAAAGGGTACGCCAGGTAGGGCTGTGCCTGGGGGCTGGTTTGGTGGGCTCAGCCCACTGGCCTGCCTCTCCCCTCTCTGTTTTTAATCTTTCTTTTTTGTTTCCCTTTTTTTTTGCTGAAAAGAAAAAAGGGAAGAAAAAGGATAGTTTTAGGGTTAGGAAAATTTAGGAAATAATTTTTATAGGTTAGTTATTACAGAAACACTAATGTGCAAACTTTTGTTTTTCACAAATTTCAAATTGGGTTGCTGCTTGTAATTTAATTGAATTTGAGTGAAATTTTGATATTAAGTGAATTATTTAAACTTAAGCAAGTTAATAGTTTAATCTCTCAAGTTAATGGAAACAAATTGATGTTTTGATTTGAAATTTTCATTTGAAAATTGTAACAGAACAAGTATGAAACCAAAATTTGAAAATTGGTTTGAAATTCAAATGGAAAAACAAGGGAAAACAAATGGAAAACAAATGGAAAAAAAATGCAAAACAAATGCAATGCTTATGATGACATGATGCAAAACGTAAATTAACAAAAAGCAAACATCTAATGGTTGTTTTTCATACTTGGGATGTTACAAGTTGGCTGCAATAAAGGTAAAACCCCAAGATTGTCCATGGTATGCTGATTATGGTAACTTTATTGTTTCAAAGTATTTTCCTCCAACATTTACAGCTCAACAAAGAAGAAATATCTTCTATTATTTGAGGCATTATTTTTTGGATGACCCACATTTATATAAAGAAGGAGTAGATGGTATTATGAGAAGATGTGTCCAGATCATGAACAACGTGAAATATTGAAGAAGTGCCATAGTAGTGCTTATGGAGGACATCATGCTGGAGATAGAACCGCACAGAAGGTTCTACAATCAGGTTTCTATTGGCCTACTCTCTTTAAAGAGGCACGTAAATTTATTTTATCTTGTGATGAATGTCAAAGAGTAGGAAATATTTCTAGACGTAATGAAATGCCTATAATTTATTCTCTTATTATTGAGCCCTTTGATTGTTCGGGATTTTACTTTATGAGTCCTTTTCCTCCTTCAAATTGTTATACTCACATTCTTGTTGCTGTTGATTGTGTTACTAAATGGGTAGAGGCTATACCTACTAAAAGTGCTTATGATGAAACCTCTTTAAAAATTCTTAAACATGTTATTTTTTTCCTAGGTTTGGTGTGCCTAGTGTAACGCCCGAGGATTTTTTTTCCCCAATTAATTTGTTTGTGCTTTTTTCTGTGTGCATCTCATAGCATCATGCATCCTCTTTGCATTTAGAACTCGCAAAACATTAAAACTTCTTCCCAATCTTGCTTTCCAAATTCTCTGTAATTAATTGTTGCCTCAAAATTATTATTTTTGTAGTGCCTAACATGTTTTCTAAAGAAATAATCAAAGCAAAAAAAAATGGGAGAGAGGGGAGCCCAACCGAAACTGGGCCAACAGGCCCAGCCGGCCACCCCACCTCCCCTAACCCTAGCCCACCTAACACACGCACGCAACACACGCACACCGCCGCCAGGAGGGGATCGATCGATCCCCTCGTCGCCTTCCTCCCGAGCGAGGCTCGCTCCCCTTCCTCGCGTCCTCATCCCCATCGACCCCTCCTCCCGTCGCCCGCTCCCCTCGCACGGGAGGAGCTCGAGCTCCGCTGCCTCCCTCCTGGCTCCCTCCGTCCCCTCTCATCGCTCGTCCTCCTCTTGGATCGAGAGCAACGAGGAGGCAGCGACGCCCGTCCTCGGCTCCTCCTGCTCGCGCGGGTGCGCGTCGCCTCGAAGCCTCCATGGCCTCGCTGCCCCGCCGTCGGAGCTTCCCCTCTAGCAGCCACAGGTTCGTGGCCCTGCTCCATGCTGCCTCGCCGTCACGGCCCCTCTCCACATCGACGCCCGCGGACGACAGTGATATGTAGCACGGCGTCCTCGACCTGCTGCCTCACGACGGTGGTGTACGGGTGGTCTGGTGGTGTTGGCTGTTGTGGTGGTGTTGCCGTCGCCGACGGGATGGCGGTGATGCCATCACCGTAACCACGGCGGCGCACTGCTACTCGACTGCTTCCTCGATGCCCGTCATGTGTTCGACGCAAGTCCTGCAAGAGGCATGGTGTTCCCCTCCATCGTCTGTTCCATGCTCGTTGTTGGTTCCGTTGTGTGCGTGTCCACCTGACCTCGACAAGACTCCCGGCGACAAGTCCGAGCACCGGAACCGCCAAGATTCCTACCCGATGCGACAAGCACCTCGACCACGACTACTCCCTCGACGAACCGTGAACGACTACATCGCCTTCGTCGTGTTTGCTTTGCGTTGGCCGCCTTCGTGCGTGCCGTGAAGATTGGGACCGACATGTCCGCCACCAACCTCGAAGACAACGATGTTGCGGATCGCCCACGACTACTACGACTACTTCGACGACGATGACCGCGTGATTCGAGAACGACTACTTCCTCTACGGCGTGAACGACTACCTCCACGACGATGACCCTGGAACGACTACGTCCTCGATGTCAACTACTTCCCCTGCTACGACTACTTCCACTCCTTCCTCTATGTCGACTACGTCCTCTACTTCCTCCTCTTCTTCTACTTCCCCTACTCCCCGAAGACATCGACGTTGAACCTGGATCCTCTTTCCAACGTGCGAACCCAAACCCCAACCCTATACCTATAGGCCTATTTTCTAAATGTCATCTATATCGTGCATATTAAAGCATTCACATGTTGCATTGCATCTTTTTGGTTGTGGGTAATTACCCATCACCTAACAATTAACATGGAATGTATCGGGGTGTTTTATATATTGTCCCGGGTCCATTTAAAATTGCATAGCTCATGTTTATGTTATCTTGCCATGTTAACTCAACGCTTAATATTGATGGGTTGATAAATAACTCGAACCTCCTAAATTAGATGTTGGGCTTCCGGCTCAATTTAAATTGACTAAATTGCATAAATCATAACTAATTTATTTTAACCCCAATTTTGAAAAGTAAAATATGTTTTCCAATCAAAATTCTCTAAACTTTGCAAATATCAACTTTGTTTCCTGTTTTGAATAACTAAAATTGGTTCAATAATTTAAATCTTGTTTAAATCATTTAAAATTGCTAAATTAATAACTTGGTCAAACTAAATTCTTTTTGAACATATAAAATATGTTTTCCATCCCATTTTTCATGAAATTTGCAAATATCAACTTTGTGTTCTGTTTTAAATAAATTAAATTGCTGAAAACAAGTATTTCTTAATTAATGCATTTAAAATTGTCAATTTAATAACTTGCTCATCTAAAATCCAAATTCAACAAATGAAATATGTATTCCATCTAAAATTTTGTGTTCTTTCCAAATATAAATTTTGTTATCTGTTTTGAACATTTAAAATTGGTGAAAACAACAAATGTTTGTTTAAATCATTTAAAATGCCAAAGTTCATAACTTAATAAATAAAATTCCAAACTTGGTAAACAACATATCAAACTGAAGCTATTGTTGTTTTCTTATTGTTTTCATCATCCATGCAACATTCTAATCAACTTTCACATGATGGTTATTTGTAGATCATTTAATTCAACATTAATTCATGGGCTCTTCCATATGCAATCCAAATTGCAAATGGGCCCATTTAATATGTTTACCATGTCAACTAGTTTATCTTTGATGCATCCTTAAGCTTGTCATACATCCATATCTTGATCATGCTGGATCTTTTGCCGTAGTAGCAATTGTTGCATCCGGTGTTTGTTCTAGTTCGTTGCTTCTTCGCGGATAGGACGTTGAGATGATGTGAGCAACGACAAGTTCTGCGGATGTACCTCTACTTGCTGGATCTCAGGCAAGTATACTGACTTGCTACCTATGGCTGCCTTTCATCACTTGTTAACGATTCTTTCCGTTATCCTTATGCTAGCCTTATGATTCGATGCTTGTGTCTCGATCCTATCATATGTTTACCTAGCAGCCATGATATAGCCTTCCTTCCACTTCCTATTAACTGTTGTTTGTTTACCTTGTTGGCCCTCATGTCGTAGCTGCATGATTAGTGTTGTTTGCGCTCAAGTCCTGTTGTCCGTATTATCACCTGTTTAGTTTGATAGTTGGGTTTCAACTCAATCAACTTCATGTTAATGTTTTGGGTAATAATAATTTGATGATAAGGCACCGGCAGGAGGCCCGGGGTGGTTTTGAGGCCTGCTAGTGTCGAAATTAATTAGGAAAAGGGTCTTGTCCTCCGATCCATGATGAGCGCACTAACCGCATGTGGGAAGCGAGTATCGGTGCCCCCCGCAATTCTGATTCGATTCGCATCTCGTCCAAATCGCCACACTTAGTTCGGGCTTTCCATTTGATGCATGCATATGCAGGTGCGAGCCCTTGGCGCCAGGGTGGAACTTTTGTAGTCGGCATTTAGGGCGGCGTGGTCTTCCAGTGCTATGAGGGTCCCCCTTTTCTTCGTGGGGGCTCGATTAGCCGCGCACGCACATCACGTGGTTCTTTGGGCTTGATGCGAAGAAGAGTTGGGTTGTGTTGAGTGCCTCACTTGGTGGAAGTGCATTTCCATCTGGCGGGTCATTCTTACGTGTACGGCCAAATTGGTGCATCCCTGCAGGGTTAAATCTTCTCGAGAAGCCGTGTTGTCCGCGGTTATGGATGACTTGGTGAAAGTGCTGGCTAGCAAGTACTCAGACAACTTACACTTAACAATGATAACTTGACTAGTAATGTAGATTACCTCCACCATAAAAACGAATGTCACCTTAATCAACCGTGTGAGTTTCCTTGGGTTGCTTCCTTAGTAGGGGGTAACATTGGATGGGTATTGTTTGGTGAGTAGTTGCAGTTGGTTCTGATACGCTATCTTATCCCTTTCTTTTAGCCGGATGTTGTAGCGCGTCTCTGTAGTTAGTTAGTGCAGCCCGCTGCCGCTTCTTTGCAATAATCCCTTCCTTTCCGTTGTACCCAAAGTATTTGTATCTTGTGATGATTGGTTACGCTGGTAACTTGTGAGTATGGTTTATCCACTTGCCAGTACTTAACCGTACTGACCCACCAATCCATTTCGTGGCTGCATATTACACATTGCAGTCAACAGGTTTGAAGTCTGACGACGTTAGATTGGGAATCCCTCCGGCTTGGCCTGGGCAGGGATTGGACGCCATCGGTTATCTTCAGGACTCTTAGTCCAATTTGTATCTTGTCCGTAGCCGGACACTATGTTGTTTCTTCCGCTGTTATTTGGATCTTTGTATTGTATCAGTTGTATCCTTGACTCGTTTGAGTCGTCTTGTATATATCTTTTCTGTTGTTGTTGCGGAATATTCGTGAACTGTTGTAATGTTATCACAAGGGGCAACCTGGAATCGGTTATTATGTGGATTTTGGCGGAAATGCTGAAATCTGCATAGTGCTCGATCCCGGGGCGTCACACCTAGATAGCTTATGACTCATGGAGGTTCTCATTTTACTCATGGCGGTTTTAGAAAAACCCTTGCTAAATATGATGTAATCATAGAATTGCCTCATCCTGTCATCCTCAAACTAGTGGGCAAGTAGAATTATCAAATAGAGAAATTAAATCTATCTTGCAAAAGACAGTTAATAAATCTATTAAGAATTGGTCAGATAAGTTGAATTATGCTTTATGGGCTTATAGAACTGCTTATAAAAATCCTATGGGTATGTCTCACTATAAAATGGTTTATGGAAAAGCTTGTCACTTGCCTTTAGAATTAGAACACAAAGCTTATCAGGCAGTGAAAGAATTAAATAAAGATTTTAAACTTGCTGGTAAGAAAAGAATGCTTGATTTGAATCATTTAGATGAATGGAGATGTGAAGCTTATGAAAATGCCAAGCTCTTTAAAGAGAAAGTTAAACAATGGAATGATAAAATAATCCTTAAGAGAGAGTTTCATGTTGGTGAGAAAGTTCTATTGTATCGGTCTCGTCTCAGATTTTTTGCAGGAAAATTACTCTCGAGATGGGAAAGACCTTATATTATTGAAGAAGTGTATCGTTCAGGGGCAATCAAAATGGTTTCCCTCAAAGATAACACTACACAAGTGGAAAATAGTCAAAGACTCAAACATTATATTTCTGGTGATTCTTATGATGAAGATGTTGATGTTATTCAAGTAATGACTCGGGAGAAGTTCATCGGAGGGAAGATTCCAAAATCTGCAGAGTCTATTTTTGAATAGGTAATAGGTCTGTTAAGAAAAACTTCGCGGATTGCCTTTTCAGTTATAAATTATTGATTTTGGGAAAATATGAAAAATACCGAGCCGAAGAGAAGTTGGAGAAGATGCCCGGAGGCACCACACCATGTGGCGGCGCGGGCCCATCCCTGGCCGCGCCACCCTATGGTTTGGGAGCCCCGGAACCCCTCTCCGACTCGTTTTCGACCTGGACTTTCCTTTCGTTCGCATATTTTTGCTCTATAACCCCCCGGACCCCCCAAGGTCCGTATATCGTTTTCTCGTCATGTTTCTGTTTCGAGTTGTTTCTGCCATGATCTTTTTCAGTTTAAAATCACCATGGTCTCCACCAACAACAATAAGGGGAAGGGATCGAAGGAAGATGATCTCCAAGACCGGAAGCCGAATGAGGAGATCAATAGTGGAGCTGAAGGAGATGTAGAAGAAAACCCGCGGGTGTGTCCATGCGCTACCATCACAAGCATTGGAGTGGTTGCAAAACCTTCCAAGCCAACGACGAAGACTAACACTGGATGGCTGGCTCGACGTCACTTTTTATCATCGTATATTCCACTTTCAATTATTAAGAGACATTTCCATACTTTAATTCATGAATATCAATATATGAGGGTGCCAGAGTCAAGGTTGCCTTCTTGCTGGGATATGGATCATTCTAACCGTGCAGATAGAGAAAGATCTCAACCTAAGAAAGTGCAGGGGAAAAATCTAGATGTCTGGAATGCACCGACTAACAAGCATGCAAACCGTATTGATCACAATACGGAGATGATGCGTATGCTTATATTCACAATTGAAGATCTGAAGAAATCAATTGATAAGCTCATCGAGAAGAATTCACCACCACTACCGGAGTATTGGCATCCCCTTGGCTTGTTCCAAGCTTGGGGGAGTGCCACGGTATCACATTTATCTTTCACTCCTTGTTACCTTTTAGTAGAGTCATATCATGAGTAGAGAAAATATCATATAATATGGTTTGCAGTATGTAAGTGTCACTCCTTAGTTGGTTATCGGTGTATCCCTTGGTTTGAGTTGTCGTAATGAAATATTAATGAGAAGTTTCATCATCTACTTTTTCTACTATATTTAAGTTTTTAATTTTTGTTATGTGATTGATCTTGTTATTAGTATTGGTATCAACGTTGGAGCTTCAAGATAATCTAGTTGGTTTCTGCAAACTTAGCATTTGTTAGTGATACGTCATAAACGTATCCTTAATTTCTGATGTTCCATGCTGTTTTCTTATTGTTTCCCACATGTTTGCTATACACTTTATGTCATTTTTATCGATTTAACCTATTGACAACATGCCACAGAGCCAGCTCCCTGTTTTCTGCTGTTTTTAGTTTCAGAAAATTTGTTTTGCAAATATTCTCGAAATTGGAAAATTCAAAAGCTAGAAGGCTTAGAAGTCCCGGAGGGGCCAGGAAGTCCCGAAGAGACCAGGAGGGGACCACAGGGTGGCCACACCATAGGGTGGCACGGGTCCTCCCGGCCGCGCCACCAGGTGGTGTGGGCCCCTAGCCACCCCCCGGTATCGCCCTTTTGCCCATATATACTCCCCGATGCATAAATTCTAAATCAATCGTCCTTTTCCACCAAAACATCCATAGCTCCACCGCTGCTGCCGACAAGTTTCGGGGGACAGAAATCTCTATTCCGGCACCCTACCGGGACGGGGAATTGCCCTCGGAGCCATCTCCATCGACTCCACCGCCATCTCCATCGCAATTGTTGTCTCCTATGATGAGGAGGGAGTAGTTCTCCCCCGGGGCTGAGGGCTCTACCGGTAGCTATGTGTTCATATCTCTCTCCCATGGTGTGATCTTTATGTGATCATGAGCTTTGTAATCTAGTTGAATATGTAGATGTACTCTTCATCTGTTATGCTACTCGAGTGGTTTTATTATCAGATCTCCGTAAACACTTTCATCATAGTGTAAAGGTGACAGTATGTGCACCGTGTGGTTTAGCATGATATTTATATCTTGTGGTGGACGATAAACCTATGAAATTGTGCCGTTTGTTTAGTACTAATTTAGGTCGCTCATAGTGACAGCGTGGGGTGCCCTGGAGAGGGAATATAGACTTGAGGAGTGCTGTTACAGCCCTACGCAATGATTGGTGTTTGTTATTCAACCGGAAAGTGGTTCGGAGTAGCATAGTGATGAAATGATATTTATGCATTCAATTATTTTGTCATTGTTGAGAGTGTCCACTAGTGAAAGTAGGACCCCTAGGCCTTGTTTTCAAGGATTGAAATACCGTTTAAAATCAGTTCTGCTACATGTTTGCTTGCTGCCATTTTTATTTCAGATTGATATTATCACTTATACACATCCATATTACATGTATTTCACTCTCTTTTCGCCGATCTAGTGCACCTATACAACTGACAATTGTATTAGATGTGTTGGGGACACAAGAGACTTCTTGTATTGTGATTGCAGGGTTGCTTGAGAGAATATCTTTGACCTCTTCCTCCCTGAGTTCGATAAACCTTGGGAAATCCTCTTAAGGGAAACTTGCTGATGTTCTACAAACCTATGCACTTGGAGGCCCAACATTGTCTACAATAATAGAACGTGCATTGACATCAAGCTCTTTTCTGGCACCATTGCCGGGGAGGTAAGGTAAAAGTTTCTCACATCCTCGGGTGTGAGTGCTCGAAGTTATTTCCTTTAGATTATGCAATTATATCTTTTTGTTTATTGTTTTTATTTTCACTAGTTAGGCTTATTTTTACTTGTTGCTTGTTTTTATTTTTACTAGTTAGGCTTAATGGAAAACAACAAAAATATGAGAGAGCTTTATGATATTTAACTTATGTTAGGACATGAAGTGTTTGAAGAGAAAATTAAAAAAAAAACCATGGAACATTATTTGCATGCTAGTAGCAATGTTATTATCATTAATTCTTTGAACACCATTATTTCTAATGCTATGGAAAATCCTAAGCTTGGGGAAGCTGGTTTTGATGAATATGATATTTTTAATTCCCCAAGTTTTGAGGAGGAAAAGTTCTTTGATGACACTTTGCCTCAAATATATGATGATTACAATGATGAATATGTTATTTTCAGTCCGCCTATTATTGAGGAGAAAATTAATTATGATTACAATATGCCTCCTATTTTTTATGATTATGCTGATAAGAATAATAATGATAGCTATTTTGTTGAATTTGGTCCCACTACTATTAATGAGAATGACTATGCTTATGTGGAGAGTATTAATTCTTTTATGCATGTGGATCATAATAAGAATGTTTCTTGTGATAGTTTTATTGTTAATTTTATTCATGATACTACTGAAAGTTATTATGAGAGAGGGAAACATAGTCTTATGCATCTCAAAAATATCAAGTTTCCCCTCTTTATGTTGAAATTTTTGAAATTGCACTTATTTTGTCTTCCTATGCTAGCCACTTTGTGATTTATTTAATTTCTTTTTCAAAGTAAGTGGGTTAGACTTAAATTTATTTTACGTTTTCTTCTTGGTGCTCTCTTTTGCTTCAATTAATATTTTTCATGTGAGCATCTTCTCAAATTATCATGCCTAGCTGAAAAGGTTTTCAAGAAAAGCACTTCTTGGGAGATAACCCATGTTTCTATTTTTGCTTTGTTTTTCTCTGTTTTCTTTGATTAAATGGGTTGTATACTTCTGTAGGAACTCCTTTGTATCTTTCTTTTCATCTTTTAGTAGTTCCAAGTAAAGTTTTCGACAAGAGTTGGAGTTGGTTTTCGGATTTCTGCGCAGAAAACAGATTTCTGCTGTCCACCGTAAAAAATCGTATAATTCACAGAAAAATCGAAATGACCTGAAATTTCGTTTGCTTGTTCCTCGGCTAATTCTGCAACTTTTTTGTTCTTTAAGTTTTTCGATTTGAGCAACGTAAGTGACTTGAAATTTTTTGTCTTCACAGGCTGTTCTGGTTTTGACAGATTTTGCCATTTTTCTTGCATTGGCTCTTTTGCGATGTCAAGTGGACTTCTTTGCTTCACGAAACATCAGTGGCTGTAGATACTGTTTAAAAGTATCAATAACACTTGTGCCATAAGGAAACAATGGATTTTTAATTGTTGCACTAACCCTGTAATGCGAATTACTGTTTGAGTATGGTGTGAAGGAAGTTTTCAAGGGTCAAGAGAAGAGGTGATATAGGTGATCAAGAAGAGTGCAAGGTCAAAGGTTGGGGATACCCCCGTGGTTCATTCAAGCATATTTTTGGAAGTCTCAAGCATCTAAGCTTGGGGATGCCCAAGGTATCCCCTTCTTCATCAACTATCTATCAGGTCACTTCTCGCGAAACTATATTTTCATTCGGTCACATCATATGAAGTTTACTTGGAGCTTCTGTTTGTTTTCTTTTTTTTCGTTTGTTTTACTTTGTTTTATGTTGTTTTCCTTGCTGCACCAATATCACTGGAACCTATCATACTTGTGTGGTAGAGAGATACGCTCTGTTTTCATTGCTTAGAACACTCTAGTTTTCATTCTTATTGTTCCGTGAGTGTTCACTTTTTGCTAGTACTTCGTTTAGCCCTTGTTTTCATGCATCTCTTATTCAGCTCTATTAGTTTTAGTAGATTTATGTGAGTACTCTCATGCTTGCTTGCTTTATCATTTAGAGAGTTTTTGTTAAAACATATTTCGTATGGTGTTTGATGGAAATAGAAAATGCTTCATGCGGTAGATGATATAAGAAAAAAACTTGCATATTCTTGTAGATCACTAAACTGTTTCACCTGATTATTTGCTGTTCTTTTGAGATATTAATATGCTTAATGGTAAACTTTCTTGTTTAGTAAAGAAAAAACAATTATGGTTGTTCTAAAAGCTTGAAATTGTGCCACACTCAAATAACCAGTTCATAGGATAATAGTATATGACTTCCTTTGCTGATAGAAATCGTGATAGCTTTTGTTACGCGCTACGGTCGGGGTGGCCAACAGTGACTTGCCACTGCCATGGAACCTCTGAAAGTGCATTTTGTTTTCCCGGTGTTTTGTGTGTTAGTTAACAATACTAAGTAAATTATTTATCGAGGTGTTTAGTGTGCAGGTGTTATATTTAACATCGGCATCGATCACCGAAAAGTTCGGTGAAATTTGGCCTAAGATATTTGAGACAGAGGTCAACCGGATATTTGGTACCGGATTATTCGGAGGAGCCGGATATTCCGGTCTGGAAAATTTCGGACCATTTTCGTGACAGAGATGAGCTGGATATTTGGTACCGGATTATTCATCTGAGACCGGATATTCCGGTTGTGGAGTTTCTTGCTCGAAATACTAACAGAGATGGACCGGATTATTTCGGAGGAGCCAAAATATCTGGTACGGTTGCCTGCGCGGGAGAGAGATGAGCCGGATTATTGGTACCGGATTATTCATGGGCAAGCGGATATTCCGGTTGAAGTCAACAGAGTTCGAGCAGAACAGCAGACCGGATATTCCGGTCCCCAAATTCCTGCAAAACGGCTAGTTTTGAGGAGGGGGGTATAAATACCCCTCCTCTTCCTCCTTGAGCTCTAGTTCTTCCCCCCTTGCATTCAATATCATTTAAGAGCTCACCAAATCTCTCATAACTCCCAATCCCTCCACCCAAACTAGAAGATCTTTGGAGGATTGAAGGAGAAGGCCCCGATCTACATCTTCACCGACCCGTTCTTCATTTCCCCCTCTCTAGCTCGAGGGATCTAGCCTAGGGTTTCCTCTTGTGTGGAACCTAGGCATCTTGCTACTTGTTGGTGATTCAAGATTGTTGGGAGCCCCCAATTTGGTTGTGGGTGTGTGCCCCAAGTTGTTTGTGAAGGACTCGATTCCCGCCTCAAAGGAGATCAATAGTGGAAGGTGAACTAGGCCTTTGTGGCGGGGTTCATCGGAGAATAGGGTGAGGCCTTTGTGGCGTTGAGTAGGCCTTCGTGGCGAGCTCACACCCCTCCAACGAGAAATACTCCCTTTACAAGGAGGAACTCGGGATTACATCGTGTCTCTGTGTGCTTTACTTTGGTTACCTCGTTCCCTTACTCCCTTTACTTCCTTACATTGTGATTATTGTTATCCTTGTCATATAGGTAAATTCACCGTAGTCGCATTATCTATAGAATTTACCTTTGTGTCAAGCCTAATTGTTTTAGAAAAATTGAAATTGGTCGTAGCACCTATTCACCCCCCCTCTAGGTGCCCATACTTTACTTTCAATTGGTATCAGAGCCTCGGCTCTTCTATCAGGCTTAACCGCCTAAGAGTTTAAGTATGGGAGAAGATTCGGATACCGAAAGGCCCGTGGCTAAGGTGTCCATGCATGATCTCAATGAGTTGAGAAATTCGTTGACCTCATCCATAGACACCAAATTTGATGAGTTGCACCAAGTCTTGGCGGAACTCCTCAAAGCCAAAGGAACGTAGGTCGTCGACTCTACTCCTCCGGATGACAATCCGGAGGGCGTCAAGAAAGGGGTAGATGGTGAACCACATAAAAATGCTTCCGCTGAAAACTCCACTAAGAAGGGTACGAAAGGAGATCGAGAATTTCACTCCGTTCCCGGAAGTTATTCTCCCGATCCTCCCGTCCCACATCCTCATATAATCCCTAGAGGAGATCCACCTAAAATTGATGCTTTTTGTTTTCGTGAATGGCAATATTACATGGAGACTCACTTGAACTCTTCTTGTATAGATCTTTGGAGGGTCACTCGTGATGGATACAAACCTCATGACCCCAAGAACCTTACAATAAGGGAAGCCGTAGATTGTCAACTCAACTACACCGTCTTGTCTATTCTTCAATAAGCCGTGGGTCCTAACCACATGCCGCATCTTCAACAATATTCCACCGCCAAGGAAACATGGGACGCTCTTGTCATCATGTTTGTGGGAAATGAGAGTATGCAAAGTAATAGATATGATGCCTTGACTAATGATGCCGAAGGGTTCTATATGCATGATGGAGAGGACCATGTGGACATGTACCGAAGACTCAAGACTCTTGCCACCGCCTTCTCAAATGTTGCTGCCAAGTACATTGATGATGCTTGGATCAAGAGGAAGTACATGATTTCCCTAATGCCATTTGAGGGAGCGGACTTGAAGAGAATTCAAGGAAGACATGATTTATCTTCCATGACCTCAACTCAAGTGATGCAAGAAATGTGCTCCTATCAAGTGCAAACCAAGAATGCTCTTGACAACCGTGCTAGGGCCATTGGAATTCACAAAGGGGCATCGGTTGCTTTGAAGGCCAAGGTTGTGTCAAGAGAGGTTGAGTTTTAAGAAGAAGGAGAAGAGGCATTGCCTCCCTTGAAGGAACAAGACTATGATCCCGTGCTAAAGGATCTCATTGCTCTCACCGTGCAAAAGTTTTGGAGGAATCCTCCCAAGGGCAAGAAGTTTGTTGAGGAGAAGACCAAGTCTCACTATGGAAATGATGGGGCTCAAAAAGTGAGGCCTTGTTTCAATTGCCAAGATAAGCACCACTTCATCATGGAGTGTCCCTATGAAAATAGAGAACTCCATAGGGTCAAGCTCATTCGCAAGGACAAGTCCAAGGTTGAGTACAAGAAACTTCATTTGAAGAAGGTTGTGGTCTCTACCCCACAAGTGGTGGCCCCTAGCTCAAATGTGGTCATTGCTATACCACAATTGAGTGCTCCAAGGCCACAAGTGGGCAAGCAAGGTCTTGGCTATGTTGCCAAGAAGAAGAACAGGAAGAAGAAGATCAAGAAGAAGACCAACAATGGTGCTTTGAGTGGTATTGTCATTAGGGACAACACTACTCATAGCACACCCGCACAAGCAAGCACTGTTGCCTCGAGTAGTAGTGTCATGAGGGACAACACTACTCGTAGCATCTCCGCGGGAACTAACAATCCACACCATTTCTTATATGTTGATTATTATGGTGTTGTGCAAGCTAAATATATTGGACCTATTGAGGGTTTCATTGACTATGCTATTTTGGTTCCAAAGACCCTTGTTACTAACATGAAGGGACCCTCCTCGGGTCCTAACTCTAGTTAATGATCTCTTGCAGGATTATGCTTCCGATGAGACTAAATGGATAACTGATAGTGGATGCACTAGCCATATGACCGGAAGCAAAGAACTTGTGACGGAGTTGTGCCCAAATGACATACAAGCAACCGTCACTTATGGAGACTCGTCCTTGTCTAAGGTATCCGGGTTCGGCAAGGTTGTGGTTGCTCCCGATATCACTATCGTGAACGTCATGCTTGTCGAATCCCTTGGTTACAATTTACTTTCCGTCCGCTCTCTTGGAAAGATGGGTTTCTCCGTCTTTTTTGATGTTGATATTGTGGTCCTTTTGAGGAGCAAGACTCTTGACGTCGCTTACGTGGGACATGTTGAAAATGAGTTGTTCGTGGTGGACTTTTCGAAGTCTACCAACTCTCAAACAATGTGTCTTTTCGGAAAGGCGGACGTGGGATGGTTATGGCATCGCTGCTTATCCCATGTCAACATGAGAACTTTGCAAAGTCTTCACAAAGGTGGCCTTATTGTCGGACTAAAAGAAAATGTTTCCTTTTCAAAGGATCGCGTTTGTAGGTCGTGTGTTGAAGGAAAGATGCATGATAAGGCGCACAAGGCCAAGACTATTATTTCATCAAAGAGGATCTTCGAGCTTCTCCGTGTTGATCTCTTTGGTGTCGTGCCCGAATCTAGTCTTGGTGGCAAGAAGTATTGCTTGGTGATTGTCGATGATTATTCAAGATACACTTGGGTTTCTTTCTTCAAGTGCAAGAGTGAAACTCAACAAACCACCATCGACTTCTCCAACGAAGTGCAACGTCAACATTCTGTGCAAATCATGGCTATTAGGAGTGATAATGGTTCGGAGTTCAACAACTACACTTTGAATGAATTCCTTAGTGAAGAAGGCATTCGTCATCAATACTCTGCTACTTACACTCCTCAACAAAATGGTGTTGACGAAAGGAAGAATCGCACTCTCTTGGATATGGCAAGGACCATGTTGGCGGAGTACACTTCTCCCCAATATTTATGAGCCGAGGCCATATCCACCGCATGCCACTCCTCCAACCGCCTCTACATCCGCAAAGTCTTGGACAAGACTCCATATGAGATCCTCACCAGCAACAATCCCAACGTCTCCGACTTCCATGTATTCGGTTGTAAGTGCTTTTATTTGATCAAGGGTGTTAGGTTGTCTAAATTTCAATCCAAAACTATTGAGGGTATATTTGTTTGTTACGATGCAGAATCCCACACTTATAGAGTCTTTGACAAAGCCTCACGGATTGTCATAGAATCTTGTAGTGTGGCTTTCGAGGAAAATGATGGCTCCCAAGTGGCGCAATTTCATGTTTCTAATGTAGATGTTGAAATACCTCAAGAAGCCATAGGAAGGATGGGTGTGGGATTTTTCCGCCCCATTGAGGGACACCTTATGGCGACTCGAGAAAGAATATGCTCTACTCAAGTGGAGCCCTCCTCTACAATAGAAGAACAAGCGAAGGAGCCAAGTGCTACATGACAGGGGGATGCTAACCCGGTAGGCCAAGCTCCAAGGAATAACCCGGCTCAAGGAATGATGTGCAGGATCCGGCTAAGGATAGGGAAACTTGTGAAGCCCCAAGCTTGTAGGCCCAATAACCCGGATTGTGGGTTATTGTAAAGGCAAGTTAGGGTTGGTGCGCCGGGTCCGGGTAGGATTCAGGGTGCGCCTTGTAGGACAAGCCAGGGGGTACGGGTGCTCTATAAACTGACCCCCGGAGGTAGTTTAGACAGAGATCTAAGAACCCTAGCAATATCGTGTGGTATCGAGTATCCAGTGTAAACCCTAATCGAGTTATTGTATCGAGAATAGAGATCCGGCGACTTCGATTGCCGGCTGTCAGATCAAGTTGTACCATGTCTTCCCTTGAGCTAAACCCTCTCCCGAACGCCTGTGTCGACTTGCCCCAAGATCAGTTACCCCTGGTAACATCTGCCGTGATTATCCCACGACAGTTGGCGCCCACCGTGGGGCCTGCGTCCAAAGGTGTCTACATCACGGGAGAAGCTCGGAAGGGCATGGAGAATCTTGTCATCGGCGAGATCTACATCGACCACGAAGGAGAAAAGGTGGTGGACGATTCCGGCTGGGGGCCGGAGTCGGATCACCTCGAAACCGGATCCGTCGTAACAATCGGCCGGATCAACGTCTTCATCGGTATGGTATGTGCTTCCAATTCGGTCCCTGACAACGTTGGATCTGATTCTATGCCAGGAAAAGCCACGTCTATCCGATCAGATGATGAAGAATCAACGGGAACGACATATCCGGCAGAAGAACCCATCGCGGAGTGGGAACAGCCGGAGGAGCCGGCATGGACCCCACGCGACCGGGTCCAAGGGGAAGATGACACCGGGTCTATCCTGGATCTACTGGAAAACCGGTATGAGGAGAACGGTGAGGAGGAACAGCCTGAATTTACACCGGATATCGCGCGCCGAGTTGCAGTCTACGCAGCCCCCGCGGCCAACCAAGGAAACACAGCCGCGGCACCAGTCGGGGCGGCTCAGGCAGTGGCCCAGCAACAGGGCGCGGTTAACGGAGACCCGGTCTTGACCCGGGTCGATGGAGAGTCAGCATCGGTCACCAGTCGCGCAGCAGATGAGGAGCAACACGCCAACATGTTCGGGTTTCAAGCCAATCGGACACCAGGGGCGGGTCCCTCGAATCCGCGTCACCCGGCCCTGTTCGATAATAATTTGATTTTGGATCCCACAGTCCTCGCCACTGTTATCACCCCAGAAAACGCGGCAGAGCGTGTTAGAGATCTGGACGTGGCTCGTCGTGCATTGGAACAGCAAAGAAGGCAAGTGGAAGCAGATAGACAGGGGATGGCCACCCGACGGCGCGAGCTAGACGCGTTGGAAACCCGGCTTCGAGAGGAAACGTCCAGGATACATCAAAGGCACCACACCAGGTTGCCAGCAACGGGCGGGGTTATTAATCCGGCTAATTTGTTCATCACGCCTCAGGACCAACCGATACCAGTGGTGAACCAGGGAACCGCACCCCAACAGACAACAGCAGCGACACATCCGGCGAATGAACGGACCGGGTTACCCCCACCGCAAACTAGAGTCACAACCGGCAACGATCTACTGCCGCCGCCACCATCACGATTCCGCACGCCAGCCGGCCACTACAACAATCCTATGGACAACGTATATGCGGCGACACTCGCATTGAATCAAATACCTGTGGGAGAGTCGCCCCATGCAGAGAAGACTCGGCAAGCCATCGAGCTGTTGCACACTGCGGTGGCACAGCAAGCCAATTACCCGGATCACAGAAGCGGAATGCACGGGACGCCATATGTCAGCCAGCAGCAAGGGAATTTACAAACGAGTTCGGCGCGGCGGAGGGAAGAGCAGCAGCAAATGCCGCCTCCTCCCCGCGCTCAGGCAGTATCAGCAGCACAGGCCGTCGTGGACAGTTCTAGGGCTCGGAGGGCCGCGGCCGGGTCTGCAGCGCATGGACCTCCCGCAGCACAGCGCCCAGACGCGCCCCCCGCGGCATCACACGTTTCCAGGGCAAGGCCGGCTTCAATCATTCTTGCGGGGCCTAAGTGTCTCTCGGACAATATTAGAGCTGAACCTTACCCGGAAAAATTCAAAGAGCCAGGGAAAGTAGTGAATTATGAGCCAACCATGGATCCCGAAACGTGGCTAAGCAGTTACGAGATGGCAATGTCAATCCGCAACGCGTCCGAGAACCTCCAAGCCAAATTCATGTATCTGATGATGTCTGAAGGAGCAGCAAAATTGTGGTTCACCAATCTACCAGAGGGGTCAATCAAGTCTTGGGAGGAATTGAAGACCGCGTTTATCAAGCACTTTCACGGGACCTGCAGGAAATTATTCACCATTGATGATCTAGAGCGATGCGTCCAAAAGAAGGGAGAATCGGCGCGCAGTTGGGTGCGCCGGGTTATGGAGATACTTCACTCATCCACAGACATCCAGCCCAAGGATGCACTACAAGCCATGGCAAAAACATGCAAGTATATACCTTTAGTGCAAAAGTTAACTCGCATGAAGTCCAGTCGAAATGCGTCAGAAGTCACAATGGGAGAATTGGTGGATGCGTGCAACAAACACGCTGCGACAGATACCACAGAAGAAGAAGCTGATGACAAGAAGACAAAAGCAAACACAAGCGGTAATGGAAGAACCGGCAACGGAACAGCGTCAGGAAACAATGGAAATAGTCAGAACAAGCGTCCCTTCGAAGGAGGCTCCGAGTTTGTCGCTAACACCGAAGCCGGGTCTTCCAGGCCAAGAGCAGAAGGAAATTTCAACGGAGGTAACCACCATGGAGGAAACTATCAAGGTCCACCAAGGCCGGGTAACAATTGGGACATATTCAGAATGGCATGTCCGAAGCACAGCAGGAATGGCAGGCCAGCTAACCACTCCCTAGAACAATGCGCCGATTTGCAAAGATGGAAAAATGAGGAAGTGCACAGAGCTATGCGAGGTGCAGGGCGGGGAGGAGGACCGGGTCCAGGGGCAAACCCGGGCAACGGCCCACCCCCAGCTGGTAACCCGGCGGCTGGAAATCAAGGTAATAACCAAGGGGGGGCAGGAGGCTTCCAGGCTAACCCCAAACAATTGGGTCAATATCATGTGCATACCACAGGAGGATCTAACAAGGACAAAAAGATACTGAAGCAAGCAGTCAACTCAGTTTCGTTAGCCGTTCCGAGATACTTGAGATGGTCAGAACAGGAGGTAACATGGAGCAGAAGGGATCACCCAGAAAGAGTGGAACACCCAGGAGTTTTGGCACTAGTAGTCGCACCGCAAGTTAATGGGTACGAACTAAAGATGGTTTTAATGGATGGTGGAAGCAGCATCAATATACTGTATTGGGAAACCTTCCTACGCATGGGTCTCAAGGAATCTCAACTACAAAAAAGCTCAACAGTTTTTCATGGAATAGTGCCGGGTCATTCAGCATGCCCCGAGGGAAAAATCGCATTGGAGGTAGCTTTCGGAGAATCAAAGGATAACTATCGAATTGAGTGGCTCACCTTTGAGGTAGTGAAATTACGGAGCCCCTATCACGCGCTGTTTGGAAGGCCGGCTTATGCCAAATTCATGGCTAGGCCGTGTTACGTATATCTACAGCTAAAAATCCCGGGTCCCAAGAAGACCATTACCATACATGGAAATCGAGATATAGCAGCTGAATGTGACGAAGGAGACGCAGCAATGGCCGAGCAGGCCTGTAGAAAAGAAGAACTCAAGCACTACCGATCTCAAGCAGACCCGGAGGATATAGCCACATCAAAAAGGCCGAGTACTGAAGGCGAAAGAACAAAATTCAAGGCAACGCAAGATTCTAAAATGGTGGCCTTAATCGAGGATGATTCCCCCAAGCGGCTTGCTGTAAAGGAAGAAGCCACACGGCCGCTTACAACCAGCCAGGTCATTGGAACACCCCACCCGGGTTGGCTAGCAAACCCGGTACTCATCAGGAAAAGATCCAACATATGGAGAATGTGCATTGGTCAAGCCAGACCGGGACCAGCGCTTATGAGGAACTAAACAATGTAACGGGCAGCAGGTTTCAGACGCGCTCTTTTCCTACCCAGGGTACCTAAGGGGACTGGAAGGTTTTTAATGAGGCGGCCTGCTGATCCAAAATTTCTAGTATCAATAAAGAGATGGTTATCAAGTCCTATATCATTACACCCTGATTACAAGTAAGTAGTATCCCGGCGACATCGATAATTCAGTATCATCAAAAGCATCGATTGCATGTAGGTCTTGGGGGTTGGTTGCTCAGGTAACCAACCACTAACCCGAATGACCCGGCATAGATAGCTATAAGTTATAAGGGCCGATTCCTCGCAAACGAGCACGGCTGCAATCTTATGACTGGGCAAAGAAGCCAACTTTTCTTGACTTATCTTACTTAAGCTTGATGTGACTCGCACTAAAGTGGCATGATTCGTTCGCTTACGATTACAATCAGCCATGGAGCCCAATGGGACTTGCCTGACACTGTTCTCGTATGGATGTAACAACATGGTATCCACGCGAAAGCCGGCTTACAGTACAAGATAGTTAAAAGGGTCATCTAAACCACAAGTTTATGCAGAGTACAAGGCTAAAAGCCGGAAACTCAACAATTATCAAGCATAACTTCAATACTTACACGGAATGGCTTTAGGTTTGCGACTCGGTAAAAAGTAATTTGTTCTCTCAGAAAGGCCACACCCCCATTACTCGAACTTTGGGTCATGGGGGCTGGGGGACTTCGAAACAGAAACAAACTACTTGGCTATCGCAGTTCGAAAAAACTCACCATCCGAGTCTTGGGGACTTAAAGAAAAAGCCCACGTATTAAAACTCCTGGTCTCGGAAAATCGAGTCTCACAAAGGGAGGTAAAAAGAAAGCTGGGTATCAAGAACAAGTTCAAAAGAACAGACAAAATAGCACGATTATCAAAGGGCAGGGAAAGCCGCGAAAATATGTCACCGAATAGAAGTACATTACAAGTATGGCATCGGTATCAGAAGTGCACAAGCGCACCATTGGCAGAATAAATAGTTCAAATAAAAAGGTCCCACGTGATTAAGGTATTATGACATCATCGCCCTACTCGGCCTCCTGAGTGCGGACCTCCGGGTCTTGCTCCTGGGCCTGCTGCTTAGCTTTCCTGGCAGAATCACCCGGACTCACCGCGCCAGGGCAGATGGGTGGAAGGACGGACGGTGTAGAGGCGGATGGCCCTGATTTTAACTCGGCCTCCCTCTTCGCGGTTGCCTCCTTCTTTTTGGCCGAGTGATCAGCCCACTTCTCCAAGAGGTCCAAGGGCGGGGGTGCTTCCTCTGTGATAACTTTGCCATCGGCGTCATACGCAGCCATTAGCGTATTCAGGTCCAAGCTATCGGCTAAAGAGGTAGCCGAGGGGCGCACCGCTGACTGAATGGCCTTGAAGTCCTTAGGCGTAAATTTGGCACCATCCGCCTTAAACTCGGGAAACCCGGATATTATCTTCGCCGGGTCAAGCTTCGGAAAGTAGGCTTTGGCCAAGGTCAATGCCCGGGTTATTCCAATTCGGCAGGACGAACGTTTCCAAAGTTCAATCCAGCCAGGCACAGTGGAGCAGGCTTGGACAAGATTCTCTTCACCTGGATAGGCTTCTGTGGGCCAATGTATGGCGTCCAATATAAATTTCGTGCCGGCAAAGAAAGTCCGGAGCACAGTCTTCAGGGTCTTAGCCTTGGCAATAGTATCTTCCTCTGGAGGTGCAAGGTTGGCACCTGCAGTTGAAACAGAAGCAAGAAGGCATCATAAAACCTAGAATGGTGCATAACAAGAAGCATGAAGTTAGTCGGCAGACAGAAACTTACTCAGTAAAATCTGGTAAGTGTCGGTGATTTGATCCGATAAATTCTTCAAGTCGGTCCGAGCGGTGTGGCATTTCTTCTTATATTTGGAAACATCCTTCTTCAAAGCTTCCATGTCATCCTCAAGGATTTCCCGCCGTTTTATCTCGGCAAGAAGACGTTGTTCGGTCTTCAGTAAAGTTTCATCAGACCGAGTTATCTGTGCCTGAAAGTAGAAAGGAGGGCAAACATTAGTGGGATGTTAGGATAAGATAAATTTGGCGTGAAGTACCAAGCATAACTTTTGCAAGTCATACTCGGAACTTGGGGACTAGATATGCAATATGAGATGACAAGCGCTTTTACCTGGTGCTCTGCAGCCATGCGCTCTAAAATATCGCCCTCTGAAGCCTTCATGGTGAGGAGCGTGTTCATCAATTGATCAAAAGTATCTTTACCTGTATCAGAAGACCCGGGGCCTTGGGGATTCCGAGAAGAGGTTTTCTTCTTAGAAGGAGGCGGAACCCGGGTCATTTGTGCATTGGAATCCGACACTCCTTCGGCACCCAAGGTTGTGGCTTTCTTCTTCTTGCTCGCATGGGAAGCAATTGGATACTCGGTTTCTTGGGCGTCCGGTTTAATCGGCGAGGTTTGCTTTTCATCGCCAGACATGACAGTAGTCTTATCGGCCGGGCTCCCTTGACCCGGGCCTTCGTCTTCCATGCCCTCTTGGTCGCTAACGACGACCGTGGCCCTGTAAATGTTATCAAGAAACAGTTAAAATACGCGGTCAGGAAAGGGTGGTGAAGTGTGGAAGAGCGTCCGGAAGGGGATCTTACCCGGTATTCACCGCGAAGTCACAAGGAAATCCGTCATCAGAATCGGGAGAGGCTGAAAATTGCCAGGTTAGATGTCATATAAGAATAGTTCAAGGGGAATGTGCCGGCCAAGAAAAGATAGAATAATTACCAGCCCGCCGAATGGGGGTCGAAGAAATACCCGGGTTGATGATGTTGTCACCCGGGTTATTTCGAGTTGACCTACGCTTGATCATGGGCGACTCCTTCAAGAATGGCCAGTGGAATAATGTCAAAATAACTCAGGTATATCATTAAGGTGACGCGAATTGAATGCGAGGAGGGGATATGAAACCTTGGAAGGGGCCTCTTGAGCTTTTCTTTTGGATCCGGCTTTGGTCGCCGGTTCCGGTTCGTCCTCGTCGCTGGCAGATTCTACCTTGCCATCCGAGTTTTCCTCCTCATCATCCTCTTGTTCTGAAATATCGTCAAAGTTATGGTTGAAAATGAAGGGGTTATGACGAGTTCAAAGGAACCAAATAGAATTTGAAGAGTACCCTCATCCGAGTGAACGGCCTCTTGCTCCTCTGGACTTTCGGAGCTAGGGGAGGCGTTGATTTTCCAAAAGTCGTCATTAGCCTGAAAGGTGTAAATACACGGGTCACCAACTGTATCAAGTGGAAAGAATGAAAGTAAAGGCGCCAAAATCGGGTTTTTACCTCAGGGGCCGGGTTTTCAAGCGTGAAGGGCTCTAACCCGGATATGTTCCGGATCACTTCGAGTTTTTCCGTTAGAAAACCCTTGATGGTTTTATGAGTGTCGCCAGGTGCGAAGATGTTGTCGGAATATCGGAGCGGATCAGAGGGTTCTCCTGAATACTCGCACATCAGCTTCGTGCGGATGGAGTTGGGCTGGATCCTAAAATCGACCCAGGTCTTCACTAGGTTGAGGCCGATGAGGCCCTGGGCTGTAAGAGTGGTGATCTTGGCAAGAAGGGGTTGAATTGCCTCCCTGTCCGGGTCAGGGGCGAAGGCACTAAACTTATCAGAAATGTCTAGAAGACCATCAGAATAACCCGGCAGTTTTGTTTTGGCCGGGTGGGGAAGTGTCCTGGCAGTAGAAATAAGAGAGCTGCCAGTGCTTGACATGAGAATTAAGGGTGAGGGATGGCATCAGAGAGTTCTTGCGGCGTTGGATCGAAACCCCGCCGCAAGCAAGAAGCGCCCCATCACCGCTTTCGCGGCATGGTTTGCATTGATAAAGCTCGATAAAAAGAGCTAGACTTGGCGGAGTGCACAAGTAGGATTCAGAAAGGACGATAAAATGGGTAATATTTAGCACGGAGTTGGGCCCGATGTCAAAGACGCGAAGGCCATAGTGACTAAGAATATCACGAAAAAAGGGATGACCCGGTGGTCGAAAACCTCGGGTCACGTGTTCCACGAAGCAGATTACCTCATCTTTTGTAGGGGTGGGCCGGGTCTCCTTACCCGGCACCCTCCATTGGATATTCTCCTGAGGAGGAAGAACTCCCAGCTCCACCAACTCCTCCAACTTGGCCTGTGTGACCATAGACCGCCCCCAATTGGCGGAAATGGTGTTGGCAGCTTTAGTCTTGGTAGGGGTTTTCCCCTGTTTCTTGGGAGCCATGTGGTCGGCCTGCAAAGCACAAAATAAGAAGAAGATTAAGACATGGAAGTTGCGAAACGCCCAAGTATAAGCCGGATGATATTGAGGTATGGTATGAGTTCCGGGTGTTAGACTGCAGAGCTAAGTTCGAAAGTCCCGGGTGTCAAGTGTTATGGTGAAAATTATGGGATCCAAACGGTGAAGAAGCTTTTTGAATATAGTGGACAATGGCTTAAGCGCCAAACGTGAATAGGAGGAACTAAAAAGAAGTGGTCCCGCCGGGTGACTGATGCCAAGGCGGAAATCTCGAGTAGTTCGAGTCTAGATTGGAAGTTCTATTTTCAAATTTGTGGCAAGGGTAATGATTGTGGGCAGTAGGAGAGTGGATTGGAGCATGCACCTTATCCTATACGCGAGCTAAAGAGACTACGGGTAGCCAAATTCGGCCTAGTCAAGAAATTTGAGGCGGACTGATCTAGATCTAATCTGAGGAAGAAATTAAAGGCTGCAAGGGCAAATTAGTGGGTGCAAAAGGTTTACCGGAGGCAATCTGAGTGAAGCCTTGCGGAGGCAGATGGCGCAGGCCTGATGTCCCTTCGCGGATCTTGGTGGGCCGGATGAGGATGCGCCGGCGGATCTTGGCGGTGGCACGGGGCGAACGGTGGCGGAGCGTAACCTCCGGGCGACGGGCTCCGGTGACGTGCGCGGAGTTTCCGTGGTGACGCTCAGGGAGAAGGAGAGCTCAGGGGAAGAGAAGAATGGAATGGGGGAAATGAGCCGCTAGGGTTCGAGTCACCCCTAAGGAGCCTTTTTATAGTGCAAATGGATAAGCACGGTTTGGTGAGTGGGAGCCGAGAATGGAGGGGGTAAACGGCTATTTATTTAAAGTTTCTGCGAGATGTGCGCCAGGTATTTGAGCAAGGCATTCGGATAAAAGGAAGAAGGGGATTCGTCCCGTGATGACGGGATTGGTTATCAAGCATAGGATCTTGGAGTTATTATTATGGTTTGGACCCAGAAGTTTGAACCAAGGTGTTTGGAGGGAAAGCTGAGGTTATTGTATGGCTGCCAAGGAGCAAGGCCTAGCTGAATATTAAAGCATCTTAACCCGATCTTCATATATCCGTATGATCGATATCTTTGCAGGGAATAGCAAGCGCTTCAAGGAGATCTGTGAAGCCCAGGCTATTCTGGGGACTACTGACAGGGGGATGCTAACCCGGTAGGCCAAGCTCCAAGGAATAACCCGGCTCAAGGAATGATGTGCAGGATCCGGCTAAGGATAGGGAAACTTGTGAAGCCCCAAGCTTGTAGGCCCAATAACCCAGATTGTGGGTTATTGTAAAGGCAAGTTAGGGTTGGTGCGCCGGGTCCGGGTAGGATTCAGGGTGCGCCTTGTAGGACAAGCCAGGGGGTACGGGTGCTTTATAAACTGACCCCCGGAGGTAGTTTAGACAGAGATCTAAGAACCCTAGCAATATCGTGTGGTATCGAGTATCCAGTGTAAACCCTAATCGAGTTATTGTATCGAGAATAGAGATCCGGCGACTTCGATTGCCGGCTGTCAGATCAAGTTGTACCATGTCTTCCCTTGAGCTAAACCCTCTCCCGAACGCCTGTGTCGACTTGCCCCAAGATCAGTTACCCCTGGTAACATCTGCCGTGATTATCCCACGACACTACACCTAACCAAGAACATGTTGAAGACCCTCCTCTTATTGACCAAGTTGCTACGCAAGATGCAATCACTCCTATCATTCATGCTAGTTAAGGTGAAGGCCAAGATCAACCATCCTCTTCATCCTCTCCTCAAGTTGAAGCTAGTGTTGAAAATATTGTTGATGATGATGATAATGATGATGATGATCAAGGCCAAGTTGGTCAAGATGGGGACCCAAATGATCAAGATGATCAAGTGATCCCTCCGCGCAATAATGCGGAGATCGAAGCGCGTCGTGCTAAAAGGATAAGAAGAGCTTTGAAGCATATTGATGCCCAAGACAACAAGGTCTTGGAAGATATTCAAGCTAGAAGATCCACAAGAAGGCAATTGGCACATTTTAGTGAGCATCAAGCTCATATCTCTATGGTGGAACCAGAGAAAGTGTTTGAAGCTCTTGAGGACTCCGATTGGGTTGAAGCAATCCATGATGAGCTCAATAATTTTGAGCGCAACAAAGTTTGGAGATTGGTTGAGAAGCCCAAAGATTGCCACAATGTTATTGGCACTAAGTGGATATTCAAGAACAAGCAAGATGAGCATGACATTGTCATAAGGAACAAGGCAAGATTGGTTGCTCAAGGTTACACTCAAGTTGAAGGCATTGACTTTGATGAAACCTATGCACCCGTGGCTCGCCTTGAATCCATCTGTATCCTCCTTGCTTATGCATCTTCGCATAATTTCAAATTGCAACAAATGGATGTTAAAAGTGCTTTCTTGAATGGTCCACTAAAATAGGAGGTATATGTTAAGAAACCTCCAGGGTTCGAGAATCTCAACTTTCCTAACCATGTCTACAAACTTGACAAGGCCCTCTATGGTCTCAAACAAGCACCTTAGAGATTTGTCAGATGACCGTGGTTTCAAAGTTGGGAAGATTGACCCCACTCTCTTCACCAAGAGAGTAAAGGGAGAGCTTTTCATATGCCAACTATATGTGGACGATATCATCTTTGGCTCAACTAACCAAGCTTTCAATAATGAGTTCTCTAAGCTTATGACTGACAGGTTCGAGATGTCTATGATGGGAGAGCTTAAATTCTTTCTTGGTTTTGTGATAAAGAAATTGGCTCATTGAACTTTCATTTCTCAAGCCAAGTATACCCAAGACATGATCAAGAGGTTTAACTTCCAAAATGCAAAGATCAAGTCTTCTCCCATGCAAGTCAAGTGCCACCTATCACGTAACCCGAAGGGTAAAGATGTGGACCAAAAGTTGTATCGTTTTATGATTGGTTCTTTGCTCTATGTTTGTGCATCTAGGCCCGATATCGTTTTGAGTGTAGGTGTGTGTGCAAGGTATCAAGGGGCTCCTAAGGAAAGCCATTTGATGGTGGTCCATAGGATCTTTCGTTATTTGGTTCATACCCCAAGATTTGGTTTGTGGTACCCAAAGGGGGCACAATTTTCTCTCAAGGGCTACACGGATTCCGATTGGGCGGGTCATCAAGATGATAGGAAGTCTACTTCCGGGGCTTGCCAATTTCTTGGTAGGTCCTTGGTGAGTTGGTCTTCCAAGAAGCAAAATTGCATATCTCTCTCCACCGCTGAAGCCGGGTATGTATCCGCCGCAAGGGCTTGCACCCAATTGCTATGGATGAGGCAAACTCTCAAGGAATATGACGTTCATTTGGATAAGGTGCCTCTTTTGTGTGATAATGAAAGTGCCATCAAGATCGCCTACAACCCCGTGCAACATACAAGAACGAAGCATATTGAGATCCGCCATCATTTCATCCGAGACCATGTGGCAAGAGGAGATGTTGCTCTCTCATATGTTCCCACCAAGGATAATCTTGAGGATATTTTCACAAAGCCACTTGATGATGCAAGATTCATGTTCTTGAGGAATGAACTAAATGCCATTGATTCTAGGAGTTTGACTTGAGGATCTTGCTCACACCCCTAGAGATGGAACGTGTTTGGGTTTAGGTGTAGGCATGGACATAGGGGTGCGTTATCCTAGCACATTGGGTTCTCCCTCCCCCCATTATGCCCAAAGAAAATATTCATTGTTATCTCTCTTTTTCTAATGTTGAATTGTGAGCTTCAATGTTGAGAATTGGCAATGCACCCAAGATATATCTTCGCGGTTGCATACCATGATCTCTTACATGGTGGCCTCGGCCACCAACCTCTTCTTTTCGAAGAGTTGGATCTTAGTTGGGATTTATTTGATATTTCATTGCATTTCTTGGTTTTTCCATTCTAAGTGTTCGTTCGTAGGAAAATCTCACTCAATTGGTCTTTTGTTTGTTTGATTCTTACTTTTGAGAGGGATAAGTACTACTTTAAGTTTGGTGTCTCTATCCTAAGCCATTCTACCTCAAAGCCAACTTCATATAGCACATGTGTCGTTCCATTGAAACGAGGAAATTTCGAAACAGTAGGCAGCCAGAATTTCCGGTCCAATTCTGGACCGGAATATCCGGTTGTACGGGAATATCCGGTCCGGCGAAAATCACTTAACCAGGACAGGGACGGGGAAGGGGCAGTTCGTGCCCTTTCTTCCCCAACTCCTCTCCTCCACCCCCAAATGTCGCCGCACTGATTCTTTCCCCTTGGGCCGTTTCCTCCCCGGGATCTTCAAGCTTTGGCTCAGATCTGATTCCCTTCGTCCTCGGGAGAATTTCCATCCAAGTATCTTTGTCCATGGATACCGGTAAAGTTCAATATCATTGAATCTTGGTGCCATAACCATACCACTCCATGGATTTGTGTTTTTGTTGACAATGCTTGGTAGGAATTGTTCCCTAGGGTACCCTATGCATGCTAGATACAATAGTCTAGATTCACTTGTCACCGATCTAGTTTTGAACTCTAGATTAGGATTGATTTTGTGTTGTTTTCGCAGTACCGGAATATCCAGTCGACGTTTGAACCGGAATATCCGGGTGCACCGGAATATCCGGTTCAGATCTGAACCGGAATATCCGGCTGAGTGCAGTACCATTTGAGAACATCCCAAAATTAATCCTTGCTAGAATTGTTATTAGATTAATACCTGGAATCTTTTCTATTGTTTTTATGCATGATTCATCCGTTGCTTGACATATGTGCACTCATCCCCATTGCTTTCAATCTATTGTCTCGTTCACAGGTGGTTCCGATGTTGAGAAGATGAGCACTCGCAAGCGCCCCTCCTACAAGGAGACTAGTGATGAGGATCAAGGCGTCCAACGCCCTCCAAGGAAATCTGGTGGGACGAAAGTTGTTTCATCTGGGCCCAAGAAGAAGACCTCTCGGCTCAACTATAAGTCCGATATTAGTGTTCCTGATTACACTGTGATAAGGCAGAAGGATTGCTACCTCACTCCACGGGATGTTGCTTGTGATCCTCATTTCTGGAACCTGGAGCAGTCATACATCTATGCAGATATCTACTGTGACTTCAGGTACCCTATCCGTGAGATGCACCCGTATGTTTGAGTTTGCTACGATTAAGGAGAAGGAGGAGTTTGCGGATGCCGCGAGTATTGTTGAGATGTTCGGGCTTGTGAAGCTCATGGAGACTCAGTACTCGTACAACACCCAGCTCATTACTCAGTTCATGTCTACTCTGGTATTTATCAAGGACTCTGTTTGTATCCTTAAGTGGATGACCCAGTCCACTCCATGTGAGATTCCTTTTCACAGACTGGCTCGTCTTCTTGGATATCGTTACAGTAGTCATCGTTTTGTTGGTCGTCGTGTGCACGAGGTGGAGAGACCTCGGAGGGAGAGGTACATGGAAGAGTTATATGCTCCAGGCTTTGCTGTTGGGGGATTGGAGGGACTTCTTCCTCTCTATGATCAGCTGGTGCGTATCTTCAGATCTTTCTTGGTTCCGAGTGGAGGTAATAATGATGCTCTCACCACTCCTCTGTGCAATCTTCTTATCCTCGCAAAGGAGTGCATGGAAGAAGAGGATCCTTCTGCTTCCTATACTGTGGATGTCATGGATATTATTTATCATGAGCTGTACTCTGCGATGATTGGTGGGAACACCATTCCCTATGGTCCTTACATCATGATGCTCATCAAGGATGTGATGAAGAAGGATTTTTCCGAGCTACCCATGGAGCCTCACAAGGTCAAGAAATTGTACATCAAGAGGAAGAAGAAGGCTACTCCTACTGCTCCTGTTCCTCCATTTGAGGGTCGTACCTCGATGGGGGGTGGGGCCTCTTCAAGTGCTCAGCCTGCTCAGCCTACTTCCACCCCTGGTTCCAGCACTCCGCGCCATGTCAGGAAACTCTCCTGGTTCCAGCGCAATGTGTTGTGCATGAAGGTGGACATCCATAAGGAGCAGTACAGGGTCTACTATAGAGACACAGCTATGACCAGTACCCAGAGTCGGATTCTTCACCACGTGAGTGGTGCTACTGGTGATCTGCCTGCTCCTCTAGTTCCTCGGTCTTACACTCAGTGGTCTGCTGATGATCGGACTCATTGGGAGCACATTGAGGAGGCTCTCCGTACTACTTCCGCTTACACTTCCAGGGCTCCAGTTGATGAGTATGATTATGAGGATGATGAGGAGACCGATGAGCGGGCTGCTAAGGGAGCTTCTGACACGTCTGCCGGAGAGTCTTCTAAGCATTCAGATGCTTAGACCTTGTTGGGACGTTAGCATAGTTATTCCTCTCCTTTTTTGTGTCTCGATGCTAAAGGGGGAGAAGTAGCTCCTAGATCACGGGATTTGCATGGGTTCGGGCACAAGCGTATGCTTTTACCATTTCGTGAGAGCTTCTGTCCATTTAGTCTTTATTTTTCGTGAACCTTGCTCATTTTATTGTCATTTAAAACTATGTGTTATTGTGTTGTGAGACTATGTTGGTTATGATGGATGTTATCTTGTATTTTCTATTGTTAGTGGTTATCTGGATTATCTATCTTATGTTGAGGATATTATCTATTGTTGTGCTTGGTTATTCTTGTTATCATCTCTACGCACAAGGTATATATTTCCATCTTATTCTCAACATATATGTGATATTGTTACTTTGGCATGTTTGCTACTTGTTGGAAATTGCTCCCCGTATACTATTGCATCTATTTGCATTTGAGGCCAACAAAAGATATGCATATAAATAGGGGGAGACATTTCCATTTTGTTTCAAACATGGTCTCGTCAAGGTTTTATTCCAAATCTTAGTATTGTCATCTAACACCAAAAAAGGGGAGATTGAAAGTGCATTTCGTTTTCCCGGTGTTTTGTGTGTTAGTTAACAATACTAAGTACATTATTTATCGAGGTGTTTAGTGTGCAGGTGTTATATTTAGCATCGGCATCGGTCACCGAAAAGTTCGGTGAAGTTTGGCCTAAGAGATTTGAGACAGAGGTCAACCGGATATTTGGTACCGGATTATTCGGAGGAGCCGGATATTCCGGTCTGGTTAATTTCGGACCATTTTTGGGACAGAGATGAGCCCGATATTTGGTACCGGATTATTCATCTCAGACCGGATATTCCGGTTGTGGAGTGTCTTGCTCGAAATACTGACAGAGATGGACCGGATTATTCCGGAGGAGCCAGAATATCCGGTACGGTAGCCTGCGCGGGACAGAGACGAGCCGGATTATTCATGGACAATTGGATATTCCGGTTGAAGTCAACAGAGTTCGAGCAGAACAGCAGACCGGATATTCCGGTCCCCAAATTCCTGCAAAACGGCTAGTTTTGAGGAGGGGTATAAATATCCCTCCTCTTCCTCCTTGAGCTCTAGTTCTTCCCCCTTGCATTCAATAGCATTTAAGAGCTCAATAAATCTCTCATAACTCCCAATCCCTCCACCCGAACTCGAAGATCTTTGGAGCATTAAAGGAGAAGGCCCCAATCTACATTTCATCATTTCCCCCTCTCTAGCTCGAGGGATCTAGCCTAGGGTTTACTATTGTGGAGAACCTAGGCATCTTTCTACTTGTTGGGGATTCAAGAATGTTGGGAGCCCCCAATTTGGTTGTGGGTGTGTGCCCCAAGTTGTTTGTAAAGGACTCGATTCCCGCCTCCAAGGGGATCAATAGTGGAAGGTGAACTAGGCCTTTGTGGCAGGGTTCATCAGAGAATAGGGTGAGGCCTTTGTGGCGTTGAGTAGGCCTTCGTGGCGAGCTCACACCCCTCCAACGAGACGTACTCCCTTAACAAGGAGGAACTCGGGATTACATCGTGTCTCCGTGTGCTTCACTGTGGTTACCTCGTTCCCTTACTCCCTTTACTTCCTTGCATTGTGATTATTGTTATCCTTGTCATATAGGTAAATTCAACGTAGTCGCATTATCTAGAGAATTTACCTTTGTGTCAAGCCTAATTGTTTTAGAAAAATTAAAATTGGTCATAGCACCTATTCACCCCCCCTCTAGGTGCCCATACTTTACTTTCACCCTCTTGGAATGATTTTCATTATATCTTATGAGATCATGATTTTATTTGGAATCTTTTAACTTGTGAGTTCTATGTTGCGGTTTTCTGGACTTCCACCATCCATATTTGCTAGCCTCTTTGGTATTGTGCATTGCTCATTCTCACATTGAGAGTTGGTGCAAACTTCGCTAGTACATCCAAACCCCGTGGGAGAACTTTGTTGTTCTAGACATAAGCCAAAATTTATATTCCTCAAATCAGCCACCATACCTACCTACCATGTGGCATTTCCATAGCCATTCCGAGATACATTTCCATACAACATCCATCATCATTATGTTACTTGTCATGCTTCATTGTTATTTTGCATACTGCTACACTCTCACATTGAGACTTGGTGCAAACTTCGCTAGTACATCCAAACCTTGTGGGAGAACTTTGTTCTTCTACACATAAGCCAAAATTTATATTCCTCAAAACAGCCACCATACCTACCTACCATGGCATTTCCATAGCCATTCCGAGATACATTTCCATACAACATCCATCATCGTTATGTTACTTGTCATGCTTCATTCTTATTTTGCATACTGCTACACTCTCACATTGAGAGTTGGTGCAAACTTCGCTAGTAAATCCAAACCCCGTGGGAGAACTTTCTTCTTCTACACATAAGCCAAAATATATATTCCTAAAAACAGCCGCCATACCTACCTGTCATGGCATTTCCGTAGCTATTCCGAGATACATTGCCATACAACATCCATCATCATTATGTTACTTGTCATGCTTCATTGTTATTTTGCATACTGCTACACTGGCAGGAGCATCTAGTTTTATTTCACTAGTAGAAAACGGGTCTCTAGTCCCGGGCCATAAGGGGCTCTAGTCCCGGATGGCCATCCGGGACTAGAGCCCCCCCTTTGTCCCGCCGGCCCACGAGCCGCGACTAGTGGGGAGCCCACGGGGAGCTCGCGGGGCACCCTCGGGGCAAGGACCTTTAGTCTCGGGTAGTACCCGGGACTTAATTTTTTAATGTTTTTTTCGATTTTCCTTTTCATTTAGTCTCTATTATTTCTATCTCTAATCATTCTTCCTTAATCTCAATTTTTTTAACTCTGTTCACCCTTCTTTCACTCTGAACTGGCACTTCCCAGGAGGTCACCCATCATCAGACTACTCCACTCTCAGCACGCTTAACTTCTGGGTTCCTTCACTCCCAACTTCCAAGAATCAAATACTGTCTAACAATAGTATGGTGTCAAACACGTTAAACTTTAAGATATGATATCGCACATATTTATTTTCTGAATCCAAAATTTATTTAGTTAAACATAAATAAATAAATAAGTAAGAATAGTCTTGAAGTCAAATAATAAATAAATAATTTAAATAATAGTTAATTAATTAATTTAAATTATAATTAATTAATTTAAATTATAATTAATTAATTTAAATTATAATTATTTACTCAAAATTGTTAGTCATTTCAACATATTATATTATCTTTAGATAGATATTTTTTCTCTTACTATGAAATTTCATCACATATATATACATCAATTTCTTAATTAAGCGCGCTCAGATCGATCATGCATATATATATACATATATATATATATAATTAAACAAGGACATTTAAAATAGATATATATAATTAAACAAGGTCACCTACATATGTCTTCTAGGGATGGAATATATATATATATATATAAATATCACACACTAAGCAATACATAATATGCATATATAGGGCATCACGAGGGCTCCCATCTACAAGAATTACCTTGGTGTCTTGTTTTTGTGTAGAAAAATCAACTTTCGGGAAAATGCCTAGAAAAAGGCCCATTGGTGTTTTCACCCCGGAAGACCCCGGGAGCCAGAAGGGGGCCAGGAGAGGAGCCACAGGGTGGCCACACCCCCTGGCGCGGGTCCACCCTAGGCCGCGCCACCTAGGGGTGTGGGCCCCCCAGAGCCCCCCTGGACTCCCCTTCGACTACAAATAGACTTCAATCCTAAAAAGCGAGGCGGTTCGTCATATTACACAGAAATACAACAGAGCGCCGCCGCCATCCCGAACCTCGATTCGGGGATCAGAAACTCTATCCTGGCACCCTGCCGGGATGGGGAATTGGAGGAGATCATCGCAACTGTCATCACCAACGTCTCTCCATCGACCATCCATGTTTCCCCATCCATGTGTGAGTAATTCCCCGCTGTAGGATGAAGGGGGTGGTAGGGATTGGATGAGTTCGTTCATGTAATAATGTCGTGATTGTTAGGGCATAGTGCCTAGTATCATCTATAAGTGCTATTGATATTGTTGCAACTTGTTATGCTTAATGCTTGCCACTTTGGGCCCGACTGCCATGATCTCAGATCTGAACATGTTATTGAATCATGATGATAATTATTGTTTCTTGATCATACCTGCAGGTTTTTTACACATATTGTCGTCCAGAACCCGAGGCCCCGAAGTGACAGAAATTGGGATCCCTAATATGGCTGCGATGTGAGGATCACATGTGTTCCCGGAGTGTTAATGCTTTGCTTCGGTGCTTTATTAAAAGGAGCACCTTAATTACCAGTAGTTCCCTTGAGGCCCCGCTGCCACGGGATGGTAGGACAAAATATGTTGTGCAAGTTCTCATTGCGAGCACGTACGACTATTTACGGAACACATGCCTATGATTACTTAGTGCTTGAATGCTTTATCTTATTTATCTGCAATGCCCCTGACATGATCATTATTGGAATTATCTCATCCATGCAACGCCCGTTCATCCATCCACATGACTATAGTATTTAATCCGATGTTTACTTCAATCACCATTGCTGCTGTTTTCATACTACGGTTGTTGTTATTCCACTGCTGCTGCTGCTATAAAACTGTTGCTACTGATAAACCACTACGAACTAGTCAACTTTCAGGTGCAAGTGAATTGACAACTCACTTGTTAAGGCTCACAAATATTCTTTGGCTCCCCTTCTGTCGAATCAATAAATTTGGGTTTTACTTCCCTCGAAGACTGTTGTGATCCCCTATATTTGTGGGTCATCAAGACTATTTCTTGGCTCCGTTGCCAGGGAGCATAGCTTTATTTGTGATCTCACCAGAAAGTACTATTATCTACTGCCAATCATTCATCATGGGTAAGTCTCGTGATGGAAGAGTTCCTATATTGCTCTTGATTCACCGTCTGTTATGAGTAAGCTGCTTACACCACCACATACACATGCTACACATGCTACTTCTGCTGAATCTGAAAATACTTATGATAATTTTGATGATGCTTCTGCTGTGCTTGATGAAAGTGGTTCTCTCGGTCCTTTCTTATATGCTACTATTGTAAAGCTAAATATTTTGCAAACACCAAAACTCCTGATAGAAATCCTGTTACTCCTATTTTCTCACGTGAGTTTAGAGAAAATCCTAGTGATGATTTTGATGATGCCTATATTGAATTGAGTGATGATCTTATTGATTAAATACATGCTATGAAGGATAAATATGCTGCTATATGTCTTATGGAAAGTCGTGCTGTTAAATATAATTTACCTCCTGATGCAAAGTTTTCCACTTCTCCTATTCATATTAGGGATAAGTATTATGATTTCTCTCTTGATTTATCTTATATATCAACCTTTTTGTGGAACTGAAAAAATTAAAGTGTTGTGAATCATATGAATGAGCTCTCCTCTTTGAGTAGTTTCTTCTCTGATGATCTTAACAAACGTAGCTACTTTGTTGCTAAAATATTCCCTTTCTCATTAAAGGATGAAGCTAAAACTTGGTTTAACAATTTGTCTCTTGGATCTATTGATAGTCCTATTGGTTTGGTTAATGCTTTCTTTCAGAAATATTTTCCTGCTAGTGCTCAACATGCTGCTTTAGAAAATATATTTAATTTCAAGCAATTGGAAGAAGAGAAATTGCATGTATCTTGGGCAAGGTTCGGTTCTTTGGTAAAGGCTAGACCTGGGCATAAGCTAGAAGATAATAAACTTCTTGATATATTCTATAATGGACTAACTGTTGAGTCTAGGACATACCTGGATAGTTGTGCTGGTTGTGTTTTCAGGCAAAGAACTCCAGAAGAAGCTGAGGAATTAATGGATAAAATAAGCCAAAATCATGATGATTGGACTATGGTTGAACCTGAACCGACCCCTACTCCAGTACCAGCACCAACACCAACACCCAAGAAGAGGGGAATGATTGAATTAAATGATGAAGTAATGAGATAAGCCAAGAAATCTCTTAAAGAGATGGGTATTAAATCTGAAGATGTAAAGAATCTTCCACCTATAGAAGAATTATGTAAGCCAATCCCTCACTCATCACCCATTGAGGTACACTCTCTCCAATATTTTGATAGTAGAGATATTCCCTATAGAAAACCTCCTGATCAATGCTTAGATGAATTTGATAATTATATCATTAAGCAAGATAATTTCAATGTGAGAGTGCAAAATGACCTTATGGAAAACTCTAAAGCTATTAATGATTTCCATGGTATTATAGAAAGAACCTCTAATTATGTTAAAATGCTTGTTAAACATTTTCAAATGGTTCAAACTCAAATTGATCAACTTGCTAAATTGCAAAAAGATTTGCCAGTTAATGCTTCTAAAGAAAAATATGCTTATGAGATAAGAACTAGAAGTGGTATTGCTACACAAGATCCTCTATATCCTGAGGGACATCCTAAAAGAATTGAACAAGATTCTCAGCAAACTAATAATGATGTTATTCATATTAATAATAAAAAGATGAAGAAACATAAAACTACTGTAGAATCCTCTGAACTTGCTAAAGATCCTAATAGTATATCTGTCTCTGATGCTGAAACTGAAAGTGGTAATGAAAGAATGATGCTTCCGATAAAGAAGAACCTGTAGATGAACCTAAAAAGCAAGCTAAAACTCCAAAGTACACTAAGGAAGATTTTATTGCTAATAAACATGGTAATGAAAGAGAACCTTGGGTACAAAAACCAATGCCTTTTTCTAATAAGAAACACAAATCTAAAGAAAAAGAACACTATAACAAGTTTTGTGAATGGATGAAACCTTTGTTCTTGCAAATTTCATTAACTGGTGCTATTAAATTGCCTCCTTATGCAAAATATATGAAAGATATTGTCCCTAACAAAAGGAAGATTCCCAATGAGGAAATTTCCACTATGCTTGCTAATTATTCTTTTAATGGCAAGGTTCCTAAGAAACTTGGAGATCATGGTATACCAACTATTCCCTGTTCTATTAATAATAATTATGTTAGAACTGCTTTGTGTGATCTGGGAGCTGGAGTTAGTGTCATGCCTTTTACTCTCTATAAAAGACTCCTCCTAGAAAAATTAATACCAACTGATATATCTTTGCAAATAGCTGATAAATCTACTGCTATTCATGTGGGTATATGTGAGGATGTTCTTGTTCAAGTTGCTAATAATTGTCTGATATTAACTGACTTTGTTGTGTTGGAAATGCCTGAAGATGATAATATGTCTATTATTCTTGGAAGACCTTTTCTTAATACTGCAGGGGATGTTATTGATTGCAACCAAGGAAAAGTTACCTTTAATATTAATCATAAAGAGCACACTGTTTATTTTTCCAACAAGATTGATGGAAAATATGGTCTAAATTCAACTGAAAATGTTGAGACCATCAAGATTGGAGAATTTTATTGTCCCATTCCAGTACCACCAAAGGAATATGAAATTATTATGATTGTGACTATGCCTATCACGGTTGAGGTAACATAATTGCTTAGTGATTAGCAAAGTTTTCTTCATATGAAAATTATTCTGGTAGCAAGACTTGATCACCCTTGTTAACAAAATGATTTTTAATGAAGAGGACATTGTTTTCACTATGTTTTCACCTTCT
Organism: Alopecurus myosuroides; assembly: GCA_028641055.1. Taxonomy (NCBI): domain Eukaryota; kingdom Viridiplantae; phylum Streptophyta; class Magnoliopsida; order Poales; family Poaceae; genus Alopecurus; species Alopecurus myosuroides. The sequence goes on from CM054062.1 coordinate 2,706,229, forward strand.
TGTTTATGTTTTCACCATGTTTACTTCTGTTATCACATTATTACTTGAGTACAATCATGTTTTCCACCATCCTGATGCATGTTTTCCTGATGTTTTCACCCTGTTTACTGAAGTTGTGCATGTTTTCACCATCCATACTTTTGTTTTCACCACTACCACCTTTGTTTTCTTTGGTTATTCTTTCATTAGAGTGTCATGGAACCTCTGTAGTGCTGGTTTTGGTTTTGGTTTCCACCTTTTCACTTTGTTTTCCTGGTTTTTATTAATTATTAAAATTCTGGAAATACCTCAAAAATAAAGTTTCTCGAAAAATTCCAGAAAAATTATAATAAATTTTTACGTCAAAAATGAGGCAGAAAGCCAACTGGGAGACCCTAGGGGACCCACCAGTCAGGCACACCCTAGGGTGGCGCGGCCAGCCCCCTAGTGGCGCCAGCACATGGTGTGGGGCCCCCTGGCCCTCCACTTACTCTCTCCACTTCCAAAGTCTTCTCTCTCACCCCCAAAGCTGATAACATTTCTTGGAACATGTGTTCTTGCTGTTCTTCCTCTGGATTTTTGATCTCCTTCTTTAGCCCATCATTTGTGTTGATATTTGGTGTGTTTGATCTTTGGTATGTGACTCCTCCGATGATCCATGTAGAATTTTATTTAGTGAAGTATTTCTTGAGTATTTTGGTACTGTAGGTGACAGCTTATGTGAGTTTGCATGCTTGATTTGAGTAGAAATAATGTATCTTTGATGTATGTTTAACTATCATGTAAGTCCCTATGGTAGTCTCCACCTTATAGTGGCTTGAAATTAATTTTTGTGATGATTGTTAAAAAAATTCAGAGATGGAGCACAATGCTTATCAACTAAACCAGCATGAGTTGGAGGTGCATGAGGTCATGCTCGTGCACCGTGAGGAGAGGGTGTTCCCATATATCTATCCGTGTCGGGAATTTATGCAAGTTACAGGAATTCTGCAGGATTTTAACGCTTAGGTGCAGAATGCAGGCTTGGAGCGTTTCATTGAGGATGAGCCTATCCAATATGTGAAACTAAATATGTCTATGGTGTAGTATTTTCATTTCAAATGGTCTCCAACTAACCCAATGGTCCACTACAAGATTTATAATAAAGTTGTGAGCCTGCCTTTTAGTGTTTTCTTTGCTGCTATTAAGGTACCTGAGTGGGGGTCTTGTGAGAAAATAAGTGGGAAGCCCAAACCACTACTAGATTTGTATGGAGAGATTTGCCAAGGCAGAAGCTTCACAGGAGAGAAGTGTAAAATTCGTAAAATTCAACTCCCTAGCATTAGATACTTTGCCTACTTCATTTCTAAATGTGTATTAGCTAGGAAAACTGCCAGCAAGTTATCTGTTTATGATTTGGCGTTTATTGTTGCTGCTTTGAGACACGATAGGTCTTATAACTTTGGCGATTTGATCGCTTATCGTCTCTCACATAACCGTGAGAAGGGTGGAGTTTGTGGAGGTTTTATTGCCTCGCGCTTGTTAGCTTTGCATGGTTTGGAGCCATACCATCTAGACTTTCAGTTTCCTATAGAGAGGCTTAATCTTGTTTCCATGGTTCAACATAAGTTTCTTTCTACTCATGCTCACTTACATAATTTATCTTTTGAATTAACTTTCTCCAAACAATCCGGGTGGAGAGTTGTTAAAACTGTTAGAGAAGTACTTTTGCCATCACCTCTTTTGTTTGATCTTAATAACATGCAAAGATGGGAGCTTTTTGAGAATGAGCTGGTACATACCTTAAGCATCTCCCCTAGCAAGGGGAGGACGCCGGAGAGGGGGGCGATGGTGATTTCGTCCAGCCCTGTGATGCCACGGGGATTCCATATCAGCACCATGACTGTGACTATGCGCCCGCTGCATCATCTTCCTCCTATGCGCCAAAGTACGACCACGCGAGGGATGACCCACCACAGTGGGGATACTTCACGCTCCATGATTGACCTCCACTTAGGCCAAAAGCCTAAGCTTGGGGGAGGTATACCGACATCACACTCATTTTACATATCATGATTTGTCGGTTCTTTGTATATCCATGTTTTCTTGTCTTTCGCTTATTTTTGTTTCTCTCGCTTCTTTTTGTTTTCTTTCATTTGTTTTTGTTTTCTTTCGCTTCTTTCGTTTCTTTTGTTTTTATTGTTTTGTTTTCGCTTTCCAAAACACAAAAAGACCAAAAATATTGTTTCTCTCTATTTGTTTCTTTAGTTGGTTTGCTTTGTTTCTTTAGTTGCTTTTTTTATATTCAAAAACCCAAAAATATTTTTGTTTTGTTTGTTTTGCTTGCTTTCCTTTTGTTCTTGTTTTATTTCGAAAAAACCAAAAAGAGTTTTGCTTTGTTTGCTTGCTCTCTTTTTGCTTGTGCTTTAATTGAAAATCCCAACAATATTTGTTGTTATTCTTTGGTTTTGTAAAGTTTGTTGCAGAGTTCAACAGTCATCCGTGATTCCATTAGAGCTTGGTTTTCATTATATATATTATTCGAGCCACAAATGAAGAGCAATAATGACGACCTACGACAATTCAAGTTGTGGTGAGAGGCTGGTATGAATTCTATTTGCTTTCATTTTTGTACATATATCCATCTATGTGAGCATGCTTAGTTTGTTCGTATAAGATATGTGTGACTTAATGGCTTCTTAATAGTTCGTGCTCTCTCATGTTTTGTTCCAATTTATTAATAGTAAATGACATGTTGCATAAATATTTGTTCGCATTGTTCTATTCATAAGAACAGTATGACATTGTGGTAGCCTCCTCTGACTGTTTCATTTGAATCGACTTGGCACATGTTCACGCATGCTCAGACTGAAAACAAAAAGTCAATAAGCCTCGATGATTTATTTTGCCTCAGAGTTCTAGTATCAATTTTATGCCTCAGTTAATTTTACTTTGTCGCAAACATGATTATGATAGTTGTTGCTCTCTTGATTGTCGCTCCCTGTCTATTGCTAGCCTTCACATGTACCGAGTATGAGCTCTACTCGTGCATCCAAATCCCTGAAAACCAAAGTCTGCCAAATGTGTCCACCATACCTACGTATATGTGGTATTTAACCGCCACTCCAAAGTAAATTGCTCATGTTCTACCTTTAAAACCTGCTAAAAATTAGTCATGTTTTGTGCCCCTGTTTTAGCTCGTGAGGACGTAAATAGAGAATCTTTATCTCACTTGTTGATTGGATTTCACATCCTGGACTAGTGGCTTCATCCACTTATCCAAATGATAGAAGAGCTGGAAGCAGGGTGCTCAGCCCCAAATCAATACAAACAAATTCTCTTCACTATTTTTTCCCCTGATTTCTCAGTCAAAGCATAATTGTGTAAACAAAAGAGAAACAGGGATGACCTTCTACACCAGATGCGTCCTTCACCATGGGAGCCGCTCTTGTGAATCCAGTTGGCTTGTGATGTACTGTATTGTCTATTTACCATTCGTTGACATAAGCATACACCACTCTTAAAAATGTTTTCAATACCTCTGTTTAATAAAATAAAAATCTCTATCACATGAGTGATCCATGCTTCCCTCTGCGAAGGGCCTTTATTTTACTTTTATGTTGAGTCTCCGCAAAATTCTTTGAGCACTTCCTTGAGAGCATAATTATCATTCTTAGTGTTATATGTGTGTCCTAAATCACGGTTGATTGTGGTATAGGGGGTTTCTTGCTGCTTCTCGGTGGAGGGTTCTGGTGGTGGTTGCTACTTCTCCGCAGTGGGTTCCGGTGCTGACTGTTGTTCAGAAATGGGCTCCGGTTGCAACAAAACACGGTCAGTGTCCATCTCGGCGCCTGTGTTGTCAGCGCTGAGGTCTTGCTCTTCCTTAACCAAAGGAGGCATCTCATTCCTCTCCTCCGGCTGGTATTCTCCCTCATCAGGATCAAGATCCACAACAACCCGGGACGCACTCGGCTTTGGGGGTGCGTTGGTAGCGTCAGCGTCAAGTGCATCGCTGAGGGGAAATAAGAAGAAAAGAAAGAAAATGAGATAGGTGCAAAGACAAAGCGCACGGACAGAAAAAAATAGAAAAGACAGAAAAGTGCAAACACAAAGCATAAGGCATCTCGGATGGACTTACCCGTCCGTGGTGGGTCGTACTGGTTTCTTGTTGCACACATAGGTGCGCTTCGAGGTCGTCTTCGGCCTCTTCGCAGCAGGGGATCAACGGCACCACTATCGGTTCTCTTCTTCGATCCGGAGGGGGCGGCCATTGACACAGGCTGCGCGTTGATTGGTTCTTCCTCCTCCACTTCATCTGTGAACAAGAAGAACAAATGCAAATATGAGTAAGAGAGGAAGCCGGAATAGGTTAAAGTGCATGCAATGGTGGTCTCGGTCACCTTCATCATCCTCGGACCAGTCCCAGATTGAGGTTGAAACTCGGGACTTACCATCTTGGCCGGCGAGTGGAATGCAGAGTGTGTCCTGGACATCAAATTGCACTGCATCATCCTCGGTCCGATCCGCCTCCCAATTCTGCTCGAAGATGGCCTTGTCTTCCACCTTCTGGCGAGGGATAACCTGTAGTATGCAAGCACAAAGCATAAGAAGCTAAGTCCTATCAGGGGGAATCGGGTTGAGATTCTACTCAGTATAGCATGCAAACATAAAGTATACAAAGCTAAGTATTGTCAGAAGAGACCGGGTTGAGGCCCTACTCGGTATAGCATGCAAGTGTAAAGCATACAAAGCTAAGTACTACCAAGAGAGACCGGGTTGAGATCCTATTCGGTACAACATGCAAACAAAGCATAAATGGCTAAGTCTAAACCAGAGAATCCAAGATAAAGGCTACTCGGTGAAACAGGAGGAACAACAAGCAATATCAACTAAGTATATGCAGAAGGAAACTCACTTTGGGGGCTGGCTCATCTCACCTGAACGGCGGGAGACCGTAGAACCAGGTGTCCGAGAGCGTGGCCTTGAGGATGGATCGGGCCTAGAACGCCACTTCCTCCTTGGTGAGCTCAAATGTGGTTGTACGGTGCAGTCACGGGCTCCGCCAATGAAGCACATCTTGTCCGCTCGATGTTGGAGCGGAAGAACCCGGCGGATCACCCAGGCAGCGATCGGGTCATCTCGGCGGAGTCCCAGCTTGATCAACTGCTTCAATCTGTCATCAGCGTGGTTTGCATCCGTCACGGTCTTCTTGGGGTGGTACCCCAATTCCTCATAGAAGTTGGAGGAACGTACTCGAAGGCCGGCAGCCTGATGAGATCGACCGGCTGCTCGCCTGCCGCTGGAGTGGGATTCTTCACATACAGAAACCCTCTCTGCCACTTCCGGCAGGTGTCCAATCCCAGAACCCGGGGGTAGGTGCAGTGAATCCGGCAGATGATCATGGCCGCCCCGGTTTGAGTCATCACTTTGGGGGCATTTGGGTTGGCCTTGTTGGGAAGAACTTGCTGACGGAAAAAGAAGTATTTGTCCCAGATGTCTACCATGGGGTAGACACCGAGATACGCTTCGCAGCAAGTGATGAAGGTGGAGAGCATGGCTACGGCATTAGCCGGAAGATGATGAGGTTGGAGGACAAAATGGCGGAGGAAGTCTTGCATGAACTTTGAGATAGGAAGGCCGAAGCCGCGCTTAAAGTGGCTAAGAAAGACAACGAACTCACCGGGCCCGGGAGTTGGTTCCAGCTCGTTCCGGGTAGCCTGTAGATGACCCCGGGCGGCACCCGGCGAGTATTGACCAGCCATTGGCATTCGCTGGCTGTGACGTTGGATCCATCCCAATTTGCACGGGTGGAGGTTGGACCCTCCAGGTTCAGATCCGCGGCAGGCTCGAGCGCCATCGGGTAACTCCGGCGGGAAGAATCTTGAAGAAGAAGACAGAGAAGGACCGGCGCAGTCGAACGGCGACGGCGGCGTGAGGTCGAGGAAGGCCGCGTCGGGCAGTGGAGACCTTGAGGCCCTCGGGCGCACTCCGACGAGCGGTGGCGCACGGGGATGGATCTGGTTTCCTCCCTGCGTGCGGCGCAGCGGTGTGCGCTGGATTCACGGTGGAGCAATGAGCTCTATGCGAGTAGGGAGAGAGGAAGGAGAGGAGTACGGGGGGCAAATGACGAGGAAGTCGAGGCAACAGGCGGTTATTGCTTGGGATTGATCGTGACAAAGATCGTGTGTACGTGGGAGTTATTGTGTCCGTTAGAAACGCACGAAATGATTAAATCGCGCGTAACGGACACAGTCAATCCCACGTCGCGCGACGTGGGTAATCAAGTACCCTGTGTGAAGCAACGCAACGACACGTGGGCCTAGGATGCAGAGATGGGCGCAGGTGGAGCGCGTACTGTGCAACTGCACTGGACCCGAGGCGACGTGGGATCTTGAAGGGAATATGCCCGAGAGGCAATAATAAAATGGTTATTATCTTATTCCTTGTTTATGGTGAATGTTTATTTCTCATGCTAGAATTGTATTAACCGGAAACGTTGATACATGTGTGCTTAATAAACAAACAATGGTTCCTAGTAAAGCCTCTCTTTTAACTAGCTCGTTGATTAATAGATGATCAAGGTTTCCTGATCATGAACATTGGATGTTATTAATAACGGGGTCATGTCATTAGAAGAATGATGTGATGAACATATACCCAAAGAGAATATAGCAATGCGATCAAGTCATTTAGTTTACATTGTTATATCAAACACACGAAGTAACTTATTCCTTAGACCATGAGATCATGTTAATCACTGATACCGGAAGAGTGCTTTGATGGCATCAAACATCACACCGTAACAGGGTGACTATAAAGGTGTCGTTGAGTACTCGGAAAGTATTAGTTGAGGATCATGGATCAAGAGTGGGATTTGTCCATCCAAATGACGGAGAGATATACTCTGGGCCCTCTCGGTGATATCACATCGAAACCGCTTGCAAGCACGTAATATGATCACAAGGATGTTATATCACGGGAACGAGAAAAGAGTACTTGTCGGTAACGAGATTGAACAAGGTATGGTTGATACCAATGATCGAATCTCGGACAAGTAAAATATCGCGAGACAAAGGGAATAGTTCACGGCGTTGTTGGTTCACGCGATCACGAGAGTCATCGTTGAATATATAGGAGTCATCACGAATCTCCAGATCCCGCTGTTGATTATTGATCGGAGAGGAGTCTCGATCATGTCTATCTTATTCGCGAACCGTAGGGTGACACACTTAAGGTTCGATGACGCATTTGAGAGGATACGGAATATCGAAGAATATTTTGGACAGCACCGAAATTGTTTCGGGGAAAATTGAAATAGTTCAAGGGGTTTTTCGTCGAATGGTTGTTAATAGAATTAACAAATGATTCGAGGTGCTATATGCAAAAGTTTGTTAATAGAATTAACAAATGCTGAAATAAAGAAATAAAAAGGTTTTATTTATTTATTAAAAGAAAACCTTTGGATTTTCCAAGTGGGAAATAATGGGGAAATGAGTGGGTGTGAGTGGAGTGTCCACTCACATGATGAGGGAAGAGGTGGGGGCACCCCCATGGGCTGGCCGCACCCCCCTTGGGCTGCCTCCCCCCTCTCCTATAAAAGGAGGGTGAGAGCTCTCCCTCCTCCACACACTTGGCCACTTCCTTTTCCCTCCACCCGCTGCTCCATTTCATGGTCTCCGGCTTGGCGAAGCCCTGACCGTGGGATTCTTCACCACCACCACGTCGTCGTGCTGCTGGAGTTCCGAGGGATCCTCTACTTCCGCGCCCCGCTGGAACGAGGGAACGGAGGTCGTCATCAACCGTACGTGTGACCGATCACGGATGCACCGCCGGATTGCGGTGCCATCTTCTCGCTATCGGGATCGGTGTGAGTACGACTACGCCAACAACGAGATTTGATCTCGTACCACTTTGAGTCTTCGAGGGTATGTGTTCTTCTTAACCCTCTCATTGCCCGTTGCAATTCGTCTCCTAGATTAGATCTTGGCCTTTCGGGTGTCTCTCGCGTAGGAAAATTTTTGTTTTCTATGCTACGTTCCCCTTCAGTGGTATCAGAGCCGGATCTATGCGTAGATGTTTTGTACGGGTAGAACACATAGGTGTATGTGGGCGTTGATGATCATGTTATTACTTCCTTGACTATTTTATGATCTTAGTGGCATAGTGGGATGAAGCGGCCCGGACTAACCTTACATGTCCACGTACATGAGACTTGTTCCACAACTGACATGCAACTTGTATTGCATAAGTGGCTTGCGGGTGTCTGTTTCTCCTACTATAGTTAAGATCTAATCTATGAAGGGTTGCTAAAAATATGTTTATCAACGTTGTGGTTGATGTTCGTAGGTATGAACGGTTCTATCCTCGAAAGCCCTAAGCCACGTAAAATATGCAAAAATAAATTAGAAGCGTCTAACTAGTTTTTGCTGGGCATGTGATGTGATATGGTCAATATTACAAATTTGATTATGAGATGATCTATTTTGTAAATTATTGATATACCGGAAGGTATCCATATGGTTGTCTTCTTATTGATGGACAATCAAGTTTGGGGTACCGTGGTACTTGGTACCACGCCGGTGGAATGATTGAGATCATACCATAATGCACATGATGGAGATCAAGTGCAAGAAGGACCATATCATATCACGTTATCCTTTCATGTGATGTCTGTGATGTTAATCCTTTTTATGCATCTTGTTTTGCTTAGATAACAATGGTAGCATTATAAGATGATCCCTCTCACTTAATATCAAGATAATAATGTGTTCTTCCTTAAGTATGCACCGTTAAGAAAGTTCGTCGTTTCGAGACACCACGTGATGATCGGGTGTGATAGACTCAACGTTCGCATACAACGGGTGTTTTCAAGCCTAGCATGTACAGACATGGCCTTGAAACACACGCAATACTACGGTTCTACTTGGCGAGCCTAGCATGTACAGACATGGCCTCGGAACACGTAACCGAAAGGTAAAGCATGAGTCATATGGATGATATGATGAACATGTCGATGTTCGCCTTTGAAGCTACATCATCTCACGTGATGATCGGTTTTGGTGTAGTGAATTTGATTCGTGTAATCACTAAAGACGACTAAGAGGGATGTTGTTTTTGAGTGGGAGTTCATGGTTTAATTTTTGAATTAACTTGAACTTATTTATCATGAACAACAAATCAAATTGAATTTGCACAAATTGTAGTATTCATTGGCATCCACATAACTACCTTACACTTAGATTGTTAATTGAGATATAACTGTTATGATCTGGTAAATACCATTTAAGATTGGTACCGTATTAGTGAAATTTAAAATTAAGTCCTATTGTAGATTTTTGGTATTTCCTACCTTGCTCCATGTGGTTAATGATTGATTAATCTAGAGAGCAAATAATTCCTACTTAGAATCCAGAGTCATGGTTGCTTCCGTATTACTTTATCTTCAAAAGAATGTTTTATTGATCAAGGTGATTTAGGAACTGAAAAGAGTTGTTTTCAGAAACAATCAAGTGAAAGATATATTGATATCTAGAAACTTATTTGTAGCAACATGACTGAGTATAATTTAGCGTGATAATGTTTGCTTATATTATCTGAATATATGCAAATTTAGCGTGACAATGTTTGCTTATATTATCTGAATATATGCAATGATTGAAGGCGCTAGGCGTTTGAATATTCCAAGAAATTGGATGCTAAAAATTATCCTCTAAATTACTTCCTTCGAGCTATAGTAGCTTAATCATAAAATTGTTACGATGGGATGGATTAAAAGTATGTGTAAAGTCGTTTACCTTACTTGGAGATTGCTAAGAGTGGAATCTAGAAGAATTCTATTAATATGGTGATATTAGTAGAACAATCAAACTCAAAGTATGACTCAATGGGTGATAGTATATGACTAACACGCCAAAGAAAATGAGCTAGTAAGACTAGCATTGTTTGATGTTGAATGATTTCTTCTATAAAGGAAAGGGAATATTGAAAATAGAATTACAAATAGATATACGGCAGAAAAGAAGATAACTGGAAAAGTCCAGCTCAGGAGTATATACTTGATATACAAGTTATAGATGTATTACTAGTTAACAAAGTATTTTTGGGTATTTTGATACCACATTGGTTGGTATGAGTTGTCATACAACGCAACGCAATGAAAGAAATACAAGGGCCTAAAAGGAACTAGTAATAGATGTGGAATCGATTATGAAAAGAACATAAATAAAGTGTTATTGTGTTCATTGTCGTATCGAAACAACCAGTCAAGATTTATTTGAAGAACTTAATAATTTGTTATTTTGTTCTAGTCTTTTGTGAGAACAAATGAGATTGTTCAAACTATGATCATATTCCATAATTGATGGATATGTTAATATAAATCATGTTGGTAAAGTAAACATCTATAAGACTAAATGCTAAACGTTGCAAGACGTTGAAGTGTTTCACTTAAATTGTGACACCACCATTTTAGTTCATATCGGAAAGGAAAACATGAAGGAACTCCATATTGATGGACTTCCGGAGTCATTTTATTGACGCTTGTGAGACCTCTTCCAAAAGATGACTAGAATTCCGTTCTTAGGCCAAAGTAGAATGGACGACTAATTTAGTGGAGATTATACATATTGATGTATATAGTCCATTATGTGTAGTCATGTATGGTGGATTAATTTTTCCTTCATAAAATTCTGTCGATGATTTAAGTAGATATGTGAGTATATCTATTTAAAGGGAACAGAGTTTGACATTTTGAATTGGTTCAAAAGGTTGTTAATATGAAGTTAAAATCAATGTAACAAGATAATCAAGTATTTATGATTGGATCATAAAGGATAAAGTTTGAGTTACAAGTTTAGCAAAACATCTGAGAAGTTGCAGAATTGTTCTACAACTTATACTTCTCGAATACCCCACATTAGATTGGAGTATTCAAAAGACAAAATCAAACCCTGTTTGACATGGTAAGATTAATAAAAATGCCATTATAATTTTGTAGTTTATACATTAGTGACAACCGTTTTTCCCACTGAAAAGAGCACCATCATGATCCGCTGAAATTGACAACATATAAGATATGGTTTGGGTAGTGACCCGAATTGTCACTTTCTTAAGTTTTGGTATGCATAGCATGTGTAAAATGTTTACAACCAAAATAGGATAAATATATGTTTATAAGGTTATCCCAAATAAAATATTGGGTATTTCTCCTATCACCGAACCAAAAGACAAATGTTGTTTGTCAGAAAGGGTTGATTTCTCGAGAAAGTAGTTCTTGCGAAACAAGTGAGTGGGAGCACAGTACAAACTCAACGAGGTTAGAGAATCTTCGTTATCATGTCAAGAGTAGCGCAGCACTGGAAGTTGTTCCGGGGTTTACTATTTTGACTAAGTAGAAGACACTACAAATGTTGTAGATACTTCAAATGAGTTTACGAACTGTACCAGTAAAGTCCAAAAACTTTGTACTTAGAACAACTTGTGGTTTAAGTGTAAAGTGTTGTTTTGACAACAAAAGGACCTGAACCTTATAAAGGAAGCAAATGATGGGCCCTGGCTTCGTAAAATTGACTATGAGTCATTATATCCGCCATAGTATTCTTGTATGAATATCAAGTATGTGACTTGGTAGTCCTTTCGATAGGCATGATGCCTAGCGATAGCAAAAGGGTCTATATAGCGACAAAGACATGGATTTTACATCTTATTAAAATTGTACTTATCGAAAAGTTGTTTTCGACGAAGTTCAAAGAGTTAACTACTACAAGATTTTGATCTTCCGTAGTGATGCTTTAGTCTTTGCGGATAGTTCTAGCAAAAGGTTACATATTATGATATGGCAGTTGAATAACAAAACCAACTCTCCTCTCAAGGAAATTTTATCAAGGATGTGTACTTGACACAGTCTGAGAGTTTTGTAAAATTCAAAAAGGTTGCTAGAAAGGTATGCACACTTCAATGGTTGAAGTGAGCATAACGAAGTTGAAATCTTTACCTTGATGAAGTTATCAAAAGAGTTTGATTCCATCATGAACGATAAAGATGCTTGTAAAGTTACAAGAAATTAAGTGGGAGCGCTATGAAATATTTCCAATACTTTATGTAGATGACATATGGTTGATTGGAAAATATGTATTTTAAATTAACACGGTTAAGATTTTCATATTGATGAAAGGCTTAGAAGATATTGGGCATCGATATCTATAAAAGATGGATTGAAGCGCCTGATATGATTGAAGCCAAATTACATAGATGAAATATTGAAGTAAGTCAATATAGAAATGACAAGGAGTTCTTGTCACATGGAAAGTAATTGAGCAAGATTCAAGTGTTTTGACACATGATGAGCATCATTGAAATTGAGATTTCTAAGTCATGTTTCCATGCTATGTACACAACCAGATAAGTCCTATGCTATAAAATGTTATAGTAGGATAATTCATATGATGATTAGACAACAGTGGGAGAGATCCTTGTGTCATTTCAGAAATGCTAAGGATATGTTTTCCTATATAGTAATGACAAAATATTAGTTGTAATATGTTACACTAATAGTCTTGTCATTTATTCAAGTAATTTTATCTCAAATTAAAATATGTGATGAAGGGTAGCACAATAGGATGGAAGAAAGTTCCATGCTGGATTTGAAAGAGTTTCAAAATTAAAATATTGTGACAGATACTACAACAAAGGCTAAAGTATATCGTTGTGTTAACAACTGATTATAAGCGTATTTTGTGTCAAGGAGTTCTTTTTGAACTTGGTGAATTTCCAAGAATGCTGAAACTATGAAGCTACATTTTCACAATGTTAGTAACATCAGTTTAAGCTGAGGAATTATGGTATCACCGGAACTTGGTGAGTTTCCAAGAATGCTAACACTATGAAGCTACATTTTCACAATGTTAGTGACATCAGTTTAAGCTAAGGAATTAAGTTTTCACCAATTGACCATATATATACAAAGCCATCTCATTAGAGAATGAGTGATGCGTGTAGACGCAAAGAACATGCAAATACAATAGGACCTGAACAGTTCAGATCTTTTTGATAATGTTTACCACATGCGAAGCATGATAATAACACTGGTACGCCATATGTGTTAAGTGCTTACAGACTAGATTATTGACTCTAGTGCAAGTGGGAGACTGAAGGGAATATGCCCGAGAGGCAATAATAAAATGGTTATTATCTTATTCCTTGTTTATGGTGAATGTTTATTTCTCATGCTAGAATTGTATTAACCGGAAACGTTGATACATGTGTGCTTAATAAACAAACAATGGTTCCTAGTAAAGCCTCTCTTTTAACTAGCTCGTTGATTAATAGATGATCAAGGTTTCCTGATCATGAACATTGGATGTTATTAATAACGGGGTCATGTCATTAGAAGAATGATGTGATGAACATATACCCAAAGAGAATATAGCAATGCGATCAAGTCATTTAGTTTACATTGTTATATCAAACACACGAAGTAACTTATTCCTTAGACCATGAGATCATGTTAATCACTGATACCGGAAGAGTGCTTTGATGGCATCAAACATCACACCGTAACAGGGTGACTATAAAGGTGTCGTTGAGTACTCGGAAAGTATTAGTTGAGGATCATGGATCAAGAGTGGGATTTGTCCATCCAAATGACGGAGAGATATACTCTGGGCCCTCTCGGTGATATCACATCGAAACCGCTTGCAAGCACGTAATATGATCACAAGGATGTTATATCACGGGAACGAGAAAAGAGTACTTGTCGGTAACGAGATTGAACAAGGTATGGTTGATACCAATGATCGAATCTCGGACAAGTAAAATATCGCGAGACAAAGGGAATAGTTCACGGCGTTGTTGGTTCACGCGATCACGAGAGTCATCGTTGAATATATAGGAGTCATCACGGATCTCCAGATCCCGCTGTTGATTATTGATCGGAGAGGAGTCTCGATCATTTCTATCTTATTCGCGAACCGTAGGGTGACACACTTAAGGTTCGATGACGCATTTGAGAGGATACGGAATATCGAAGAATATTTTGGACAGCACCGAAATTGTTTCGGGGAAAATTGAAATAGTTCAAGGGGTTTTTCGTCGAATGGTTGTTAATAGAATTAACAAATGATTCGAGGTGCTATATGCAAAAGTTTGTTAATAGAATTAACAAATGCTGAAATAAAGAAATAAAAAGGTTTTATTTATTTATTAAAAGAAAACCTTTGGATTTTCCAAGTGGGAAATAATGGGGAAATGAGTGGGTGTGAGTGGAGTGTCCACTCACATGATGAGGGAAGAGGTGGGGGCACCCCCATGGGCTGGCCGCACCCCCCTTGGGCTGCCTCCCCCCTCTCCTATAAAAGGAGGGTGAGAGCTCTCCCTCCTCCACACACTTGGCCACTTCCTTTTCCCTCCACCCGCTGCTCCATTTCATGGTCTCCGGCTTGGCGAAGCCCTGACCGTGGGATTCTTCACCACCACCACGTCGTCGTGCTGCTGGAGTTCCGAGGGATCCTCTACTTCCGCGCCCCGCTGGAACGAGGGAACGGAGGTCGTCATCAACCGTACGTGTGACCGATCACGGATGCACCGCCGGATTGCGGTGCCATCTTCTCGCTATCGGGATCGGTGTGAGTACGACTACGCCAACAACGAGATTTGATCTCGTACCACTTTGAGTCTTCGAGGGTATGTGTTCTTCTTAACCCTCTCATTGCCCGTTGCAATTCGTCTCCTAGATTAGATCTTGGCCTTTCGGGTGTCTCTCGCGTAGGAAAATTTTTGTTTTCTATGCTACGTTCCCCTTCAGATCTGTGTTGGCGCCACGTGTTGAGCCTTGCACGCGAAGATAGCGAAACGCTCGGTTTCGAGCGGCAAAGTTCTGAAAAATTGACTAAGTGCTGGGATCTCGGCAAAATCCAAAGCAGCTGGGTCTATCCGGTTTGGAGAAAAAAAACTCCACAGGCAACATCGGAGTAGGTCCGAGTTCGGGCTATGCTCAATCGAGTAGAGCTGCAACTCGGATGAGAGTATCAAGGAGGTTATTAGTTTAAGCTGGCAGGGCCCTGCATCCGAGTTCGCCGGACTCTACCAGCTTCGGGGACTAATGTCGTGGGCTACCCCCGAGTAGGGGTAAGGCAGATAGTAATTGGAGTTTAAGATACGGCTTACCGAGTTCGGCTGTACTACCGAGTAGCCGAGTAGGTACGCGCCTGGTAGGCTGGTACCCGGTTGGGTGGTATCCGGTTAAGTCTATTCGGCAGGAAGAACAAGAGACCAATGGGGAGATCCAAGCATCTGTCTGGGTCAACCGAGTAGACCTTGGGTGATCCGGATAGGGGTGGTTGCTCTTCTACACGGAGGCAAAGTCGATGGAGCCGTTGAGGTGAATCCCGCGTATCCTGGAGCCGTACAGGCGTGCGGTTTCAACTTACTAGGTATGTGGTAATGTGTATCCAGACGTGGGTGCAGTACAGTATGGGCGGCGGCAAGTCCTGTCTCTGACAAGGGGAACAGGACATGTCAGCGGTCTACCGTGGAGACTTTCAGCGACGCTGTCAGCAAAGACACGGAGGTGTGCGCTGCTGCACAGTGGAGTTGTCTAGTCTGTACTCTTATCTGTAAAATAGTGGATGGCCACCAGTATATAAGGTGTCCTTCCCCCTCCTGCGTGAGGGTCGCACACTTGGTGGATTGATTCTAGAGGCTTAGCTACTCACAGAGAGAAAGAAACAGATAGAGAGAGAGAGGAACTCTTGTACTCGGAACACCATTATACAGAGAGAAAGGAACAGAGAGAGAGAGAGAGAGAAATCTTGTACTCGGTACACCATTATACAGAGAGAAACAAACAGAGAGAGAGAGAGGAACTCTTGTACTCGGCACACCATTATACAGAGAGAAATAGAGGCAGGAGTAGGGGTGTTATCTCCACACGAGGGCCCCGAACCTGGGTAGATTGTATTGTTTGCAGTGTTCTGAGCGCGCCACTTAGGCGTGTGATCCCTCCCCGGATACCTACTGCGTCCATCGGCCCCAAACATTAGCCATCCCATGGCATCTGTCTTCACCACACCATGACAGGCACACAAGGGCGTCGAGGATCAGCAAATCCAGACCAACGGGAGCATGCACATCGTATGGATGGCGCACGGGACCTTATGGTCAAACTTGAAACGCCAGAGGATGGCGGCGCCGACGGCAAACCATTATTGCAAGCACGGGGGTGGGGGTATAGGAAGGTCAAGCGAGCCGCAACAACATAGGATGGTGGCGCAGGAGGCAGACTATTGCGGCAAGCACGGTATGGCATAGGTAGCTCAAACCAGTCGCTAACTCACCGAGAGGATGGTTGCACGCTCAATGAGGTCGGAGGTTTTTTTTAGAAATGGAGGGCCTACCCCCAGCCTCTACATCAAAATGATGCACACGGCCGGATTTTATTAATAAGAATATAGAAACCACCGAGTCTTACAAGTGAATACATGAACCGGCTAAACCTAAAGCCATCAACAAAGCGACATCTCGCTACATACAAGACTAATGAAGGGGGTGGCCAAGCACAGGACCGCATGTCCTGACAACACACCAACACGCATCATCTAAAACCGAAGGCCACACCAAGCTGCCCGGTAGTGAGCTAGAGGCACAATCGGTCCAGCACTCTGCAGCGCACACCGACGTACACGCTCTAGAAGTTTCCACCGCCGTCTTCCTCTCACCCATCTTTAGGACAGGGATCAATGCATACACCATGTCAAACCAAACTGCGCGCATCCCTCATCCCGCATCCGTTGTCGAGGCCCCGCAGCGCCACGCTGCCAAGACTCGCCACCGTCGAAGCGGTAGAAACAACACTGCCCGCCCTTCCACTGGTCCCTCGGGCTTGTGCGCACCTCCAAGATTGATGCCCCCAAGAGAGAAACGACACAAAGATGCCGCCATCAACCAATCCATGGATCTAGGGTTTCCCCCGGAGGTAGCGGAGTAGGACCGGATTTCACCACAGCGATGCCTTCAAGAAGGAGACGGCAAAAAGTGTCACCACCATCGAACTCAGCCGCCGGCCGGCAGCCGAAGATAGGGTTTCCGACGAAGACTCGGCAGGGGAGAGGGGGAGAACGACTTGATTCGCCCCTCTCGGTGCGTCCCGGATCGTCAGCTAAAGGACAAGGATGGTGCGGCGATGCTCGTGGTGAGCTCGGTTTGGTTAGGCGTGTCCCAGATCGACGAGGCGTACTGCGGTTGTGACGCCCCGAGATCGGGCACTATGCAGATTTCAGCATTCCCGCCAAAATCCACATAATAACCGATTCCAGGTTGCCACTTGTGATAACATTACAATAGTTCGCGAATAATCCACAACAACAACAGAAAGGATATATACAAGATGACTCAAACGAGCCAAGGATACAACTGATACAATACAAAGATCCAAATAACAGCGGAAGAAACAACATAGCGTCCGGCTACGGACAAGATCCAAATTGGACTAAGAGTCCTGAAGATAACCGAGAGCGTCCAATCCCTGCCCAGGCCAAGCCGGAGGGGTTCCCAAGCTAACGTCGTCAGACTTCAAACCTGTTGACTGCAATATTGAATATGCAGCCATGAAAAAGAATCGTGGGTCAGTACGGTTAAGTACTGGCAAGTGGATAAACCATACTCACAAGATACCGGCGTAACCAGTCATCACAAGATACAAATACTTTGGGATCAACGGAAAGGAAGGGATTATTGCAAATAAGCGGCAGCGGGCTGCGCTAACCAACTACAGAGACTCGATACAACATCCGGCTAAAAGAGGAGGATAAGATAGCGTATCGTAACCAACTAGTACTACTCACCAAACAAACCCATCCAATGTTACCCCCTACTAAGGAAGCAACCCAAGGATAACTCACACTGTTGAATTAATGATGGATCAAGTTGTTGTGTCAATAAGACTATTACTAGTCAAAATTAGCATTAGTTAGGTGTAAGTTGTTCTGAGTACTTGTTAGCCAGTACTTTCACCAAGTCAACCATAACCGCGGAAAACACGGCTTCTCGAGAAGATTTAACCCTGCAGGGATGCACCAATTTGGCCGTACACGTAAGAATAACCCGCCAGACGGGGGATCAACCCACCAAGCGAGGTACTCAACACAACCCAACTCTTCTTCGCATCAAGCCCAAAGCACCACGTGTTGTGCGTGCGCGGCTAATCGAGCCCCCACGAAATAAAAGGGGGACCCTCATAGCACTGGAAGACCACGCCGCCCTAAATGCCGACTACAAAAGTTCCACCCTGGCCTCGGGTTCGCACCTGCATATGCATGCATCAAATGGAAAGCCCGAACTAAGTGTGGCGATTTGGACGAGATGCAAATCGAGTCAAATTGAGGGGGGCGCCCATACTCGCTTCCCACATGCGGTTAGTGCGCTCATCATGGATCAGTAGACAAGACCCTTTTCCTAATTAGGGTCGACACTAGCAGGCTTCAAAACCACGCCGGGCCTCCTGCCGGTGCCTTATCATCAAATTATTATTACCCAAAACATTAACAGGTTGTTGATTGAATTGAAACCCAACTATCAAACTAAACAGGTGATATGAAAGGAACAACAAGACTTGAGCGCAAACAACACTAAGCATGCAACTACGACACGAGGGCCAACACGGTAAACAAACAACAGTTGATAGGAAGTGGAAGGAAAGGCTATATCATGGCTGCAAGGTAAACATATAATAGGATCGAGACACAAGCATCGAATCAACAGGCTAGAATAAGAACAAAGGAAAGAATCGGTAACAAGTGATGAAAGGCAGCCATTTGGCAGCAAGTGAGTATACTTGCCTGAGATCCAGCAAGTAGAGGTACATCCACAGAACTTGTCGTTGCTCACATCATCTCAACGTCCTATCCGGGAAGAAGCAACGAACCTCGAACAAACACCGGATGCAACAATTACTACTACGGCAAAAGATCCAGCATGATCAAGATATGGATGCATGACAAGTTTAAAGATGCATCAAGATAAACTAGTCGACAAGATAGCATAACATAATTAAATTGACCCATATGCAAGTTGGATTACATATGGAAAGCCCATGAATTAAGGTTGAAATAGTTGTTTTACAACTAACCAATATGTGAAAGTGGATTAGCATGATGCATGGATGATGAAAACAGAAAAATAACAACAATAGAACCAATTGGAAATAAGGTATACCCATTTTGAAATCCACTTATTAAGTTTTGGAATTTTTTGGTTACTCAAAGGTGTCACACAAGCATTTGTTGTTTTCATCAAGTTTAATTGTTCAAAACAGATAACAAAGTTCATATTTGATTAGAACACAAAATTTTAGGTGGATTACATGTTTCAATTATTGAAAAAGGAATTACAATGATTTAATTATGAATTAAACAAGATTAAACAAGTTTTAATTGAATTTAATTAAAGTTTGAATTTTATTTGAATTTTATTTGTTCAAAGCATAAATTCAAATTCATATTTGAAAAGGTTATGTTTTTCTGGTTTGAAAACATATTTTATTAGTTCAAAAATAATTTAATTTGAGCAAGTTATGAATTTAGCAAATTTAAATGATTTAAACAAGGTTTAAATTATTCAAGCAATTTTAATTATCCAAAACATGAAGCAAAATTTATATTTGGAAAGATGGTTCAAAATGGTATGGAAAACATATTTTATTTGTTGGAAAACAATTTCAAATGATTTAGTTAAGCATATTACCAATTTTAAATGCATTAATTAAGAGATGAAACAATTATTCAATTGAAATGTTGCAAACCAGAAAACAAAGTTGATATTCAAGTGTAGCATGTGATTTTGGATGAAATTCATGTTTTGAGTATTTAATTTGGAGCAACCATTTGAAAGTTATTAATTATGCCATTTAGTTTGTCATTTTTAAGGATTATTAAATAACCTTAATTTTAATTGTCCAAATTGCAAAACAAAGTTGATAAACAGAAAGTACATTGAATTTGGACTGAAAAACATATTTTATTTGTGTTATTTGAATTAAGTATGAATTACTTATGGAATTAACCAAAATTAAGAGGATTTGTTTGAATTTGAAATTGGATGCATTTGAAATAATCAAAACAGAAAACAAAAAGCATATTTGAAGAGTTCATGAAATTTTGATTGGGATACATATTTTGTTTGTTACAAACTGATTCAAAATGAGGAAGATATGATTTTTTACAAGTTTTTGAGTTTAAGGCATTTTTTGGAAAAGAAAAATAGGGCTGGAACTTTCTGCACCGTGGGGACTAACCCCCACGCTGGCTGACAGATGGGCCAGGGGGCCACGCAGGCGCCACGGGCGCGGGTGGAAGGTGATGTGGCATTGGGGGTCACTGACCCGTGGGGCCTACCCCCCGCGCGCGATTAAAAGGAGAAAAAGGGCCTCGCGGCCGTGGGGGATCGAACCCGGCTCGCGGGTGTGCGCGCGAGGGCTCGCTACCAGTGCGCTGTTTCTGTTCGAGTGTTAGTACCTGCTACTGTCTGAAGAAAAGGTAGTTTACGGAGGTTAACTGAATTTTAGAACAGATTGTTCTCTGAACCTGACGCAACTGAGCAGTGATCGCCGGCGGTGGGGGTCTCGCTGTGCTGCTCGCGTGTGCCGTGGATGAGTGAGGTGACGCAGTGGCCTTGTGTGCTGCTGTAGAGAGGAGGGAGAGGGGTAGGAACGGTGGGCTCACCGTGGCTCGTCGCGGAAGCAGCAGCGGTCGCAGAATCGGGGGAGGTTGCAGACGATGAGGCCGTTGTCGAGGTGCGGATGTCGAGGAAGAAAGCGACCCCCCTGGGACAGCTCCTGCTTGTCCACCTCAGCGTAGAAGATGCGGGGAACCACGGCGTTCCATCCACGACACCGGTGCAGCCTCGAGGTGACCGTGGCGGCGAGGTCTGACGGCGGTGGGTGGAGGTGCAGGTTCAGAACAGAGAGGGGGAGGTGCTGCGTAGAGGAGAAACGGCGGCGGAGGGTGATGGGAGAGAGAGTTAGGCTAGGGCGAGGGCTAGCAGGAGGGTGGCTGTTTTATGGGCGTCCGTGCTCGGTACGGCAGACATCGTAGGAGGGGGGAAGGTGATCCTGTGGTGGAGGAGGTGTCGTACATGCTGACGATAGCTCGAGGAGGAAGACGACAAATCGAAGGGGTATCGGGCTGGCTAGGGTGGGCTGTGGGTTGTGGGCTGCATCTCACAGCTCCCCTCTCCTTTATTTTTTTTTCTTATTATTTTTTGTAAAGGATGAAAGAGAGAGAGAGAGAAAGGAAAAAGGGTTTGGGGGGTTCTTTTTATGCAATATTTTTATTAATTTTCAAAACAGAAAATAAAAGCAAATGTTAGCATTGATCTCAAACTTTGAATTATTAGTTTGATTTTTAAATTGTGAGTTGAATTTCAAATAGGGTTTGGGGTTTTTTATTTTATAATTAAATTTTCTTAATTTGCAGAACAATGAGTAGAAGCAATTGTGCACCTTAATTCCAAAAATTTGAATTATTAATTGGAGTTTTAAGTTGGTATTTGAAATTCCATTAGTTTTCCATAAAGAGTTAATTTTTAACCAATTTTATTCAATGACTCAACAATTATGAAAACATTTGTTGAATTTAATTGTTTGCAAAGCTTTAATGTTTAAACCACAATTGGATCATGCCCATTAGGATTGATTGGATTTGAATTTGAATTTGCCATTTAGGGTGTTGATTAAAGGGGTTTTGATTTAACAAACAATTTAAACAAATCAACTTCAAAACTATTGGAAACAATTGAGTTGTTTTAGTTTGCAATTTTTGAATTGGAAATTTTGAACAATGTTTGAAAGTTTAATTTGGTTTGATTTTTCCAGTTGTTTTGAAAACAAAATGCAATGCTTATGTGATGCAAGCAAAAGAAAACAAACAACTTCCTACTTAGGGTAACACCCCAGGTGTTACAGACGACACCACTAACAAGGGATTGCGCCCTCGCAATCCACCTGCTAACCCGGGAGGGGAAAGAAGTTCGACTATCGATTCTTCATGCTTCCAGTTGATCTCCTCGACACCACTAACAAGGGCTTCTCGACAGCACTAACAAGAGATTCTTGCTCGGAGTGACGACGATGTTCTTCCACCAGGAATCTTCCGATGATCGAACCTATTAGGGTAAAGGCTCAGAAAACGTCCACCCACGTAGGATCCTAACACTTTGAAAGATAGACAAGGGGGGGAGACTCCAAAACAAATAAGATGGGAGGGGAAATAGAATAGGGATAAGGAGAAAACAAGAATCCTATTGAGATGTTTTCCAAAATAGTTTAGCAGAAATAGTTTTTGACACTCTAGAAACAACGACCGTTAGCGAGGTTAACCTACAGGCTTTGCGGACCCGTTGCTTCGATAACCATTCGTATCGAAACAATATCGGGAATCGGAACCAAGGCTCTGATACCATTTGTGACGCCCCGAGATCGGGCACAATGCAGATTTCAGAATTCCCGCCAAAATCCACATAATAACCGATTCCAGGTTGCCACTTGCGATAACATTACAATAGTTCACGAATAATCCACAACAACAACAACAGAAAGGATATATACAAGATGACTCAAACGAGCCAAGGATACAACTGATACAATACAAAGATCCAAATAACAGCGGAAGAAACAACATAGCGTCCGGCTACGGACAAGATCCAAATTGGACTAAGAGTCCTGAAGATAACCGAGAGCGTCCAATCCCTGCCCAGGCCAAGCCGGAGGGGTTCCCAAGCTAACGTCGTCAGACTTCAAACCTGTTGACTGCAATATTGAATATGCAGCCACAAAAAAGAATCGTGGGTCAGTACGGTTAAGTACTGGCAAGTGGATAAACCATACTCACAAGATACCGGCGTAACCAGTCATCACAAGATACAAATACTTTGGGATCAACGGAAAGGAAGGGATTATTGCAAATAAGCGGCAGCGGGCTGCGCTAACCAACTACAGAGACTCGATACAACATCCGGCTAAAAGAGGGGGATAAGATAGCGTATCGTAACCAACTAGTACTACTCACCAAACAAACCCATCCAATGTTACCCCCTACTAAGGAAGCAACCCAAGGATAACTCACACTGTTGAATTAATGATGGATCAAGTTGTTGTGTCAATAAGACTATTACTAGTCAAAATTAGCATTAGTTAGGTGTAAGTTGTTCTGAGTACTTGTTAGCCAGTACTTTCACCAAGTCAACCATAACCGCGGAAAACACGGCTTCTCGAGAAGATTTAACCCTGCAGGGATACACCAATTTGGCCGTACACGTAAGAATAACCCGCCAGACGGGGGATCAACCCACCAAGCGAGGTACTCAACACAACCCAACTCTTCTTCGCATCAAGCCCAAAGCACCACGTGCTGTGCGTGCGCGGCTAATCGAGCCCCCACGAAGAAAAGGGGGACCCTCATAGCACTGGAAGACCACGCCGCCCTAAATGCCGACTACAAAAGTTCCACCCTGGCCTCGGGTTCGCACCTGCATATGCATGCATCAAATGGAAAGCCCGAACTAAGTGTGGCGATTTGGACGAGATGCGAATCGAGTCAAATTGAGGGGGGCGCCCATACTCGCTTCCCACATGCGGTTAGTGCGCTCATCATGGATCAGTAGACAAGACCCTTTTCCTAATTAGGGTCGACACTAGCAGGCTTCAAAACCACGCCGGGCCTCCTGCCGGTGCCTTATCATCAAATTATTATTACCCAAAACATTAACAGGTTGTTGATTGAATTGAAACCCAACTATCAAACTAAACAGGTGATATGAAAGGAACAACAAGACTTGAGCGCAAACAACACTAAGCATGCAACTACGACACGAGGGCCAACACGGTAAACAAACAACAGTTGATAGGAAGTGGAAGGAAAGGCTATATCATGGCTGCAAGGTAAACATATAATAGGATCGAGACACAAGCATCGAATCAACAGGCTAGAATAAGAACAAAGGAAAGAATCGGTAACAAGTGATGAAAGGCAGCCATTTGGCAGCAAGTGAGTATACTTGCCTGAGATCCAGCAAGTAGAGGTACATCCACAGAACTTGTCGTTGCTCACATCATCTCAACGTCCTATCCGGGAATAAGCAACGAACCTCGAACAAACACCGGATGCAACAATCACTACTACGGCAAAAGATCCAGCATGATCAAGATATGGATGCATGACAAGTTTAAAGATGCATCAAGATAAACTAGTCGACAAGATAGCATAACATAATTAAATGGACCCATATGCAAGTTGGATTACATATGGAAAGCCCATGAATTAAGGTTGAAATAGTTGTTTTACAACTAACCAATATGTGAAAGTGGATTAGCATGATGCATGGATGATGAAAACAGAAAAATAACAACAATAGAACCAATTGGAAATAAGGCTTACCCATTTTGAAATCCACTTATTAAGTTTTGGAATTTTTTGGTTACTCAAAGGTGTCACACAAGCATTTGTTGTTTTCATCAAGTTTAATTGTTCAAAACAGATAACAAAGTTCATATTTGATTAGAACACAAAATTTTAGGTGGATTACATGTTTCAATTATTGAAAAAGGAATTACAATGATTTAATTATGAATTAAACAAGATTAAACAAGTTTTAATTGAATTTAATTCAAGTTTGAATATTATTTGAATTTTATTTGTTCAAAACATAAATTCAAATTCATATTTGAAAAGGTTATGTTTTTCTGGTTTGAAAACATATTTTATAAGTTCAAAAATAATTTAATTTGAGCAAGTTATGAATTTAGCAAATTTAAATGATTTAAACAAGGTTTAAATTATTCAAGCAATTTTAATTATCCAAAACATGAAGCAAAATTTATATTTGGAAAGATGGTTCAAAATGGTATGGAAAACATATTTTATTTGTTGGAAAACAATTTCAAATGATTTAGTTAAGCATATTACCAATTTTAAATGCATTAATTAAGAGATGAAACAATTATTCAATTGAAATGTTGCAAACCAGAAAACAAAGTTGATATTCAAGTGTGGCATGTGATTTTGGATGAAATTCATGTTTTGAGTATTTAATTTGGAGCAACCATTTGAAAGTTATTAATTATGCCATTTAGTTTGTCATTTCTAAGGATTATTAAATAACCTTAATTTTAATTGTCCAAATTGCAAAACAAAGTTGATAAACAGAAAGTACATTGAATTTGGACTGAAAAACATATTTTATTTGTGTTATTTGAATTAAGTATGAATTACTTATGGAATTAACCAAAATTAACAGGATTTGTTTGAATTTGAAATTGGATGCATTTGAAATAATCAAAACAGAAAACAGAAAGCATATTTGAAGAGTTCATGAAATTTTGATTGGGATACATATTTTGTTTGTTACAAACTGATTCAAAATGAGGAGGATATGATTTTTTACAAGTTTTTGAGTTTAAGGCATTTTTTGGAAAAGAAAAATAGGGCTGGAACTTTCTGCACCGTGGGGACTAACCCCCACGCTGGCTGACAGATGGGCCAGGGGGCCACGCAGGCGCCACGGGCGCGGGTGGAAGGTGATGTGGCATTGGGGGTCACTGACCCGTGGGGCCTACCCCCGCGCGCGATTAAAAGGAGAAAAAGGGTCTCGCGGCCGTGGGGGATCGAACCCGGCTCGCGGGTGTGCGCGCGAGGGCTCGCTACCAGTGCGCTGTTTCTGTTCGAGTGTTGGTACCTGCTACTGTCTGAAGAAAAGGTAGTGCACGGAGGTTAACTGAATTTTAGAACAGATTGTTCTCTGAACCTGACGCAACTGAGTAGTGATCGCCGGCGGTGGGGGTCTCGCTGTGCTGCTCGCGTGTGCCGTGGATGAGTGCGGTGACGCAGTGGCCTTGTGTGCTGCTGTAGAGAGGAGGGAGAGGGGTAGGAACGATGGGCTCACCGTGGCTCGTTGCGGAAGCAGCAGCGGTCGCAGAATCGGGGGAGGTTGCAGACGATGAGGCCGCTGTCGAGGTGCGGATGTCGAGGAAGAAAGCGACCCCCCTGGGACAGCTCCTGCTTGTCCACCTCAGCGTAGAAGATGCGGGGAACCACGGCGTTCCATCCCCGACATCGGTGCAGCCTCGTGGTGACCGTGGCGGCGAGGTCTGACGGCGGTGGGTGGAGGTGCAGGTTCAGAACAGAGAGGGGGAGGTGCTGCGTAGAGGAGAAACGGCAGCGGAGGGTGATGGGAGAGGGGGTAGGGTTAGGCTAGGGCGAGGGCTAGCAGGAGGGTGGCTGTTTTATGGGCGTCCGTGCTCGGTACGGCAGACATCGTAGGAGGGGGGAAGGTGATCCTGTGGTGGAGGAGGTGTCGTACATGCTGACGATAGCTCGAGGAGGAAGACGACAAATCGAAGGGGTATCGGGCTGGCTAGGGTGGGCTGTGGGTTGTGGGCTGCATCTCACAGCTCCCCTCTCCTTTATTTTTATTTTCTTATTATTTTTTGTAAAGGATGAAAGAGAGAGAGAGAGAGAAAGGAAAAAGGGTTTGGGGGGGTTCTTTTTATGCAATATTTTTATTAATTTTCAAAACAGAAAATAAAAGCAAATGTTAGCATTGATTTCAAACTTTGAATTATTAGTTTGATTTTTAAATTGTGAGTTGAATTTCAAATAGGGTTTGGGGTTTTTTATTTTATAATTAAATTTTATTAATTTGCAGAACAATGAGTAGAAGCAATTGTGCACCTTAATTCCAAAAATTTGAATTATTAATTGGAGTTTTAAGTTGGTATTTGAAATTCCATTAGTTTTCCATAAAGAGTTGATTTTTAACAAATTTTATTCAATGACTCAACAATTATGAAAACATTTGTTGAATTTAATTGTTTGCAAAGCTTTAATGTTTAAACCACAATTGGATCATGCCCATTAGGATTGATTGGATTTGAATTTGAATTTGCCATTTAGGGTGTTGATTAAAGGGGTTTTGATTTAACAAACAATTTAAACAAATCAACTTCAAAACTATTGGAAACAATTGAGTTGTTTTAGTTTGCAATTTTTGAATTGGAAATTTTGAACAATGTTTGAAAGTTTAATTTGGTTTGATTTTTCCAGTTGTTTTGAAAACAAAATGCAATGCTTATGTGATGCATGTGATGCAAGCAAAAGAAAACAAACAACTTCCTACTTAGGGTAACACCCCAGGTGTTACAGCGGTGACCTTTGAGGCTCGGGGAGGAGGCAATCTCATTTTGCCACGGGTAATTCCGTCCAACCAGAAAACATGTTGAATACTCCCTCCGTCCGGAATTAAATGTCACAAAGTTTGACCAAAGTGGATGTATCTAGACATAATTTAGTGTTAGATACATCCACTTTTTTCAAACTTTGTGACACTTAATTCCGGACAGAGGGA
Organism: Alopecurus myosuroides; assembly: GCA_028641055.1. Classification (NCBI taxonomy): domain Eukaryota; kingdom Viridiplantae; phylum Streptophyta; class Magnoliopsida; order Poales; family Poaceae; genus Alopecurus; species Alopecurus myosuroides. The sequence continues at coordinate 2,733,574 of CM054062.1, forward strand.
GTATTTCACAAAAAAAAAATCCAAAAATGAGCTCAAATGATTGCAACGGCGTATTTGGGAATCGAAATAGCATTTATCCAATTAAACCATGTATGTATGTCTCTGCACCAAACGGACGGTCAATTACCTAGTTTCATTAAATATTACTCCCTCCATATCGAAATATAATTTTTTTTAGCATTTCTTGAACAATATGTATCTAGACATGTTTTGGTATAAGATGCATATGAATCTACACACTAAAACATATCTAGATACATTATATCTACAAAATGGTAAAACATCTTATATTTGATACGGAGGGAGTATATAATAAAAAAAGTCAAGTTAGATGAACAAACATACGCGGAAACTAACATACATATGAGGAGAAGTTGGTTCTCCTCAAAACATTGCAGGTAGAACTCCAAGGGATAGAAGAATACAATTATACTCCCTCCGTCCGAAATTAAATGTCACAAAGTTTGACAAAAGTTGATGTATCTAGACATAATTTAGTGTTAGATACATCCATTTTTTTTGAACTAGAACACTACATTCTATTAAGACACGACGAGATCGTCGGCCACCAGACGGGTTACATCATTTGGAAAATCCGACAACCACAACACAGGATCGGTTGTCGGTTCCCTCACACCCTTAGCTGCCAACAGATGAGCAGGTTTGTTACACGCCCTTGGGCAATAGGAAACGACATAGTCATGGAACTCCATAATAAGCTGGTATTTGATGTTAAGGAAAACATGGCCTAGCTTGGCCTGATCATACGAGGAGGAGGTCAGTGCTTGCTTCAGGTTCATTGAGTCAGTCTCAACAATGATGTGTCCAATGCCACCTCGATCCGCGTGGTTCAGAGCATGCTCCACAGCTAGTGCTTCCGCATGCAATGGATCACTAACATGAAGGAGCCTACCCGCAGCTGTGAATTGGATAGTACCTTGACTGTCCCTCGCGATGGCTCCCCAACCTCCAGTATTTGTATCTTTGCAGAAAGCGGCATCTGTGTTTATCTTGATAACACCAACAGTAGGGGGCTGCCAGCGTGGTATAGGCCCTTGGTGTGCCTTTTGTTTGGGCTTGAAGAACAGCTCCCACTCCAGTGCCAGTCGGTTAATCATGAACTGGTTGTCCTCCACATAATGGTGAGCGCTATCGTGGTTGGCTTTATTCCGCTCATTCCACCAGCTCCATAATAGAGCGATAGTCCGCATCTTCGTCTCGTAGGGGAGAGTCCACACGTATTGGAGCAGCCGCAATGGGCCATTGCATTCCAGGAGAGTAGTGCGCACCTCCTCCAACTGTAGTGCTCGCCACAGTGGCTTCACATGTTTGCACCTCAAGAACAAGTGGCCTCCATCTTCGAAGAAACAATGACACACCACGCATCTTGTGTCCAGCTCCACCCCTTTACGAGCAATGTTCATATGTAAAGGGTAGATACATCCACTTTTGTCAATCTTTGTGACACTTAATTCTGGACAGAGGGAGTACAAAACCATATTTCTGAGCGGGAGCAGATCACTCTGGACGCGGGGTGGACATGTGTGGCGATATTTTAGATTTGCTACAGTAGCATAATTAGCTCTAGGGGAGAACTGGTGGAGAAGGAAGATCGCGCCTGGACGCTAGAGCGGAATATAACGATCAATTCGTGGGGACAGAATCACTGCGTTTGCATTCTTTCAATAACTTTCGTCTGGGCAACAACTAAATGCAGCTCAGGTAAGAAATGACCCGGCAGAACAATACAAACAAACAAGCATTAGTTAGCTCTTTTTTTTAGGATACGTCTTGGAAAGACGCATCGATTTCATAGAAGAGAGAGGCCAAGAGGCCAATTACAACGCGTTTGGCACATGCGCCAGGAAACGTAACAAGATTACATAGAGGACTACTCGCGGCATCTCCACTTATCCACTTGGCGTAGACTACCCCTAAAAAGTCCGGCGGCGCACCACATACCTGCCTCAGCCTCAATCATACTGAGAACCCTCTCCACCGAAGGCTGCTGGCCCTCGAAAACCACCCCGTTCCTGTGCCTCCACAGGCACCAACATATAAGGGTTATAGCAGTCCACAGGTCTTTCCTGTCCACAACTCTCGCGGTCCTACCCGACAGCCAAATAGACACCTTGTCTTGTTGGTTCGGGATCCATAGGTCCATCCCCCAATTGTGAAGCAAGGTCGACCAAACCTGTCGTGCCACGACGCAACCTAGCAAGAGATGATCTATGTCTTCCCCCTGCTGATCACACAAGGGGCATGCCGCCGGGTGCGGGAGCCCTCTGCGGCCCAGCCTGTCAACCGTCCAACACCTATTCCTCAATGCCAGCCACATAAAAAACTTGCATTTATTAGGTGCGCGTGAACGCCACACCTGCTCCTAGCCGGCCAGCCCTACCGACCCCTCAAACATGGCTCGGTAAGCAGAACGAGCCGAGAATTTGTTATCCGCCTCCCAGAGCCAGCAGAGCTCGTCATCCACACCCTCCTCGAGGGTTACGTCCGAAAGGAGGTCGGCTAGGCGAAGGAGCTCCCTCAGCTCTCGCTCATCGAGATCTAGGGGTATATCCTGTAACCAACCCCCTGCCACGCCTTCTCTCACCTTGCGACCTAGCAGAGCACGCTTCGGGATCCTCTTCCACAGGTGAGGAGTCCCATATTTCACTCTACCCTCTGGCAGCCATCTATCAGTCCAGAACAAGGTGGTTGCTCCATTACCAACTAGGGAGGTTGTTCCAGCCTCGAACAGTTGCATCACGACTTTGGGCACCTGGATGTTAAACTCCTTCCACGGTTTCGAGTCGTCAACCCGGCGAAGCCACAGCCACCTGGCCCGCAGAGCCTGGTTTAGAACTCTGAGATTTGGGATGCCTAGGCCTCCCAGGTGTTTGGGCATGCAAACTCGCTCCCACGCCACGAGGCAATGTCCCCCATGAACCTCCTTCCTGCCTTTCCAAAGGAATCCTCTAAGGATCTTATCGATATCCACGAGAGTTTTTGCTGGCAAATCCAGGGACATCATCGAAAAGATAGAGACTGCCGAAAGAGTAGTTTTGACCAGTTCCAGCCTCCCACCCTTGTTCAACAAGCTCGCCCTCCATCCTGGCAGATGGCCAGCAACACTGTCCACGACGTACTGCAGCTGAGCTGCCGACAGCTTTTTGAGGGATAGTGGCAGCCCGAGGTAGCGCATCGGAAAGGGTAAGATGGGGCATTGCAGCTCTTGTGCCACCAAAGCTGCCTCCTGCTCTCCACACCTGATCAAGTGAGCCGAGCACTTTTCCAGGTTAGCCCTAAGCCCTGAGGCTTCTCCGAAGATCTCAAGGATTTCCGCAAAGGCCTTGAAGTCTCGCACAGTTGGCCTCAGGAAAGTAACCACATCGTCCGCATAAATGGAGGTCCTATGGCTCAAGCCTGACCGTGCAAGCTGCGTCAACAAGACACATGCCGTCGCCCTTTCTATCATCAGATGTAGTACTTCCATCATCGGAATAAAGAGCTGAGGGGAAAGAGGGTCCCCCTGCCTCAAACCACGCTTGTTCCAGATCTTGGAACCGGGCCAGCCGTTGAGCAGCACACTCGTGGAAGCTGACGAAAGGAGAGCACATATGATGGAGATCAGGGTGTCACCGAATCCCAGTTTCCTCAATATCTCCAGCAAGAAGGGCCAGCTATGTCGCACCCGGACTTCTAGAGGATACTCGCAGTTCCGTTGAACAGTAGTTGATTGGATTACGGGGCTTACCGGCACCCGCATCTCTTACGAGTAGGCCAACACGCGTATGTGTGACAACCAACCCCTACTGTTCATCGTCTACGTAAACCATCCCATAGAAATCAGGATACTACCATTGACGTGCTTCATACCATACACACATGGTACGTCAACGGCGTTTAACAGAATGATAGCACAACATATCTCTAAGACACAAAAGATTGAAATAAGTTGCAAATAGCTCTCACTAGAGCAGAGATAGCAAATACAGTCATCCAGAGGACACATGTCCCAACATATCATCATTACATCACAGCGGAAGCATTCAAAGGGTCTGAGTACAGACAAATCCAAATAGGCTTAAGAAGTCGGGAATGAAAGGAAAAAGGAGCCCATCCACGTAGTCTCGGATCCTGCCCGGGTCCGCTATCTACTCGTCAGCAGCCTCGTCAAACTCCACGTAGTAGCCGTCACGGGGATCCTCGTAAGCGTAGTCTGCGGAAACCACATCCCCAAAGGGGTCAGTACATAAACGTACTGGCAAGCAAGACTCACAGTTCACCAAAGTGTAACCCGTCAACATCAAGGACAGATGATTTGGGTTCAACGGGAGAAAGGGTGATACAAAAGATGCGGCAGCTGGCTGCACTAACCAACTACAGATACATGCTACAACTTCCGGCTAACAGAAAGGAGATAAGATAGCGTATCGTAACCAACTATAATTAACTCCAAACAAACCCATCCTGGATCTCGCCCCTTATCCAAAGAAGCAATCCGAGGATAACTCACACAGTTGGATTAATGATGGATCAAGTTATTGTGGCAATAAAGCTATTACTAGTCAAGTTATCATTAGTTAGGTGTAAGTTGTTCTGAGTACTTGTTAGCCAGTACTTTCACCAAGTTAACCATAACCGCGGAAAACACGGCTTCTCGAGAAGATTTATCCCTGCAGGGGTGCACCAATTTGGCCGTACACGTAAGAATATCCCGCCAGACGGGAATCAAACCCACCAAGCGAGGCACTCTACAAAACTCAACTCTTCTTCGCATCAAGCCCAAAGAACCACGTGTTGTGCGTGCGCGGCTAATCGAGCCCCACGAAGAAAAGGGGACCCTCATAGCACTCTAAGACCACGCCGCCCTAAATGCCGACTACAAAAGTTCCACCCTGGCCTCGGGTTCGTACCTGCATATGAGTGCATCAAATGGAAAGCCCGAACTAAGTGTGGCGATTTGGACGAGATGCGAATCGAATCAAATTGAGGGGGCGCCCATACACGCTTCCCACATGCGGATAGTGCGCTCATCATGGATCAGTAGACAAGACCCTTTTCCTAATTAGGGTCGACACTAGCAGGCCTCAAAACCACGTCGGGCCTCCTGCCGGTGCCTTATCAGCAAGTTATTATTACCCAAAATTAACAGGTTGTTGTTTAACATCGAGCCCCAGAACATAATAGAAATATAGTAACAGAAAGTAACGGGTAACATACTCGAGCAGAAACAACCCTAAGCATGCTAGTAAGACACGGGCAACAAGCAATGGGTTATAGGTGTGGAGGTGAGGCTATACCAGGGTTAAAGGATACATGTGATAGGATCAAACACAAGCAACGATTCATAAGGCTAGCAGAATAGACAACGGAAAGTATCGGTATCCAATGTTGAAAGGAACACAATGGTTCATGTGAGTGAATACTTGCCTGCAAACTCAGTAGCCTGGTACTGGGCTAGATCCTCAGAAGGGGTGTCGTAAGTATCGTCTGTCTCAACGTCGTCGTCTATCCGAGAAGAAGCAAACAAACAACGCAAAGAGACAAGCAATCAATAACATAGCATAATGCACAAACATGGGATGATGCATGACCATTTAATCGATGCATCAAAATAAACTAGTTGACATGGTAACAACATGATTAAATGGACCCACATGCAATTTGAGTTGCATATGAAAAGCCCATCAAGTAAGGTTGGAATAATTGTTTTACAACTAAGAAACAGGTGAAAGTGGATTAGTATGATGCATGGATGAGGAAAACAGAAAAATAACAACAATAGAATCAATTGGAAATAAGGTTTACCAAATTTGGAATTTTAGTTATTAAGTTAAGGAATTTTGGTCCCTTAAAGGTGTTACACAAGTAGTTGTTGTTTTCACCAATTCAAATTGTTCAAAACAGATAACAAAGTTCATATTTGAAAAGAACACAAAATTTTAGGTGTATTACATGTTCCAATTATTGAAAAAGGAATTACAATGATTTAATTATGCATTAAACAAGTTTAAACACGATTTAATTGAATTTAATTCAAGTTTGAATTTATTTGAATTTTATTTGGTTCAAACATAAATTCAAGTTCATATTTGAAAATTTTATACTTTTCTAGTTTGAAAACATATTTTATAAGTTCAAAAATAATTTAATTTGATCAAGTTATGAATTTAGCAATTTTAAATGATTTAAACAAGGTTTAAATTATTTAAGCAATTTTAATTATTCAAAACATGAAACAAAATTTATATTTGAAAAGGTGGTTTAAAATAGCATGGAAAACATATTTTATTTGTGTTATTTGAATTAAGTATGAATTATTTATGCATTTAATCAAATTTTAAATGAATTATTTGAATTTGAAATTTGAATGCATTTGAATTATTCAAAACAGAATACAAATGGTATAAACAGGTAGAGAATTAAACTTGGTTCAACAAGCATATTTTATTTTTATTATTTGGATTTGTAATTTAAAAGTTATTAGCAAATTAAAAACAGGGACCAATCTGTAATGAAAAAGGATTTAATTTGAAAAAGAAAAGCTGAAAAACTATTTTCACTCTCCAGTGGCTAGCCCTAGCCACTGACAGAGGGGCCCGTGGCTGCGTGGCGCTCACGTGGCAGCAGAGGCCACTGGCAGGTGGCCCCTGCCTGTCAGCACCCTTGCGCGAAAAAAAGGTTGGGTTAATTTGCGGGAGCAGGGATCGAACCTGCGCCCTGCTGCGCGCGCTCGCTGTGCTGCTACCAGTGCGGTAGCGAATCGCTCTTTGTCAGTATAGGGGGCGCAGCTAGGTTATAGTTCAGTTTCGTTAACTGAACTTTTAACTGCGCGCGTTTCTGAACCTTGACAGGGGGCACGGCGGCTCAACGGCGGCGAGCTGCAGCGACGTTGCGGTGCCTGGTGCGCGTGGGTGTTGGTGTGGTGATGTGCGCGTGCACGCGTTGCAGAGAGGAGGAAGGAGAGGGGTGAGGAGCAGGTGATCACCTCGAGGGACAGAAGGGGGAACTCGACGGCGAGGTGGACGTCGCCGACAGCGGCGAGGATGGCGGCGGAGATGCAGATGGTCCCAGCCAACGAGGAGTCGTCGTGGAGGAAGAGGGGAGTACGGGGGTCTGATCCCCGTGCTTACCCTAGCTGGAGACGCACTGCTTCGCTGGCGATCATCGTGGTTTCAGTAGGTGGAGCTCGGCGACGATGAGATTCAGAGAGGGATCGCCGGGCAGAGAGAGGGAAAAATGGCGGCGGTGATCGAGGGAGAAAGGAGGCAGGGGTCTAGGGCAGCTCGGGGGCGCTAGGGGTAGGTTTTATAGGGGCGGCAGGGCGCTGCTGGCCGTCTGCTCTGCCGTACGCCAACGTGGCTACGGCGGATGCGCGCCGTACAGCGAGAAGAAGAGGGGCGAAGGGGTACGGGCCGTGGGAGCTGGGCTGGGCCGTGCTGCTCCCCTCCGCTGTGCGTTAGTTTGCTTTTTATTTTTTTTTCCTTCTGTTTTTTTTTTGCTGAAAAGAAATAGGAAGAAATAGAAAGGTTTGGGGTTTAGAAAATTTTGGAAAAAAAATTGTGTAAATTAGTTATTACAACAGCAACAACTTGCCAACTTTGGTTTTCCAAAAATTCAAAATAAAATTCTGTTTGTAATTTGATTCAAATTTGAATGAATTTGATTATTAAGTGAAATATTGAAAACAAGATTTAAATAGTTTGAACCTTTAGTTTAAATGGAAACAAATGATTAGTATTGTTTTGGTAATTTTCATAATTTCAAATTGGGTGCTGTTTGTAATATGTGATTTGAATTTTGAATGCAATTTGAATTAAGTGGATTATTAAAGAACAAATTAATAGTTGAGCTTTTTATTTTTCATGGAAACAAATGGATGTTTTATTTGAACCTTTTATTTGGAAAGTTGTAACATAACAAGTATGAAACAAAGGTTTGAATATTGTTTGAATTTCAATTGTGAAAACAAAGAAAAACAGATGCAAACAAAAGGAAAACAAATGGAAACAAATGCAAACAAAGTAATGAGTATGATGACATGATGCAAAACTTTAATAAAACAAGAAACAAACATTCTAGGGTGGTTTTCATACTTGGGATGTTACAAAACGCCCCCCTTGAAGGAATCGCGCCCCGAGATTCCTACTGAGAAGAGAAAAGGTCCGGGTACTTCTTGCGAAGATCCTCTTCGGTCCCCCACGTTGCCTCTTTATCGGAATGATGCGACCACTGCACTTTCAAGAACTTGGTGCTCTTGTTGCGAGTCTTACGTTCGGTCTCATCGAGGATTCGAACAGGGTGCTCCTCATAAGATAGATCATCTTGCAGTTCAATGGAATCATGATCAACTGCACGATCTGGATCTTTGAAACACCTCTTGAGCTGTGACACGTGAAACACATCGTGCACCTTGGATAGTTTTTCTGGAAGTTCAAGACGATAGGCATTTTCCGCACGCCTTGAGAGAATGTTGAAAGGACCAATGTATCTTGGTGCAAGCTTTCCTTTCACACCAAAACGATGAGTGCCTCTGAGGGGAGTTACACGGAGACATGCTTTGTCACCAGGTGCATAGATCATATCCATGTGCTTGCTGTCATAGTAGCTTTTCTGACGAGACTGAGCAATCTTGAGATTGTCACGAATGATGCGAACTTTCTCTTCGGCTTCCTTAACAATGTCAGGGCCTAAGAGTGAACGTTCACCAGCTCCAGACCAATTGATTGGACTCCTGCATCTGCGGCCATAGATAGCTTCAAATGGAGCCATGCCTAGGCTTGCCTGGAAGCTGTTGTTGTAGGAGAATTCAGCATATGGAAGGCACTCCTCCCATTTCATGCCAAAGGAGATACCACATGCTCTGAGCATATCCTCGAGAATCTGATTGACTCTTTCGACTTGCCCTTGAGACTGAGGGTGATAGGCTGTGCTGAACAGAAGTTTGGTGCCCAATGCTTCTTGAAAGCTTTTCCAGAAATGAGAAGTGAAGATACTTCCACGGTCTGAGCTTATTTCCAATGGAACACCATGAAGAGGAACAATCTTTGCTGTGTAGAGCTCTTCTAACTGGCTAGCTGAGATTGTTTCTTTGACAGCAAAGAAGTGAGCTACTTTAGTGAGACGATCAATGACTACGAAGATTGCATCGTTGCCCTTCTTGGACTTTGGAAAACCAGTGACGAAGTCCATTTCAATCATGTCCCACTTCCACTCAGGGATTTTCAGAGGTTGTAGAAGACCGGCTGTTTTCTGATGGACTGCCTTAACACGTTGACAAACGTCGCATTCAGAAACGTATTGAGCAATTTCACGTTTCATGCCAGGCCACCAATACAGTGTCTTGAGATCCTGGTACATCTTTGTACTTCCAGGGTGTATGGAGAGGGGAGTTTCATGAGAGCAAAGCCTGGAGAAGCTTGAGCATATGGAGCCCTAGTGACAGCACCATTTGGCACCCAGATGCGGCGCTTCTGCGGAGGGGTGGGCATGTTGGAGGAGGAACCACCCTCACGCGAGTGCTTCCGAGACTCCTCGAACGCCTTGCGCCCATTTTCTTCATTGAGAGCGGTGTTCACGAGCTCCTCGAAGTCTTTGGTCTTGATGTTGGTGAGGGCGTACTTGAGTTCCGGGTTAAAACCTCTGCGGAACCTTGCCATCTTCTTAGCTTCAGTGGATACCTCGTCTCCAGCGTATCGAGCGAGGCGATTGAACTCACTCTGATAGCCAATGACGTCCAGCTTTCCCTGCTTGAGTGAGCAAAACTCTTCACGCATCCTTTCCATGAGACCATCTGGAATGTGGTGCTTCAGGAAAGCTTCCTTGAAACAACCCCAAGTGATTGGATAGCCAGCTCTCATGGTCTGGTAGTTTTCCCACCAAGTAGCTGCCTGACCCTTCAGCAGATAGGATGCATACTTGACCTTGTCTTCCTCAGCAACGTGAGCAATCTCCAGAGCCCTAGCTATCTCACGGATCCAGTCATCAGCATCGAGAGGCTCGCGTGTTGCCACGAAAGCTCTTGGGCCCAGACTGAGAAACTCCTTGATACTGACTCGTGGAGCATTCTGGTTGTTGTGCTGATTAGTCTGGAACTGGGCCATCTGTGCCATGACTTGGGCCATCTGAGTCAACAGCTCCGTGATTGGCGGTGGCTCAGGCGGGGTGTTCCTTGTTGGCGGCATCCTGAATAGACATGCATTTTAGCACAACAACAGAAAAGGATAGACTTGGAAACCGAAAGAGAGATTATTCCGACGCATGAATAGATAACCAACAGGTACATCATCACATGTTCAAATACATCAGAATATCCAACACACCATAAATGGTTCGAATGCCAAAGGATAACTAAACATAGCTAAGAATGGGTACATTGGTACTCCCATGCTCATCACGCAGGACGGCGGTGAGTAGTACGACGAGAGGTACGGTGAGGAGCACGCCCACGAAAGTAGGTAGAACGACGATCCACGTAGATCTGACGTGGTCTGAGAGCGACTCTAGGTGTGGTGAAGTACATAGCGTCGACTCCCTGTGCTCCAAAGCGTGGAATCCCAGTGTAACCAGCACCGAGGTTAAGGAGTGGACCTCTGATCGGCTCGTAACCTCCAGCATCTGGCAGACGACGACCAACTGGCTGATCAAAACGTGCAAAGCGCTCATCTCCAACAAAGTCTGTGGTGTACGTCGCCAGACGAGTCAAAGCAAGGTAGAGCTGCTCTCTGACTGAGGCCAACTCCTGAGATAGTATGCTGGCCACTGCGTCACTGTGCCTCACAAACTGAGCGGTGGTGTGCAGCCTGGAGTTATCATGCTCGTAGACATCCAGGTTGTCGTAGAGAGTGAAGTGAGCTCCCTCCGAAGTGATGTAACCACGGGGGATGTGGCGATAGATAGAATCGTCAAATCCCCAGTAGTCAGCACGAAGGACGGTGAGACTCACATAAGCTGCCTGCTGCACAGCCATATCCACTGTGGAACCTACTGCCTCGTAGCGGTGGACAACGCTCATGCCATCATCTGACAGAATGTAGACGATAGCCTGGTAGTAGGTCTGGTCAAACTCTCGCTGCTGCTCGTAGACCTGGTACTCTGGTGCCCAACGGAACCCCAGATAAGTGACCATGTCTCTCAGCATCTCCGGATAACCGGCGGTGCTCTCACAACGAGTCATCCGAACCACCTGCGGGTAGAACCTGAGATCCATCTGCAGATGATCGGGGAAGTTTTGATTAGACGCCGGTAGAAGAACTGAAGTGGAAAGCAACAACAAGGTTTCAACGGACGATAAGGATGTTGAGAAGAACAGGATATTCAAGCAACATCGGGAAACACGAGACCAAAAACTCCTGAGGTACTACGGAAAACCCATCCGGGCTTCTAAAGGATCAATATCTACTGCTTAAGGAATAGAGGATCTGCTTCCGGGGCTTACACGCCTCCGTTCTCAATCGTGAGTAGGCAACATGATAAATCATGTCACAACCACCTCCATTCCTATGGTCTAGTAGATATAACTATCCGAGAGAAACCAGGATTCGTGAAAACCTAACTTGAAAGTTTAGATGAGAAGGGAGAACACGTTGCACTTCCTTATCAGAAAAGGGAGGGTGGGTGGGGAAAGAAATAAAATGGCAGAATTCCTACTCTCACGTTTCATTTTTCCTATATAGCTACAAAATAGTTTCTAGACTCAACTGCGACCAGTAAAAGGGATCCTACAGGCAGACAGGCTCTGATACCATTTGTCGCACCCGGACTTCTAGAGGATACTCGCAGTTCCGTTGAACAGTAGTTGATTGGATTACGGGGCTTACCGGCACCCGCATCTCTTACGAGTAGGCCAACACGCGTATGTGTGACAACCAACCCCTACTGTTCATCGTCTACGTAAACCATCCCATAGAAATCAGGATACTACCATTGACGTACTTCATACCATACACATATGGTACGTCAACGGCGTTTAACAGAATGATAGCACAACATATCTCTAAGACACAAAAGATTGAAATAAGTTGCAAATAGCTCTCACTAGAGCAGAGATAGAAAATACAGTCATCCAGAGGACACATGTCCCAACATATCATCATTACATCACAGCGGAATCATTCAAAGGGTCTGAGTACAGACAAATCCAAATAGGCTTAAGAAGCCGGGAATGAAAGGAAAAAGGAGCCCATCCACGTAGTCTCGGATCCTGCCCGGGTCCGCTATCTACTCGTCAGCAGCCTCGTCAAACTCCACGTAGTAGCCGTCACGGGGATCCTCGTAAGCGTAGTCTGCGGAAACCACAGCCCCAAAGGGGTCAGTACATAAACGTACTGGCAAGCAAGACTCACAGTTCACCAAAGTGTAACCCGTCAACATCAAGCACAGATGCTTTGGGTTCAACGGGAGAAAGGGTGATACAAAAGATGCGGCAGCTGGCTGCACTAACCAACTACAGATACATGCTACAACTTCCGGCTAACAGAAAGGAGATAAGATAGCGTATCGTAACCAACTATAACTAACTCCAAACAAACCCATCCTGGATCTCACCCCTTATCCAAAGAAGCAATCCGAGGATAACTCACACAGTTGGATTAATGATGGATCAAGTTATTGTGGCAATAAAGCTATTACTAGTCAAGTTATCATTAGTTAGGTGTAAGTTGTTCTGAGTACTTGTTAGCCAGTACTTTCACCAAGTTAACCATAACCGCGGAAAACACGGCTTCTCGAGAAGATTTATCCCTGCAGGGGTGCACCAATTTGGCCGTACACGTAAGAATATCCCGCCAGACGGGAATCAAACCCACCAAGCGAGGCACTCTACACAACTCAACTCTTCTTCGCATCAACCCCAAAGAACCACGTGATGTGCGTGCGCGGCTAATCGAGCCCCACGAAGAAAAGGGGACCCTCATAGCACTCTAAGACCACGCCGCCCTAAATGCCGACTACAAAAGTTCCACCCTGGCCTCGGGTTCGTACCTGCATATGAGTGCATCAAATGGAAAGCCCGAACTAAGTGTGGCGATTTGGACGAGATGCGAATCGAATCAAATTGAGGGGGGCGCCCATACACGCTTCCCACATGCGGATAGTGCGCTCATCATGGATCAGTAGACAAGACCCTTTTCCTAACTAGGGTCGACACTAGCAGGCCTCAAAACCACGCCGGGCCTCCTGCCGGTGCTTTATCAGCAAGTTATTATTACCCAAAATTAACAGGTTGTTGTTTAACATCGAGCCCCAGAACATAATAGAAATATAGTAACAGAAAGTAACGGGTAACAGACTCGAGCAGAAACAACCCTAAGCATGCTAGTAAGACACGGGCAACAAGCAATGGGTTATAGGTGTGGAGGTGAGGCTATACCAGGGTTAAAGGATACATGTGATAGGATCGAACACAAGCAACGATTCATAAGGCTAGCAGAATAGACAACGGAAAGTATCGGTATCCAATGTTGAAAGGAACACAATGGTTCATGTGAGTGAATACTTGCCTGCAAACTCAGTAGCCTGGTACTGGGCTAGATCCTCAGAAGGGGTGTCGTAAGTATCGTCTGTCTCAACGTCGTCGTCTATCCGAGAAGAAGCAAACAAACAACGCAAAGAGACAAGCAATCAATAACATAGCATAATGCACAAACATGGGATGATGCATGACCATTTAATTGATGCATCAAAATAAACTAGTTGACATGGTAACAACATGATTAAATGGACCCACATGCAATTTGAGTTGCATATGAAAAGCCCATCAAGTAAGGTTGGAATAATTGTTTTACAACTAAGCAACAGGTGAAAGTGGATTATTATGATGCATGGATGAGGAAAACAGAAAAATAACAACAATAGAACCAATTGGAAATAAGGTTTACCAAATTTGGAATTTTAGTTATTAAGTTAAGGAATTTTGGTCCCTTAAAGGTGTTACACAAGTAGTTGTTGTTTTCACCAATTCAAATTGTTCAAAACAGATAACAAAGTTCATATTTGAAAAGAACACAAAATTTTAGGTGTATTACATGTTTCAATTATTGAAAAAGGAATTACAATGATTTAATTATGCATTAAACAAGTTTAAACAAGATTTAATTGAATTTAATTCAAGTTTGAATTTATTTGAATTTTATTTGGTTCAAACATAAATTCAAGTTCATATTTGAAAAGTTTATACTTTTCTAGTTTGAAAACATATTTTATAAGTTCAAAAATAATTTAATTTGATCAAGTTATGAATTTAGCAAATTTAAATGATTTAAACAAGGTTTAAATTATTTAAGCAATTTTAATTATTCAAAACATGAAACAAAATTTATATTTGAAAAGGTGGTTTAAAATAGCATGGAAAACATATTTTATTTGTGTTATTTGAATTAAGTATGAATTATTTATGCATTTAATCAAATTTTAAATGAATTGTTTGAATTTGAAATTTGAATGCATTTGAATTATTCAAAACAGAATACAAATGGTATAAACAGGTGGAGAATTAAATTTGGTTCAACAAGCATATTTTATTTTTATTATTTGGATTTGTAATTTAAAAGTTATTAGCAAATTAAAAACAGGGACCAATCTGTAATGAAAAAGGATTTAATTTGAAAAAGAAAAGCTGAAAAACTATTTTCACTCTGCAGTGGCTAGCCCTAGCCACTGACAGAGGGGCCCGTGGCTGCGTGGCGCTCACGTGGCAGCAGAGGCCACTGGCAGGTGGCCCCTGCCTGTCAGCACCCTTGCGCGAAAAAAAGGTTGGGTTAATTTGCGGGAGCAGGGATCGAACCTGCGCCCTGCTGCGCGCGCTCGCTGTGCTGCTACCAGTGCGGTAGCGAATCGCTCTTTGTCAGTATAGGGGGCGCAGCTAGGTTATAGTTCAGTTTCGTTAACTGAACTTTTAACTGCGCGCGCGTTTCTGAACCTTGACAGGGGGCACGGCGGCTCAACGGCGGCGAGCTGCAGCGACGTTGCGGTGCCTGGTGCGCGTGGGTGTTGGTGTGGTGATGTGCGCGTGCACGCGTTGCAGAGAGGAGGAAGGAGAGGGGGAACTCGAGGGCGAGGTGGACGTCGCCGACAGCGGCGAGGATGGCGGCGGAGATGCAGATGGTCCCAGCCAACGAGGAGTCGTCGTGGAGGAAGAGGGGAGTACGGGGGTCTGATCCCCGTGCTTACCCTAGCTGGAGACGCACTGCTTCGCCGGCGATCATCGTGGTTTCAGTAGGTGGAGCTCGGCGGCGATGAGATTCAGAGAGGGATCGCCGGGCAGAGAGAGGGAAAAATGGCGGCGGTGATCGAGGGAGAAAGGAGGCAGGGGTCTAGGGCAGCTCGGGGACGCTAGGGGTAGGTTTTATAGGGGCGGAAGGGCGCTACTGGCCGTCTGCTCCGCCGTACGCCAACGTGGCTACGGCGGATGCGCGCCGTACAGCGAGAAGAAGAGGGGCGAAGGGGTACGGGCCGTGGGAGCTGGGCTGGGTCGTGCTGCTCCCCTCCGCTGTGCGTTAGTTTGCTTTTTTTTCCTTCTGTTTTTTTTTTGCTGAAAAGAAATAGGAAGAAATAGAAAGGTTTGGGGTTTAGAAAATTTTGGAAAAAAAATTGTGTAAATTAGTTATTACAACAGCAACAACTTGCCAACTTTGGTTTTCCAAAAATTCAAAATAAAATGCTGTTTGTAATTTGATTCAAATTTGAATGAATTTGATTATTAAGTGAAATATTGAAAACAAGATTTAAATAGTTTGAACCTTTAGTTTAAATGGAAACAAATGATTAGTATTGTTTTGGTAATTTTCATAATTTCAAATTGGGTGCTGTTTGTAATATGTGATTTGAATTTTGAATGCAATTTGAATTAAGTGGATTATTAAAGAACAAATTAATAGTTGAGCTTTTTATTTTTCATGGAAACAAATGGATGTTTTATTTGAACCTTTTATTTGGAAAGTTGTAACATAACAAGTATGAAACAAAGGTTTGAATATTGTTTGAATTTCAATTGTGAAAACAAAGAAAAACAGATGCAAACAAAAGGAAAACAAATGGAAACAAATGCAAACAAAGTAATGAGTATGATGACATGATGCAAAACTTTAATAAAACAAGAAACAAACATTCTAGGGTGGTTTTCATACTTGGGATGTTACAAGCTAACTGTGTCAAAAGCCTTGGTGATGTCAAGCTTGAGGAGCACCGCTGGGGTGACCGAGCTATGCAGCTTCCGCGCAGTTTCCTTGATCGTCATGAAGTTATCGTAAATACAGCGTCCACGCACAAAGGCACTCTGGTGAACACCCACCAGCTGAGGCAACACTGGGGCAATCCGGCATGCTAAGACCTTCGCCACTAGCTTGGCAAACCCATGGATGAGACTGATAGGGCGGAAGTCTTTGGTTCCTCAGCGCCTGCTTTCTTTGGGAGAAGCGTGATGTGCGCGTGGTTCACAGCTCCAAACCCACGCAGGTCCCTACCATCCAAGGATCTGAATGCACTCATGACGTCTGTCTTAATGATGCTCCAACAAGCCACAAAAAACCTATTGGAGAAACCGTCGGGCCCAGGGCATTTGTCTAGCGGCATACTCCTGATAGCGTTCCAAACTTCTTCCTCGGTGAATCATGCATCAAAATGGTGTAGCTCGATCACGGGGAGCTGCAGGAAGTCAAGATCCACTGAGAAATACCGCTCAACCTCCACGCCTAAGATGTTATCATAAAATTCATCTAGGGATTCCGCTTTTTCTTCATGACTAGATAATCTCTCCCCGTCCACAATGAGGTGTCCAATGAAGTTCTTCCTCCTCCGATGACTGGCTTGAGAGTGGAAGAATTTCATACATGCATCCCCTTCGCGAAGCCATGAGATCCGAGATCTCTGTCTAGCTAATGATCTCTCCAGAGAGGCGAGCCCCAGAAGCTTTTCTTTTAGCAGCTTTCTCAAGGCCCTTTCTTCCGGCGAGAGGGGCCTCGAATCCATCGCTGTATCCAACCGTAGGATCAACTCATTAGCCAGGAGAATCTGTAACTTGATATTCCCTATCACTTTACTGCTCCAACTGGCAAGCTTTTTTGCTGTTGCTCTTAACTTGTTATCCAGCAGCTTAAACGGGTTGGTCTAATGTTGTACTGAACTCCACGCCTCTTGAACAACTTCCATGAAGCTGTCCACCTTTGTCCAGAAGGATTGGAAGTGGAATCTACGCCCCAAGTGCAGGTCTGGGGCCAGGCTGAGAATCAAGGGGCAGTGGTCCGAGGGGCCCGATGATCCTGCAGAAAGGAAGGCATCAGGGTAGTTGTTGTCCCAATCCACGGTCGAGAAGACCCTATCAAGCCTCTCCAAGGTCGGTTGCTGTCGCTCATTTGACCACGTGTATCTTCTGCCGTTGATATACACCTCCTTGAGTTCAAGCGCTGCAAGGGCACGGCGAAAACGGCACATCATCGGTCTATGCACGGTGCCCTGGTTCTTATCCTCCGGGCTAGTGATGACATTAAAGTCGCCGGCAACCACCCACGGGCCGGCATGCAAATCTCGAATATCGGCTAGCTCTCTTAAGAACTCACACTTCTCCTCCACGGTTTGGGGCCCATAGACCCCTGTAAACCACCAGTCCTGCTCACCCTCAATCGAGACACGCGCTGTGAGGGCATTCCTTGACAGATGGGGGTTTGAGATCTTGACAAAAGCCGATTGCCACGCCAGGAGGATGCCCCCTCGGGTACCATTGGCAGGCAGAAAGAAAAACTCATCGAAGGCCGGTCCCAGACACTCCCGGACCACAACCTGTGTTACCACCTCCATTTTGGTTTCCTGGAGACAGACCACTTTGGCTCCCAAAGGGGACAACACCTGGAAGATGGCAGCCCGACGGGCAGGCGAGTTCAGTCCACGCGCATTCCAGATGGCAAAAACAAGATCAAGCTCCATTAAACAACTAGAGTCGACTTTCTTACAGTCCACAGGCAAGGAACTAGGACAAATCCGTACAACTCCACGCGCATTAGTTAGCTCTGAATCTCACCATACACAATTCAACATTATACGACATTCGATTGAGACATCCAGTCTTAATTGGGCTGAACTAAAACAACTGAAAATGGTGTCAACGACTGGTTGGCTAACCGGCGAGGACGCCGCAGGCGTTGGCCGCGAGCGTGTACATCCTGGACAAAACTGGATCGTCAGGGCGCCGATGAAACAGCTCGTTGAAGTACCCTTTCATGTCGTGGATGTACATTGGCATCTCCGGTGTGACGATGTAGATGCATCTGTCCTCCACACCAAGCTCGCTCGCCAGGAACGACGTCGCGAATTGTGACGGTCCGAGCAGAAGGACCTGGCCACTGAGCCGGGACACGTCGGTCCACCGCCGGTTCATGAAATCCATTCTGTACAGGTTCTGGAGCTGGCAGGCCCCGTTATAGAGAGGGCGGCCATGGACGACCATGAGTAGCTCCCCGCGCATTTCCACGAGATGGCGCGGTGCCTCCTCCCACCGGAGCCTGGGGTCGAGGTACAGCTCGCCGTGCTCTATGGTTGTGAACCGTGGCGCTGGACTGAACTCGTAGCACATGAGCTCCATGCACACCAGCTCCGTCGGCGACAACGGGAAGTAGAAGTCCCCCTGCGCGGTCGCGATGCTCCGAACGCGGAACCCGGGCCGGCTCGGGAAGCTGTACTCGTGGGAATACCACCTGTGGTTCGCCTTCCCCTGCCCGCCGTCGGAGCGGCAGTACCGGAACACCGGCTTGTCCGCGTCCACGACGAGGAGCACGCAGCCGTGCGACGTCGCCCGCTCGTGGGAGAGCAGGCACTTGCAGTTCCTTGGCAGGTCGTCGGCGAGCCGCGGGAGGTCGACCCGGACCTGAGCCACCGGGTCGAACAGCGCGCCGTGCAGCGAGACGGGGTCCACGAAGAGTAGCCATCCGTTCTGCGTCGCCCAGCAGCGTACCGCGCCGCCGTCTCTTCTTCTGTTGGACACGATCTGCTCGAACGCGCCCAGGAATGATTTGCGGCCGTCGGCAGGGGATGGGTGAACGCCTTTATCTGCGCGATCAAATTTTCTATCGACATTTCCTGAAAGTACAAGTAGAGTTAGTTTAGAGCAAGTCTAACAGGCCCCGTATCACGCGAGCGCCCCGTAAAATTCCGGCGGCATACGGGGCGCGTGCCAAAACGGCCGTCTAGCAGGCCCCGTATGCCGCCTGGCCCGTAACAAAATTTTACGGGGCCTGCTCCACCGCCCCCTCCGCCCCGTACATATAGAGGGTGAGGGTTGGGGTGGGGGTCCAACCCCCCACCCGCAACCCTAGCTCCGCCGCGCGCCGCCGCCGCATTCGCAGCTCCGGCGAGAAATTACTCACGCGCCGCCGCCGCATTCGAAGCTCCTCCACCGCGATGAGCTCCCCCGACGCCTCAGGCTCCTCCACCGCCCGCTCCAAGCGCCGCCGCGAGCCGGAGACGCTCGAGGAGCGTGGCGGCTCCACTGCAAACACTCCGTTGCAGGGAGCCGCCGCAGCGTCTGGAAGTACGTGGCGTGGCCGCAGGCCATGCCGGACACGCTGAAGGACTACGCCCCGGGAGGGAGATACTACAGCGTCGACCCGCCGCCGCGGCCGATGTGCGGCCGCAAATTCGAGAAATGGCTCGCGGAGAGGGAGCTGCTGCAGCAGTGCAAGCGCGGCGGCGAGGCGCTAGCGGCAGCGGAGGAGGAAGCGCGGCGACAGCGCAGGAGGAGGCCTTACCGGCGACAGAGGAGGAGGAGGAGGCCGCCTTCGCGGCGGTGCTCGAGCTTTCGAAGCAGGAAGCAGAGGCGCGGGCGCGGGCGGAAGCGGAGGAGGAGGCGAAGGCCGTCGCCGACGTCGAGGCCTTCAAGGCGATGGAGGCTTCCGGCCCCGTCGTCTTCCTCGACTAGATTTAGGTTAGATTTCATGTTCGAGCAGTTCTTGCTGAAATTCGAATGGGCTAGCAGGCCCATTAGGCAATTTCCATTTAATCCCTAAGGCCCATGCAGCCATAGCAAATGGTGGGAGTTTAGTCCCACATTGCTAGTTGGGAGAGTTTTGTACCAGTTTATAAGGTGAGCTCTCTCCCCACTAGTGTGAGTTGGTATGAAGAGAGAGGAGTACTGGAGGTGTTCCACACGCGCGCTCCTCCTCCTCCGCCGCCCGCCTCGCCACGCCTCGCCTCGTCACGACACGTCACGACGCGCCGCGCCGCGGGTTGCGGGAATGAGCCGAGCCGATGCCTTTATTTTGGCAGTTGGAAACGGAGAGTCAACAGACACGCCAATAATATGAGACGTCATATTGATTGACATTTATTTTGGTAACAGCCGCGCGCAGTAAAACGCCGCATTGATCACGTGGTAACCGTGCGCAGTAAAACGGCGCATTGAGTGCGTGGTAACGGCTGTAGTAAACGCCAAATGAATTCGTGAGCTGACCGTTCTCCTACCCGGCCGTGCCTATATATTGAGGGCGCAGGGGCGGACACATACACACAACTCATACCCTCTTTGCGCCCTGTCGTTCCACCTCCTGTTGCTGCCGCCGGTGATCCCATCCCGTCTACCGCGTACACGGCCGACGGGAGAGCAGGCCTCCGAAACCCCGCCTCTCCAGATCCTGTATGGGAGAGGGGCGATTAGGTTTTTGGGGAGCGTCTCCTACGCGACTGCTCGCTGCTGCTGTACGTCTACTTCATCTACTACCGCGTCGCCTTCGTCATCAACATGGCATCCGAAGCCGAACGAGCTGCTGCTGCCGCCGCTGCTGCCACCGACGCTGCTGCCGCCGCTGCTGCTGCTGAGGCCGCCAACGCTGCTGCTGCCGCCGCCGCGGCTGCCGCCACTGCTACGTCTACTGCCAACTGGCCGGTGTCAGGGTATAATACGTTTATCCCTGCTCTTGTTATTTCCATGTGTGCGATACTGGTAGTTTGCGCAGATGTGTCTACACTCAATCTAGTATGCACGAACAGGGTTAAGTATCAGTATGTTTACGTCATGTTCATGATTTATACTTGGATTAATTTAATTTGTAAATTGCCTAAATTCCTAACAATCCAAAAACCTAATATGTGTAGGCAATTTTCGATTCATGGTTTTGCTACTGCACTGAAACCGGACCCGTTTACGGGGACGTACTTTAAGCGTTGGCAGACCAAAACATTCTTATGGCTCACGGCTATGAACGTGTTCTGGGTCGTCGGTGTCACTCCCACGGAAACGATTACTCCTGATCAGGAGAAGGCGTTTAGGGATGCCACCGTCGTCTTTGTTGGATGCGTTCTAAGCGTGATCGGAGAGAAGTTTGTTGACGCATATTTACATGTGCGGGTTGCCAAGGACTTGTGGGAGGCGCTCGAATCCAAATTCGGCGCAACCGATGCTGGCAGCGAGATGTACAGTATAGAGCAGTTCCATGACTACAGAATGGTCGAAAACCGTTCTGTTTTGGAGCAGGCTCATGAGATACAGTGCATCGCTAAGGAGCTTGAAATTCTCAAGTGCGTGTTACCGGGCAAGTATGTCGCGGGATGCATAATCGCCAAGCTGCCTAATTCCTGGAGGAGCTTTGCCACTACTCTGAAACATCAGAGGCGTGAATTCTCAGTAGAGGATGTCATCGGCCATCTGAGTGTTGAGCAGAATTCGAGGGCAAAGGACTCGCATGGAAAAGGGAATGAAGGGACTTCTGCGGCCAATATGGTACAGAAGAACTACAACTCCCACAAGAACAAGGCGAGGACTGGTGTCCAGCAGAATACCGACTTCAAGAAGAAGGCTAAGAAGACCTTCAAGAAGAATAACAAGAAAGATGGCTGCTTCACTTGTGGTTCACTGGAACACTGGGCTGGGAAGTGCCCAAAGAAGTATGTGAAGCCAGGACAGGATTCCAAGGCTGTCAACATGATCGTGAGCAACAATGAGAATGGGGCATCTGGGTATGGTAATTTGTTTACTGTATTTTCAGTTTGTCAGTCTACTGATTGGTGGATTGACACAGGTGCAAACATTCATGTGTGTGCTGACATCTCATTGTTCTCTTCTTATCAGGTCACAAGGAACGGGTCCGTATTGATGGGGAACGGCGCAAGTGCTTCTGTACTTGGTGTTGGCACGGTCGATCTGAAGTTTACTTCGGGAAGGATCGTGCAGCTCAAGAACGTGCATCATGTCCCCGCCATCAAGAAGAATCTCGTTAGTGGCTCCCTTCTATGTAGAGAAGGATTTAAGTTGGTTTTCGAGTCCAATAAAGTAGTTGTAACGAAATATGGACTGTTTGTTGGAAAAGGGTATGAGTGCGGAGGTCTGTTCCGCTTTTCCCTCGCTGATTTTTGTAATAAAGTCGTGAACAATATTCATTCGAGTGTTAATGAAACAGAAGTTTGGCATTCACGTCTTTGTCACGTTGGTTTCAGTTGCATGACGCGGTTAGCAAAACTAAATTTAATTCCAAGTTTCACTTTAGCCAAAGGTTCTAAGTGCCATTCGTGTGTACAAGCAAAGCAACCTCGCAAGCCCCACAAGGCTGCGGAGGAGAGACACTTGGCGCCATTAGAACTCATACATTCTGATCTCTGTGAGATGAATGGTGTGTTGACTAAAGGTGGAAAGAGATACTTCATGACGTTAATAGATGATTCCACTAGGTTTTGCTATGTATATCTGTTAAACACTAAAGACCAGGCTCTACACTACTTTAAAATCTATAAGGCAGAAGTTGAGAATCAACTTGAAAAGAAAATTAAACGAATCCGGTCAGATCGTGGTGGAGAGTATTTCTCTAATGAGTTTGACTCTTTCTGTGCGGAACATGGCATTATTCACGAGAGGACGCCTCCCTATTCACCTCAGCCAAATGGGGTTGCCGAAAGGAAAAACCGTACTCTAACAGATTTGGTTAACGCCATGTTAGATACATCGGGTTTATCCAAGGCATGGTGGGGGGAGGCTATATTGACATCATGTCATGTCCTGAATAAAGTTCCGACGAAAGACAATGAGGTCACTCCCTATGAGCAATGGGAGAAGAGAAAAACAACACTCTCGTACTTACGTACTTGGGGCTGTTTGGCAAAAGTCAATGTGCCGATCCCCAAAAAGCGTAAACTTGGACCAAAGACCGTGGATTGCGTTAATTTGGGATACGCTAAGAATAGCGTTGGCTATAGATTTCTAGTAGTGAAATCTGAGGTACCTGACGTGAAGGTCGGTACGATTTTGGAGTCTAAAGATGCTACATTCTTTGAGGATATTTTTCCTATGAGAGATATGCAAAGCACTTCTAGACAGGAATCAGAGGAGACTCCTGAACCTGCCATTCCTATGGAATATTATGAACAAACACATGATGAGAATCCTGAGAAGGATGACGAGGAAACCCTTGGTAGGGGCAAGAGACAGAGGACTGCAAAGTCCTTTGGTGATGATTTCCTTGTGTACCTTGTGGATGATACTCCCACTTCTATTTCAGAAGCTTATGCATCTCCAGATGCTGACTACTGGAGAGAAGCGGTCCGTAGCGAGATGGATTCCATCATGGCTAATGGAACGTGGGAGATCACTGAACGTCCTTATGGCTGTAAACCATTAGGATGTAAGTGGGTGTTCAAAAAGAAGCTTAGGCCTGATGGTACGATTGAAAAGTACAAGGCTAGACTTGTGGCCAAGGGTTATTCCCAGAAAGAAGATGAAGATTTCTTTGACACTTATTCACCTGTGGCCAGACTGACCACCATTCGAGTATTACTCTCGTTGGCGGCCTCGCATGGTCTTCTCGTCCATCAGATGGATGTTAAGACGGCTTTCCTAAATGGAGAGTTAGACGAGGAAATCTATATGCAACAGCCAGATGGCTTTGTGTTAGATGGTCAAGAAGGAAAGGTGTGTAAATTACTGAAATCTTTATATGGGCTGAAACAAGCACATAAGCAATGGCATGAGAAGTTCAATACAACTTTAACATCTGTTGGCTTTGTTGTTAATGAAGCTGACAAATGTGTATACTATCGCCATGGTGGGGGCGAAGGAGTTATTTTGTGTTTGTATGTTGATGACATACTGATATTTGGGACCAACCTCAAAGTAATCAATGAGGTTAAGTCATTTCTATCCCAGAACTTTGAGATGAAAGATCTTGGTGTGGCTGATGTTATCTTGAACATCAAGCTATTGAGAAACAATGAGGGTGGGATTACACTTCTGCAATCCCATTATGTTGAGAAGGTTTTGAGTCGTTTTGGATATTCGGACTGCAAAACTTCTCCAACGCCATATGATCCCAGTGTGCGGATTCGAAAGTTCGAAGGCACAGCTAAGGATCAGCTGAGGTATTCTCAAGTAATTGGTTCACTCATGTATCTAGCGAGCGCTACGAGGCCTGACATCATGTTTGCTGTGTGCAAACTAAGCCGGTTTGTTTCCAATCCGGGTGATGTGCATTGGCATGCTGTAGAAAGAATTATGCGCTATCTGAAAGGTACCGTGAACCATGGACTTCACTACAGTGGATATCCTTCGGTACTTGAAGGGTATTGTGATGCAAATTGGATCTCTGATGCTGATGAGATGAAAGCCACAACGGGGTATATGTTTACCCTTGGAGGTGGTGCTGTTTCCTGGAAGTCTTGCAAGCAAACGATCTTAACGAGATCGACAATGGAAGCAGAATTGACAGCATTAGACACGTCTAGTGTCGAAGCAGGATGGCTTCGAGATCTTTTGATGGACTTGCCTGTGGTTGAAAAGCCAGTACCGGCTATCCTTATGAACTGTGACAATCAAACAGTGATTGTCAAGGTGAAGAGTTCAAAGGACAATGCACAGTCCACAAAGCACATAAAAATGAGATTAAAAGCTGTCAGACATTTAAGAAACTCCGGAGTGATAGCGGTGGATTATATCCAGTCGGCTAAAAATCTGGCAGATCCCTTTACTAAAGGGCTATCACGTGTTGTGATAGAAAGTGCATCGAGGGAGATGGGTATGAGACCCACATGAGTTGCCATGGCAGTAACCCAACCTATGTGATCGGAGATCCCGTGAAGTGGGACCTGGGAAAAAAAGCTAGTGGTTAACTGAGGAGAGTAATTTTTACTAACCCACTCCACTGGAGATGCAGTACTCTCAAAAACTGTATGGCAGGTTGACTTTTGTCTTAATGTGTTCCAAGGCTTATATAAGCAAGATGCTATCCTACAGAGCGATCTTTGGAGGAACACACCTATATGATCCTGACTGCTGGTCACAGTCTATGAGATTGGGTGATCTCTAATAAGTTCATGAATAGGCCAGGAGTATGACTAATATGCTCCACCCGAGGGGTCAGCCTTCGGCAGCCTAGTACTGGCAAGACATTTAGTGAAACTATTTTACGCCAAACTGACAATTCAAGGCATAGTCCATTGTTCAGTTGTGATATAGTGTAGCTACTTGTTCTAGGTGGATGTTCAACCTTAACGGGTCTCCACTGAAAATGCCGGTATATAAAAACAGTGAATGGAACAGAGGACAACACCATGGGTCTTCGGGATCTGGTGGGGGATTGCTGAAATTCGAATGGGCTAGCAGGCCCATTAGGCAATTTCCATTTAATCCCTAAGGCCCATGCAGCCATAGCAAATGGTGGGAGTTTAGTCCCACATTGCTAGTTGGGAGAGTTTTGTACCAGTTTATAAGGTGAGCTCTCTCCCCACTAGTGTGAGTTGGTATGAAGAGAGAGGAGTAGTGGAGGTGTTCCACACGCGCGCTCCTCCTCCTCCGCCGCCCGCCTCGCCACGCCTCGCCTCGTCACGACACGTCACGACGCGCCGCGGGTTGCGGGAATGAGCCGAGCCGATGCCTTTATTTTGGCAGTTGGAAACGGAGAGTCAACAGACACGCCAATAATATGAGACGTCATATTGATTGACAATTATTTTGGTAACAGCCGCGCGCAGTAAAACGCCGCATTGATCACGTGGTAACCGCGCGCAGTAAAACGGCGCATTGAGTGCGTGGTAACGGCTGTAGTAAACGCCAAATGAATTCGTGAGCTGACCGTTCTCCTACCCGGCCGTGCCTATATATTGAGGGCGCAGGGGCGGACACATACACACAACTCATACCCTCTTTGCGCCCTGTCGTTCCACCTCCTGTTGCTGCCGCCGGTGATCCCATCCCGTCTACCGCGTACACGGCCGACGGGAGAGCAGGCCTCCGAAACCCCGCCTCTCCAGATCCTGTACGGGAGAGGGGCGATTAGGTTTTTGGGGAGCGTCTCCTACGCGACTGCTCCCTGCTGCTGTACGTCTACTTCATCTACTACCGCGTCGCCTTCGTCATCAACATGGCATCCGAAGCCGAACGAGCTGCTGCTGCCGCCGCTGCTGCCACCGACGCTGCTGCGGCCGCTGCTGCTGCTGAGGCCGCCAACGCTGCTGCCGCCGCCGCCGCGGCTGCCGCCACTGCTACGTCTACTGCCAACTGGCCGGTGTCAGGGTATAATACGTTTATCCCTGCTCTTGTTATTTCCATGTGTGCGATACTGGTAGTTTGCGCAGATGTGTCTACACTCAATCTAGTATGCACGAACAGGGTTAAGTATCAGTATGTTTACGTCATGTTCATGATTTATACTTGGATTAATTTAATTTGTAAATTGCCTAAATTCCTAACAGTTCTTGTACCAATGGTGATCTGAGAAATGAATGAAATCGAGTTTTATCTTCTCTCCCGCGTAGTTCGAATTTAAACATACGGGGCGGATATAGGGGGACTGCTAGACGAACTTGAAAAACTGAGCACGGATTTTCCTAGATTTCCTATACAGGGCCCTCTACACGCGATTTAGAGGGCGAAAGTTTACGGGTCCTGTTAGACATGCTCTTAGATGAAACGTTCAATAGCTTTGGATAGAGGCAATCCGAACTAGTAATGGACAGGCGGATAGATTAAGTTATCAGCACGGTGTAACCAGCAATTCGTCGTTCGAGCCGGAGAAGGAGAGCTGGATTTACCTAGGAATTGTTGGGTGAAGGGACTAGATCGAGGGGACGAAAAGCCTTTTTCGGTTTGGCTCGAATTGGGGCGACGGGCGCGAGAGAGACACGTGACGTGAGCGAGGATATCTCGACTTACTAGGTAAAACCGGACCTTTTTTTTTCTTCTGAGTAACTCATCGATCAAAACCGATTTAAATGAACGATACGAGAGAAAACCAACGGTAGCGAATCTACCCGATGAAACACAAGATAGTACATTTGTACTCACCTCGGAAACGAAATTTTTCTTTGGCTTCCCAACGAAATCTCGCCGAGTCAACGGACTGCACAGCACGGTGACCGGACTTGTGTCTGCACCAGCAGATTTTGGGCGATAGATACCGGTCAAGCAGCTTTTATACTATGTGATCGTAGCCTATTCAGATTCAGTTACCTCGCAGACCGCACGCAGTTAGTACGAACCAGCCCAACACGGTCAGGGCAAGTAGTACAATGGGCGACGCCTGCGTGGACGCTTGATTAGCAAAAAAAAAAAAATCATAAAAGAAAACGGAAAAACTATTTCCAGCGCGCCCTAAAAATAACTTACGGACGCCTCGTCAGCCGTTCGATCCGACACGCTGCCCGTCTGCTTTGCTTCGCTCCGCCTTCCGAATTCCTTGAAGTCGTGAGCGGAGGTATCTAGCGCCCAAATTTTAGGACCCTCTTCCGAGAATTCTCGAGCATGCTACTAAGGGCATCTCCAGCCATTGCGCCCCAGGGCCCAAAACGCCGCCGTTTTGGGGCCGCCGCGGCGCCTAACGGCGCTAATCTGGAACCTGGGGGGCAGCCTTCCCAGTTGCTCCCCGAGCCCAAGTTTCGGCCCAAAAAAACTCGATTTGAAAACTCGGCGTATTTTATTGAATTCAACAAAGTTCGTACAAGTTCGACGCAAATTTAAACTAAAACGCAAATTTAAACTAAATTTAACCTAAACTACTGAAGGCCTAGGCGCGCAGCGATGACCTGGCTGTAGTCGACGTCGTCGCCGCCGTCGTCGTCGTCGTCGGGGCCGTCGCCGAGGCGCCTGCTCGCCCCCTGTCCGGCGTCGCCGCAGCCGGAGTTGCCCCACCTGCTCGCCGCGAGGGCTCGCTGGATCTCGGTCTCCTCGTCGGAGTCGGGGTCGAGCACGACGTAGACTGGGTCCTTCGTCGGCGGCGGGCCGCGTTGGCGGCAGCCTCCTGGTCGCGCGCCGCCTTGCGCTGCTCTGCCTCATCGAGCAGGCGGCGCTGGAGCTCGAGCTCGTCGGCGGTGCTCTTCCGCAGGCTCCAGTCCGCGGCGAGGAGCTGGACCGTGTTGAGGGAGAGCTCCTCGGCGGCCTTCAGGTCTGGCCACTCGTCGTCCTCGCCCTCGGTCGGCTCCGTCTTCGGGCGGACCGCGCGCTCGAAGCGTGGCTCGCCAATGCGCAGGGCGCCGCCGCTGCGCCTGTGGGCAGGCGCGCCAGAGTTCAGAAAGGGGGGTGACAGAGAGAGAATGTGCGCCGGAAGAGCTCGAGGTGGCCGACGAGGAGCCGGCGCCCGTCCGCCGTGCATCCCACGTGGGGTTCTGCCGGGGTGGCATCTCTACGCGCGGCGTGTTGCCGGCGTGGATGTAGTCCACAACCCACTCGAGCGTGCGGTTGTGGCCTCCCCACCAACGGCGGCGCCCTTGGCCATTGGCGCGGCCCTCGACGGGGCCGTTGTCGCCCAAGGAGGCGAGCTCCCTGTCGCGGCGCCGCGTGATCTCCTGCCACCAGAACTCATCGTAGCCGTCCGCCGGTAGGCGTTCGGCCACCTCCATGGCGTCGCGCACCTCGCGGATGGCCCGCCGGAACTCCGCGTCCGTTGACGGGAGCGGAGGCACGGGCACCCCACCCGTGCTGAGGGCCCAGCGTGGCTGCCCGGCGCCAGAGCTCGGGAGGCGGCTGTCCGGCGGGCACGGGTAGCCCGCGCGGTACAGCGCCATTGCCTCGTCCCGGCGGAGGTGGCGGCGGGTCCAGCCGTTGGCTGCGGCGTCGTTGTTGTAGCCCGCCATTTCTGCGTGGAGGATGAGAGCACGGGGGAGAGGAGAGCGCCGAGGAAGGAGAGAAGAGCGAGGTGGAAGAATGGCGAGTGCGGCGAGCGGCGGGGGGATTTTATAGCCTGCCGGGCATTTACTGCGGCGCGTCCCCTCGCTGCCGCTCGCCACGCCATTACGTCGGCAGCATTTGAACGGGTGCATGCACTGGGCGGCCGCCACGCCATAAACACCGGCGGCCTTTGACCGACGCGCGAGCCGAGAAGATGATCACGGGGCGGTTCTGTTCCCGCGCTTTTTCGTCGCGTCACGGACAGAGCAGGCCCGCGTGTGCTGCCGCGCAGTTTCGCCCCCCAGGCCGAACCCAGCGGGATGGGTTTGGCCTGGGTGCCGCGGCGCGAAATAGCGCCGAAACGGCGCTATTTGGGCTTCTGGGGGGCGACTGGTGAGGAAATGGCGCTATTCGCCGCTTCCGTCGCTAAAAAGCCCGCCTGGGGGGGGGGCTCTGGGAGGGGCGACTGGAGATGCCCTAATTCTGGACTGCTCCAACCGTATATGCCCATGATGCTGTGATTTCCCTAATGACGTCACAAATCTGGCTGCTCTGCTTCATAATTTTCATGAGGTCATCAGAATGGTTACAAATGTGGAGAAGAGCTCTGTTGCCCCTATTCGTTGCCCTGATATTAACATTTCGGAACTGCTACATAATTCCCCAGGTTCCCTATCGCAATTCTCTATCAAGTACCTAGGCCTCCCTCTCTCTTGGAAGACTTCAGGGACCTTTAGACTTACATTGACAAAGCTGCGTCAACTTTGAACCTTTGGAAGGCAAAATTTCTCAACCGCACAGCTTGTGATTCTTTGGTCAAGTTGGTGCTCACTTCCTTGCCAATTTTCCTCCCCACGGCCATCTAAGCTGACAAGGCTACTCGCAAGGGTTTCGACATGTTAAGGAGGCCATGCTATGGGCTGGCAGCGACGGAAAATGCAAGTCAACTGGCTGAAGGTGGGCCGACCCAAAAATTTGGGAGGCCTTGGGATCCTGTATCTAGAGAAATTTGCTCGTGCTCTACGGCTACCTTGACTTTGGTTCGAATGGGCCGCGCCGGATAAACCATGGATCGGTTTAGAAAACCCTAACGACAACTCTGATAGAGAACTCTTCAACGCTGCAACAAGGGTCCCCATCGGCAATGGGCAGAAAGCATCTTTTTGGTCATCATCATGGATTAGCGGGTCTTCACTGAAGCTAATTGCTCCAAAGATTTTTCAGGCCTCCAAGAAAAAGCACATATGTGTTAAAGATGCCATGGACAAGCTTCATTGGATAGCGGATATCTTAGTGCAAAACTTCACGGCTGAACATATCTCCCAATCCGTCGCCCTTTGGGGGATGATTCAGGAAATCACTCTTGACCTGGATATTGAAGACAATATTGTCTGGACGCTCTCCCCAAATGGATGTTACACGGCGGGATCGGCCTACAAAGCTCAATTCATCGGTTCCACCCCTTGCTCTTTTAAGGGGGTGTGTTTGGAAGGTCTGGGCGCCTCTAAAATGTCTCTTCTTTGCATGGCTGGTTGTGCATAATATGTTATGGACCTCTGACCGTCTTGCCATCAGAGGCTGGCCCCACGACCCTATCTGCCAACTATGCAATACGCAAGCGGATACAACCAGGCAAATTATGTTTGAATGTCGCTACTCGCAACCCATCTGACAGGTTGCGGCTACTTGGCTTTCTTGTCGCTCCCTGAGGCATGACTTGGGATCTGGCTGCCCAACCGTCCTACACTATTGGCACTGCATTGCAAATTTGCCATCGAGTTGTCCCAAGGGCTTAAAGACGGCTATGACTCTGATCGCGTGGGAATTATGGAAAGAGAGGAACGCTAGGTTTTTCAAAAATGCGGCGTGAACGCCGACGGTACTGTTTAGGCGGATGTTCAGCTTAATAGTCTTCGCTACATTGTTTTGGAACCTAAGGGAAATTCTACGTGCCTCCAGAATCTTGTCCTTACCTAAATAGACCATCCCATTTTAGCCTTTTAATAATTCCTAAAAATTCTAAAGGCCCATGTGGCTCATTCGTGTATGGCAAGAGGTGGGACAAATATTTAGTCCCACGTGACTATTTGAGTCACGTGTGGGAGTTTCACCTGCTTATAAGGGAGACTCTTCCACTTGACATATGAGCATGAGAACTAGAGAGCTACATGTGTGCTCCTCCACCGTCTGCCTCGCCACGCCGCGCTGCGCACGTCGTAGTTTACGGGAATAAGCCGCGCCGAGTTAGGACATATGCCACGTGTACCCATAGTCCTGTTTTTGTCATATACGAATGGACGAATGCAAACAGTTGCACGAAGCTGAAACGTTTTAAGCTAGTGGAGAAGGGATGGCTTATCGGTTGTTGTCTGTTCGGTTCATCTCCCGTCTCTTCGCTTCCTCTTTCACGGTGATATGTGCTTGGAAGCGAGGTAAATTTCCTGAGAGGTTGGATGGGTTTTATTTTGTTTAAATATGAATCATAGGGACCTAACCCTGTGGAGTTGTTGTTCCTAGGAAAAACTTTCCTCTCTCCAGATGATTTTCTTTTTTAGTCTTCCTTTTTCCCGATGTTGTTGATGCTTCGTCCATGCACGAATAAGTGTGTTTTTACCTTTTTTTTTTAGCCAAACTTTTAATTTTTGACTAGCTTTATATAAAATAGTAGTAAAATATTTGGAAACTTCATGGTGATGCTAATTTAGTGTTATAAATGCTAACAGTTTTCCCTACAAAATTTGTCAAAATTTAATAAGTTTAATTAGAGACAAAAGATAGATGTACACTTAGACGGAGGTAGTAGATGTGAGCAACAGACATGTTCTTGCATGATTCTCTACCATGCATGACGAATATATTCTATTAACATAAAAACTAATATAGCTGTACACATTGAAAATAGATCTCTCTCCGTATCGGAATGTAAGATGTTATAACGTTTTCTAAACTTCACATATGTAGATTAGTGTCAGATGCACATGAATTTACACACTAAAACACGTCTAGCGACACATGTAGTACAAAAAACGTGAATGCTTCGTTTGTGTCGAGACATCGTAGTATAATTCATAGACGGGGGTGCCATGAGACTACCGATAGAGACGTGGGGGGACGTGGTTGTGCGAGGACAATGACACAAGGTTTTTACCCAGGTTCGGTACGGCGCAGTAATGCGACGTTCCTACTCCTGCAATCTCACTATTCAGGACTAAAGTCTGGAAATACAGAGTACAATGTGAGGTTCTATTGGCTGCTCGTCAAGGATTAACCTCTCGGCGAGTTAGCCTTTAGCTTCTTGTCTATCTATCATATCTCCCGTGCGGCTTTATATAATAGCCGGGACATACAGAGTAGGAAACCTAGAAGACTACTGTAACTCTTTAACTTGAAAAGTAAAGAATCCGCCTCCTACTCCAAGCCAGATCACGTGGGTCGTGATCCGGGTTCTTCTAGAATCCGGCTCCTGTGCATCAACTTACTGGGCCGCCTAACGGACAACAGCCCATTACCATTTAGGCCACCCTGGTAACCACCCTGGTAATCCGGCACTTTAGACTATCATCTGATATACCCCTAGTTGGTATATATCCGACAGTAGCCCCCAAGAAGGATTAAGACTCGGATTCGCCGTCTTTTGCCAAATGCATATTTTCCAGGAAATATCGGCCTGCATTCTTGATTCTTCTTTTTCTTCTCAAGGGATGTTACAATGCAAAACTCGGAATCCAGAAAATCCGGCTTTTCTTCCAAGAATCTTCGCGGAGAAGGAACTTCCTACGTCAGCGCTTTAATCTTGCTGACGTAAGGGACATTTGGGTTACAGGTGGGAAACCCAGAAACATATCTCTGACAGACTCTTGCGGGAAACGAGGCGATAGAAATAATCACCCGTCGTTTCATTTCCCGGAATTTCCGGCGAGTGACACGCGTTGATCATCCAACGGTCAAAAGAGCCGTTAGCACGCATCGTGACGGGATTCCGGCTATAAATAGCCGTCTTCGTCCTCCGTGGAAATCGTCCGCTCTCACTTCGCAACGCCATTTCCAGCGCCCAAGTTCCTGCAGAGCACTTCCCGAGCGCACGAACGCACCCAAGACCTCACCGGAGCGACCGAGCGCCGCCCCTCGATGGCATCACCCAGCTCTTCCCCAGCCCGCACCGTCGCAAAATACATCGACGAGATCATCGTCACGATGGATCCTCAGCTGGATTCACTGGTGCGTGTCTCCAGCGACGAGCCGGCGAAGGCAACAGGCGGCGCGGCGGGCGAGGAAACCCCTCTCTCCTCCGCGGATCTTGCGGGGTCCTCTTCCGCGCCTCCCCCGCCGTTCGCGCACGAGACAGTGGAGGAGAAAATCGCGCTCGTCGCCATCCCTCCTTCCGAAAATGGAGAAGGAGGGGCTCGTGCTGAAGGGAAAGTGGCGGATCCCGGAAGACGAAACCGAACCCGCGCCAAAGGACGAGGAGCGCGTCCTCCTCACCTCTCATATCGCGAGAGGTATGGGTTTGCCGCCTTCCGCCTTTTTCTTGGAAGTTCTTCACCATTACGGTGTCCAGCCTCATAATCTTCCCCCAAATTCCATTCTTTATCTAGCCGGCTTCCAAGCCCTTTTCGAAGGGTATTTAGGAATAGCTCCTAGACTAGATTTCTGGCAATACTGCCTCGGAGTGAAGCGTAACCCCACAGAGGGTGTTCTTCCTATCTGTGGGACCATTTCTTTCACTCTTAGGAGGTTTAAGGAAGATTGGTACCCAAAGATAAAAACGTCAGAATCCGTCAAATTTTGGACGGGTTCTTTCTTTTATCATCCCGACGTCCCATTTCCCGGGAAAGAAAACGGGGTTCCTCCATTCGTCAATTCCGCCGCCATCCCGCAAGAGAGTTGGGCAGTGGAGACGGTGCAAACTTTGCCGGAATATCTGATGAAGATAAAGCGGCGTATCGCCAAACTTACTTCTTCTAAGCCTCCCTTAACCAGAACTGATACTGTTCTGTGCTGGTTCGGCCGCTGCATTCAACCTCTCGCTTTCCGCTCCCGACTTCTTTGTGAATACGAAGGGCCAAAAGACGAAATGAGAGGGACGGACAAAGCCTTCTCGAAAAGGGACTTCAAGAAACGAGCCAACCAATTGGTTGCTACTCGTGATCAATACGAAGAAATCTTAGAAATGTATCACGAGGAGAACCCAATCCCTAAGGTATTTTTATTTTCCTTGATTTGGGTTTCTCTTGGATTGCTTCTTTTTCCTGGCTTAATCGAATACTTTGCCTTCTCCCTAGTTTGACGAACTTAAGGAAGCTGATCTTGCATCCGACGCCGAACTCGACGACTTACACGCCAGTTTTTACGGCGGTCGGAAACGCAAGAGGCAAGTGATTCCCGAGGAAGTAATGAATCTTGACGGAATTCCCATCGCCGCATCCGGGTATTTTACTGGAGCTCTTTGCTTATCATCCCCTTCCGGTTCTTCGAGATATTTACTTCTCGGATTTTTCCCTTTCAGCCTTGCTCCAGTTCCTTTGAAATCAAAGAAATTGAAGAAACATAAAGCTGCTACTAGCAAAGGAGAGCCGTTTTCCGCTGCAGCTTCTCCTGTTCCAACTACACTTGGTAGAGAGGAGAAGACCACGAACCCGGACATACAATTCCAGCAATCCAGCCAGCCTGTTGCATCTAACATGGATGCGAGGGAAAGGGCGGGACCAGAATTGGGTAGACATCCTCGAACTGGGGAGGATGAACCTATTCCCACTTTCGACAGTAACTTCCAGGTAAAGGAAGAACCGTTTGACGATCTCGAATATATTCGTCTGGAAGCTAAGAAGTTCTTCGCTCCTGCTCCTTTGATCCGTCCTTGGCCACAAGGCGGGCTAGTTGTCCGAAATAACTTCATATTTTCACCTCGTCAGGTCATGCAAGACGGCATGCATCATGTTGGAATTCTCTTTTCTGAATATTTAAGGGAATTCAACGAAAACTTGTCCGGTTTGCAGCAAATGAGCCAGGTAATATCTCTAGCCCCCAAGCAATAAGTCGAGCGCATGCTTTCAACTTAATGCTTCTTATTACGCTTGTTCTAACTTAAGCGTCTTGCTTTCATTTCCGTGTTTCAGCAAACCGCTGACACAATAAACTTGGAAGTTTTTAACAAGCTTAACATAAAAAATAAGGAGGTTAAAACTCTCCTATCTATTCTTGATGGTAAGGAAACAGAGCTGGCATCATCTCAGCTTAAGCTGAAAGAAACAACAGGTATAGTTTTAGTTCTTTGTAGTCCCTTGTCCATAATTTTTGCTAAGTACTTTTCCAAGTTTTCTTAACCCGGAATTTTTTTTCCTTACTTTTCAGCTGCCTTGGCGAAAGCCAAGCAAATAGCTGAAGATGTCGGCAATGCCGAGAATCTCCGCCGGGAGAAATTGGACCTTCATAAGGAACTTATGAAGGCTCAAAAAGATCTGGAGGCCAGCAATATGGCTCTTGGAATTGCGCATTCCAAGGCCTCCCAACAAGCGGACAAGGACAAGGCTACTATCCAAGATTTGGAGAACGCCTTAACCCTGCGTCTGGAGGAAGGCTCCGAGATGGACAAGATCCTGGTAAGTTATCAACTTTTACCGGATTTTCCATGTCTTAACTTCTTTCTCTGCTTTTCCGCTAACCCTTTGGTTGTTTTGTCTTGAAAAAACAGGAGATAACCCAGACCTTACTCGGATTGAGAAAATCCGAGCTTTCGGGAAGGTGTTCACTGCGATCCGAGCTGCAGGCATGCAGCTGGTCAACAAGTACCTTCCCGCAAGGACTGGGGAATTCCCGGAAGCTGAGAAACTTCCGGAAACTATCCTGGAGGTGGCGGAATCCAAGGAATCCACCTTGCGTTCCGCAGCACGGGGTGGTGCACGCATGGCCTTAGGCCTTATGCGTATGCATTATCCCAGTGCCAAGTCTTGGCGCGTGGCGTCCGGTATCCCTCTTGGATATTCGGAGACCCAGCGGACCACCATCTTCGATGAGATCAAGGGTCACGCCACCAAGATCGCCTCTATGGTGAATATCTCCATCACCTATCCGGAAGAAGCGATTCCAGAAGCCCCCGAGGATGACAGCAGCGAAGAAGACTCGGATGCTTGAAGAATTCTCCTTGCCCTGGATGGTGGAAATAGGAAATAGGAGCATTACTGCACTTTACAATGTAATTTATATTGTAATTCTTCTATTCTTTTGTATAAACAAGTACTCCGCCTTTTGCAGTTAACTTTTATGAAATCCTTTGCAAGTTTTCCGGGTTTTTATATTCCTTTATCTTCCAAGTTTTCTGGTTTGTGTGCTTTAACTGTCCTTAGCGTTTGAAATGGCTCAGTAGTACTTTAATCTTCACGCCAAGTTACTGGGTAAAACCGATCAGTTTAAACTTGGAAACATGGATCATACTAAAGTCATTTTTACTTACTAGCTTCAGTGACCCAGCACATAAACAATCAGATAATGTTTAGAGAAAAGTAAAGAACTTTTTGGATGAAGCTCGGGCACGCAGGCACAATCCGAGTTTCCCTTAACCTTTATTAGGCTGAAAATCATTCAGTTTTTAAACGCCGAGCACGCAGGCACAATTCGGGTTAACATTGAGTATTTTGTAAGATCATTGGGAAATAGATAAAGACGAAAGCATGCTTTGTACTATAATAAACTTGTAAAAACATGGATGTAAGAATTCCGACAACTTTATTTCATGATCTCAAAGATGTTTACATAGAAATTAAACTAAGTATAGAAGGGACGTAACTGTTGGATACTTCAGGGCCTCTTTCTCTCTCCTAGCTCATCATCTATCTTTCTCTTTCTTTTGCGATTCGGCTTCTCGGGATCATCTTCCATATCGCAAATGTCTACAAGATAATATGATCCATTTTTCATGGCTTTACTGATGACAAATGGTCCTTCCTATACTGGGGCCAGTTTGTGCTTTCTTTGCTGCACCAATCTTAGCACTAGGTCACCTTCTTTAAAAGAACGATGCCTGATTTTCCGACTATGATAACATCGTAAACCTTGCTGTTAGATGGCGGATCTTTGAAGCACAAGTTCTCGTTCTTCTTCTAAGAGATCGACGGCATCCTGTCGTGCATTTTCGGCATCTGATTCATCGAAATCTTGCACTCTTGGGCTGTCATGGATCATGTCCGTTGGGAGAATTGCTTCCGCACCATAAACTAGAAAAAACGGGGTTTGCCCAGTTGATCTGTTTGGTGTTGTTCGGATGCTCCAAAGCACGGAAGGTAACTCTTCTACCCATGCTCCAGCTGCTCTATGAAGAGGAGATTTGAGTCTTGGGCGTATTCCTTGTAAGATTGAGCTATTCATTCTTTCAACCTGACCATTGGATTGCGGGTGTGCCACAGATGCGAGATCTAGGCGAATTCCCGTTTGTCGGCAATATTTTGCCAACTCTCCAATAGAGAAATTTGTCCCGTTGTCGGTTATTATGCTGTGTTGAACGCCGTATCTCATGACTATGTCAATGATGAATTTTCTGGCAGTTACACCGTCAAGTTTTGTTATGGGGTTGGCCTCCACCCACTTAGTATATTTATCCACTGCAACGAGTAGATGCGTAAGTCCGCCTCTGGCAGTTTTGAATGGTCCCATCATATCCAGCCCCCAGACCGCAAACGGCCATGTAATGGGGATAGTTTTGAGTGCTTGGGATGGCATATTTGTCTGCTTGGCGTAATATTGACACCCTGCACATGTGTTTACTATGTGCTCAGCGTCTGTTGGCTGTTAGCCAGAAAAACCCTGCTCGGAATACTTTTTTGACTATGCTTTTTGGTTGAGCATGATGTCCGCAATCTCTAGCGTGGATTTCTTGCAGGATTTCTCGTCCTTCTTGTGGTGAAATACATCGCAAAAAAATTCCGGTAGTGTTGCGTTTATACATGCAAATATCAATTACCGTGTATCCTTTGCATCGACGCTGAATCTGTCTTTGCAAGACTTCGTCTGCTCCATCCGGGTACTTCTGATCAACTAAGAAGTTTAAATATGGGATTTTCCAATCCAGGTTAACGAGCATGACTTCAATTGACTCGGAAGCCAGAGGATAATCAACATCTCCACCTTTTATCGATGGTTCGTACAAATGTTGGACGAAAACCCCTGGTGGTGTTTTGACCCTTTCTGACCCCATGCGGGCTAATGCATCTGCGTTCCAATTTTTCCCCCTTTTAACATGGAGTACTTCAAATCCAAAGAAACAGATGGCAAACTCGTCCACCGTTCTCCGGTATTCGGCCATTATAGTTCTTTTGGCGTCCCAAGTTTGGTTCAGCTGGTGATGTACCAAATCTGAGTCGCCATAGCATAGGATGTGTTTGACACCTATTTCCTTTGCAATATGCAAGCCGTGAAGCAAAGTTTCATATTCTGCCACGTTATTACTGACGTTGTAGTGTATTTGTAATACATACTCCATTGTATCTCCTTTAGGGGATTTTAGAACTACACCCGCTCCAGCGCCCTCCTTCATCTTGGATCCGTCAAAGTGCATGATCCAGTACTCGGACTCCGGCATTGGTGTTTTTTCCATTGCTTCCGTCCAGTCGGCGACAAAATCTGGCTGGTACTTAATGTCGAATGCTGCTAGCTCGATGCCCCATTTGGCTACTCGGCCAGTTGCCTCCGCATTGTTTATTATATCCCCTAGTGGCGATTTGCATACCACTGTTATGGAATGTCCTTGGAAGTAATGGCGAAATTTTCTAGATGCAAAAAATACGCCATGTGCCAGTTTTTGATAATGTGGATACCTTTGTTTGGACTCGGAGAAAACTTCACTTATGTAATATAACGGATGCTGATCTGGTATGTTTTGTTCGTCTTTCTTCCTTTCCACAACAATTACTGCACTAATAACCCGATTTATAGCCGTAAGGTACAATAACATAGGTTCTTCGTCTTTTGGGGATGCCAAAATCGGAGCTTTCATCAAAGTTTCCTTCAACTGGGTTAGCGCTGCATCTGCCTTCTCCGTACATTCAAATTTGTCGGATTTCTTCAACAATTTTTATAGTGGCAAGGCTTTATCCCCCAGCCGGCTAATAAACCTGCTGACGGCTTCAGCGGAACCCGTCAATCTTTGCACATCTTTTACGCACGTAGGCTTGAAGATGTTTAAGATTGCTTTGATCTTTTTCGGGTTACTTCTATTCTTCTATGAGAAACGATGAAACCCAGAAGTTTTCCTGAGGGAACCCCGAATATGCACTTTAATGGATTTAACTTCATTTTATAAGCGCGCAAATTTTTGAAGGTTTCTCGCAAATCCTCAAAGAGTGTTTCTTTTTCCTTGGTAACGACAGCAATGTCGTCCACGTAAACGTGGACATTTTTGCCAATCTGACTATGCAAACACCGTTGCATGCAACGCTGGTAGGTTGCACCTGCGTTCTTCAGGCCAAATGGCATGGTTATGTAATAGTACGTCTCATAAGGGGTTATGAACGAAGTTTTGATTTGATTTTCCTTTTTCATGCGTATTTGATGATACCCAGAATATGCATCCAAAAAGCACAAAAGCTCAGAGGCTGCAGTGGCATCTATTATTTGATCGATTCGCGGTAACCCAAACTTATCTTTTGGACACAGTTTGTTCAGGCCGGTGTAATCTATACATATTCTAAGGTCAGTAGTATCTTTCTTCGGGACTAATACTGGATTTGCAGACCATTTAGTATGTATAACTTCCCAGATAAAATTTGCTGCTAAAAGCCGGATAATCTCCTTGCCAATAGCCTTCCGTCTTCTTCCGTCAAATCGACGGAGGCCTTGTTTGACGGGTTTCGATCCTGGAATCACCTTAAGTTGATGCTCAGCAAGTTCCCTGGTTACGCCTGGCATGTCCACTGGACACCAAGCGAAAATATCCCAATTCTCACGGAGGAACTTGACGAGCTCGCTTTTCTATTTGTCGGTCATTCCAGTTCCCATTACGACAAACTTTGTCGGATCTTTGGGATCTAAAATAGCAAAAAAATAACCTTATTGTAGCATAATATTTATTCTATTATAGCGAAAAATCGGACCTCACCGGAATTGTAGTAGCAAAAAATTTGTACAAAAATAGCAAAAGAAAAAAAACGTATGTAGCAAACATTTGTACAAAAAGTTTAGCAAAAACTGCCGTTTTGCAGGGGGTTTCCTTCGAAACGTCTTGCACCATCGGCAACATCACGGCGCGTTGTCAGCAGCATAGCTCGCCGTCGTCATGGTAGCACGGCCGATGCTGGCCCTGGCTGGTCCCCACGCGGCCACGCCTGTCCTAGCATCGGGCGCCGCCGTCGGGAGGGCCCGCTTCTCGTCGGTGGCAGCACGGGACGCGAGCTCGACGGAGCGGTTGAGGGCGGGGCGGAGCTCGCGGGTGGGACGGGCGAGGTCGCGGAGGAGCTCGGCACAGCGGCAACGGAAACAGGAGGGAGCGATGTGTGGGTGTGCTGGACTCGCCGTGCGCTTGCTCGCCGGCGGCGCCGCCGGGAGGGCCCGCTTCTCGTCAGTGGCAGCACGGAGCGCGAGCTCGACGGAGCGGTTGAGGGCGGAGCTCGCGGGTGGGATGGGCGAGGTCGCGGAGGACCTCGGCGCAGCGGAGCCGGCCACAGGAGGGAGCGATGTGTGGGTGCTGTGAACTCGTCGTTCGCTTGCTCGCCGGCGGCGCCGCCAGGAGGGCCCGCTTCTCGTCAGTGGCAGCACGCGGCGCGAGCTCGACGGAGTGGTTGAGGGCGGGGCGGAGCTCGCGGGTGGGACGGGCGAGGTCGCGGAGGAGCTCGGCGCAGCGGCGCCGGCCATTGGAGGGAGCGATGTGTGGGTGTGCTGGACTCGTCGTTCGCTTGCTCGCCGGCGACGCCGCCGGGAGGGCCCGCTTCTTGTCAGTGGCAGCACAGGGCGCGTGAGTTCGGCGGAGCTGGGTGGCCTCGCGGAGAAGAGTGGATGAGATTGGAAGGAAGCCGGGAGAGGATAACGTTCGTGGTGGGACCTAACCCTATTTTCTCGCATGTAACGGTACACGCGGCGTGCAGCCCATCCGGAGGAAAACATGCAGCAATCCCCCGACCGATTAGAAGCATTTCCCTTCATACAATGCCCAAAATAGATGAAAATATAATAGTATGTGTTGTGGATAATATGAGATGGAATTAAAATAGCTATATATTTTCCGGAAAATCGAATTAAAAAAGAAAAAAACATCTTACTATGCTTCAAAACTCAATTGGCACTCCATATGCTTTTAGGGTTAGAATGAACGAAATTCAGGCATGAAGAGATATCCAACGTAGCAAGGGACACACCAACGTAAAAACAACAACCCAGTCTGAGTTCTTTTAAATTCACAGAGTATCCGATCTGAGACACTGAGTTCAGTGGACTCAGAAGTCGGCACCAAAGAAGTTGCACCGGCAATTTGTCTCCCATATAGGCATAATGAACTACAATTGATTTGTACAGAAAATTAAAAATACAATGATGTTCAGATAGAGGGGCACAACGCGCACCTAGCAGCGCTAAAGCCAAAGGGGCCAAGCAGCTTGAGTTTCCTTGTTCCACAGGAACTGATGGCCGTAGTTCTTACAGCTTTTTCCTAAGTTGCTCCTCCGGGTGAGCACCCAGATCGTGCTCCCGAAGCAGAGGAACTTGATCACCCTCAGCTCCTCCTTGGGAGCGAACCTGGTTGCCTCAAGAATAGAATAGAAAGCAAATAAATCGGAAGAGACAGGCAGCAAGGAAGATAAGGGACGTCAAATAGCCAGTAATCCAAAGAGGAGCTCGGCAGGAGGCTCTAGCCGGCAGCGCCGGGCAGGCTCGCGTGGCGCTGCGCGGCGGCGGTGATATGGCAGGGCGGCTGGGGCATCGGAAAAAAAAAGGAAGGCTGCAGGGTGGGGATTGATTGGTTCAGTTTTTGACTCGATCGTGCGACGTGCGGAATCAGGCTGACTGAGAGTGTTTTACCGCAAATTGCGGGACCAATACTCAGCGTTGATCGCATCGTTTTACGGCCAAGATGCATTGGATCTGCCACCTCTCGACTCTTTTTATATTGGTATGGTATGGTATGGATATATATAGGAGTAGTATTTTCTGTGTGCAGGTATTCTCTTCTCTCCTATCTAAAAGAAAGTTTTTGTTCCTTCAATCGTCGTCCACGCCCCGTCCTCCCTCTCTCCGAGCGTGGCCGCCGCGCCCAGCCGTCCCTCACTCCCAGGTCTGCAGCTGCACATCTCTGCGTCCAGACGACCACCAACACCAAGTACTGTGTTACAACAGAACCACGCCGTCGGCGTCGTTCGCAACTTCAATTTGCTCCTGTAGCTCCGGCTTTAGGCGACGTGCGCCAGTGAAGATCTGAAGAACATCAGGCCGCGAGCAGACAAACGCTTCGATTTG
Source organism: Alopecurus myosuroides (assembly GCA_028641055.1). Taxonomy (NCBI): domain Eukaryota; kingdom Viridiplantae; phylum Streptophyta; class Magnoliopsida; order Poales; family Poaceae; genus Alopecurus; species Alopecurus myosuroides. Next base: position 2,776,064 of record CM054062.1, read on the forward strand.
GGTGCCCTGTTCTGTACTGCTGGATTTAATGGCACTGTAGTGACGTGAGGAGTGCTGACTGAACTGAAAAGTAGTCTTTCCGGTGCTCGACTTGGTGCTTACTAAAATAAACTAGAACAGAGTTTCAAAGCTTTTCCAATTTTAAGAAGTAGGCATGAACAGGACAATGCTCATACAGTTACGCATTTGCACATCTAATAACGCATTGGTAATAATAAAGTAGCAGCAGCAAAAGTAACAATGACGTAAAAAATGATTAAAATGAGCAACAGAGTTAAAAACACCATAGGCACGAGGATGGATACATGAGTGTCTCCCTCTCAGATAGATACATCGTTCATTCAAATACTAGGAGATCACCAAAAAAATCAGAGAGAGAATCATCATCCCGCAGCACAAGTGCTATGAACTGAAACTAGCTACATTGATTAGCTTTTAGATGCTCCCGAGTTCCATTTCATAACCCCAAGCGTTCCAGGTATACAGCAGAAAAATAAACTAAAGTATGAGGCTGGTTTTTAACCAGCAAGCAGTTCTCAACAAACAAAACTAAGGAACAGAAGAAAAAAAAATGGCCCTCTGCCAGCACTGATATATCTATCTCAGAACAGTGCCATGTCAACAACCAACATCTCTGTCAACGGCAGTCGCAGCACATTCATCACTTCCTAGAATCACAGATACTCTTAGATTGCCTTCACCTCATCTGCTAAGCAAGCAGTAGTCGCCCAAGATTACATTAAGTACACATCTCCCGCCCCAATATTTGCATAGAAATACTATATTAAAAGCACTCTTGTGTCAGGGGCAAGGGCTATCCATAGACTTTTACCAGGACCAGACTTATAGGGAAAAGGATTATCCATCTGATTAACAGCAGTATAGGGGCTAGCCCAGATGTTGCTCTTGTCAGGAATCTTGAATGCGCCTCTCGACTCTGTCGAACGAAGAAACCACTTCTCTTGCCATTTCTCAAGGAATCCAGTAACTGTAGACGGCTCCCTCACGAACATAGGACGAATTATCCTATCTTGGAAATTCACGTCCTGAACTGCCCATGGAATAGTTTGCTTTGTTCCAGAGAATAGTGACCCATCAAGTAAGCTTGGCACTTCAATAAATCTTCCTTGTAACGGATCATGCACAGCAACGATGGATCTTCTGCTTCCAAGTAACAGCACAGACAGATGTCCTCCAACAGCAGTGAGGTGGCTGAATGATAGATCATATGCTGTTTTGTCAGCCACCCTGAAAGTTTCCCAGTTTCCATTGGAAAAAATTCCAATTGTGCCATCGATTCCTAGGCAGTAGTGCCTATTACCTAAGAAGACAGGATTTGCAATTTCGGAAATGACGAAGTTGGGGTTGCTCTCAAAGAAGTACTCGACCCAATTGTTGTTCAGGTATTCTCCAATGAATATGGTACTTTCACTAGGTGTGGTAACGCCAAATATCTGAATATGCTCATAGTTCTCAACCCTCAAGGTCAGCACATCATAGTGTTGGCAGAGTTTAGGAGGAGGCGGCACTTCCACAGTGACATTGTTCAGAAGATTCAGGACACAAAGACCGCTAGTGCATTTGAGCAACACCCATTCCTGATGACTGGACAGCAGTTCAGCACCCTTCAGATCAATACGACTGCCAATTCCAGTGAGCAAAACAGCTTGAGCCAGAACGGGACTATACAGTCCTAAGGACACCTTCTCGGATGTGTTAGACATCAGCAGTAAAGGAGATAAACTGCAATCAAACAGGCTAGGAAGACTGCTAACTGATTCATGGCAGGTGACTCTAAGGCTAAGCGCATCTTTTGGCCGCAAATTACTGTCAATCCTCATCAATATATCATTGTTTAAATCCATTAGTCTCTGACGACAAATAAATAAGGCATAGTAAGATTCAGTGAAATCATAAGGCCATAGAAAGTACAGTGTGATGCAAGAAGATGGCTTAATAAAAGTAGTCTCGGATGTGAAAGATATTAAGAACAATTGTAGTAGCTAAGAATATCCAAAACATCCTACTAGTGACTTGTGAAAAACAGGGATCTGTCCTCTTCCAATAATGAAATATAATCAATCTACATATTATCTTAAAAACTGCAGCAAAATCATCAAGCTGCTATGGCAAGTCAAAGATGCAATTGGACATACTTCCCAACCCTTGTGATACCATCACATAAACATAAGTTGCATGCCAATCTAAGACTACAATGAGTCCATGACAGAATCTGTATGCAGTTCTGCATGTGAAAGTCTAATAATGAAACAGGGAAGTCTACATGATAATCTTAGTATCAAAAGGAACTAAATATATTCACATTCTTAGCTCAATGGAAAATGACAAACATCAACTAAACCTCCAGGGCTACAGTTCCTCCCAAATTCGGCATATTTTATAACCAAGAAAGTAGTTTAACCAAAGAAAGATACATAGCATATGGATGATGCAGAGCAATGGTTAAAAATCCCATACCATGTCTGTCGGATGGAGATCAGTACGAGCATGGCATGAGCCAACTGGGGAAGAAAATGCATGTGACCAGATTGAATTGAGGTGCCATGGGAGCAATATAATGCCCCTCCCTGCTCCATACGGCTTGCCTGGGAGCACCAGCATTAGACCTGGCGTTGTCATCTCTGGACTGCAGATCCAAGGCAGCTGAATGCGGTGATCATCTCTCTTGGCCTGGTTGCAAAGCAGGAATAACTCCGCGATGCTGCAATGAGTCGGCAGAGTGGTGTCAATTCCCTCGAAACTCCGGACCATCTTCAGTAGAACGGAACGCCTCATTAGGACAACTAAACCACGCCGTGAGCAGTCCTCGGAACAGGTCTCTTCGGAGCTGAGGAAGTCCAGAAGGTGGATCGCTTGAAGCCCTCGATAGTCGCCTTCTCCCGGGCCCGTGGCAGCAGGTGCGGTGGGGTCAGGGTCGGCGCCGTGGCCGCCATCTCCCCCCTTTGCCGCAGCGGAGGGGGCGGGGTTGAAGCTGATGATGTCTTCGTCTTCCACTTCATCTTCATCGCCTGCCGTGGCTGTGCCGGGGATGAGAAGGTCGCATCCCTCCGCCGCCGCGGATGGGGCCGGGTCGGCGTAGAGGCCGACAGCTCCCCCGTGTGCCGAAGCAGATGTGGCGGGGTCGGCGACGCGGTCCGCTTCTCCGGAGACTGGAGCGTATATCCGGATGGGGTCGCCGTAGCCGGGGGCGAGGCGTACGGCCTCGTCGGCCCCGAGGATCTGCTGGCACATCGATCTGTAGTACGCACGAAGTATCTCCTCCTGATCGCAGAGAATACGACCGGGGAAGGTGCGTCCATTTCTGACTCCGCGATCTACTGCGAGCAGGAGGAGGAGGAGGAGGCTGCGCCCGCGCCGCGCGGCTGCCTCGCCGCTGGTGGAGTAAGCCAGGGAACCCACTATACTGTCCGAACCCGCCGTGCCTTGCCCGATGGCGGCGAGGAGGATTACTTCCGCCATGGCAATCGCTGGGCGGAGGGTAGGGCTAGGGTTCTGCTTGTTCCGTCGAAAAGAAGGATTTGGATGGAACCACGGGGAGGGGAATTTCGAACTCACTAGAGGGAAACGGGAAGGGAAGAGGTAGCCGTAGCTATGGTGACGGAAACCGACTCGTGTATGCGGGTCCAATGTTCGGCCGAAACTGGTCCCACAGAGCCAGTTTTCTTTTTTCTTTTTACAAGTTTTGTTTCTCTTTTAACAGAGAAGAGTCGAGAAGGACGAGCTCTGCTGTACAAATTGTTGAAATTGGTTCAGTCAAAAGAGAAAAAAAAAAAGGTAGGCGGGTGAAATGGATCTCCTCTGTAATTGGCCTACTTGAGTCGTTCAACTGAAAATAAATCAAGTTACCGAATACTTTTTTTTAAAGACTAGTTGAATGCCCGTGCCTTGCCACGGGTCATAAGTTTTCTTTCACACATGAAAATATAATACACATGCTAATAAACAAGTTCATAGAAAGGGATAGCTACATTACATCCGAAAACAATAAAATTATATTTATAATTAAAAAAAATAGTCAGATAGAAATGTATAACTCAATATCTTAATTATTAAGTTCGGTCAGTTGTTATTACTGTAACAACATGATTTTCTCAATGCTAGCAAATTCCTAAGCACAGAAGTTTAGCAGAACCCTCTTATCATAACTTTATCTTGGGCATGTGAAAAGTAATACTCCCTCCGTCCACTTTTATAAGGCTCACTTCTTACTATTGAAATGCTAAGAAGTGTGCCTTATAAAAGTGGACGGAGGGAGTAAGAGAATCTCTAAGAGATCTAACCGCAGGGCTATTTGAGGTCCATGGTTGCTCCTTAGTTTTGCGCGTTCATGGCCGTCGGATCAGAGTGGGTAAATCCCAGCCACTGGTTTAAGAACGGATGAAACCTAGCATTTGGTCTCCAGACCAGCTCGCGCGCCGCCTCCTCTCCCTCCTCATTCCTCCCCACTCGCCCGAGCTAATGGTGTCGTGCGGCGCGCATCACCTCCTTCGCCGCCATGTCTCCTCTCTGTTGATGATGCTAGAGGGTCGTGCCTCTCCTCCCTCCCCGACCGGTCTCCTCCTTCCCGATGATACTACGTCGACGATTTTTGCTGTCATGTTCGTCCTCACAAGGCTTGATTCCGGGGACAGTGGTGGCAGCTGGTGGAGCGGACTTAGCCACGCAGGCCCGAGCGGCGGTCTTTTCTCGCATGGCCTAGAGGATAGCCATGCGTGCGCCACGTCGCCCATGTCCTACAGCACCTCCCTTACCTTACCGAGAAACCCTAACCCTCAGTTTGAGGTTTCTCTCACCATTCAAGAATCCTGGGCTAGCGGGAGGTAAGAGAGGATGTGGTGTGTGTGCGACTAGATTGCAGCTGCCGCTCTAAAAGAGATCCACACTTTGCGGATAATGGCAGTCACTAAACCATCTTGTTCTTTGGAGATTTCATGAAATTTAGGGAACTGGTCCGTCAATGTTTGCTCTCCATGCCATCTATCATTCCAGAGGCGTTGTGCATGCTGCGTTCCAGAAGTGGGCAAGAGAGAGGTTACAGCCACTAGTTGAGTGCCCGTGCGTTGCAACGGCTTTTTACGTGATCAAAAAAATTACATGTGGAGACATACCATACATGTAAATATCTAAAAACTATATACATACAAGTAGTTAAACATGTAGTATTTCAAAAATAATAAAATGTTCACTTCACACAATTCAAAGCCATCTATACATAAAGGAAGGATCCAACATATATGATATCCTATTCATGATGCTTCCCCAACATGCCTAAGATATCCCACGTGAAACATAATGAACATTATCTCTCAAGCGCTAAGAACTTCCTTGTATACTATGTTCTGTGTGGTCCTTATTAAAGACTCTGACTCTGGCTCAGATATTTTTCGCTTCTTTGATTTTTTTTGCTTGTTCCTTTCTTGTGTCCTTGAATGCGAGAATCTTGATGTTGCGCTTTGCGGTAGCTCTTGACAACGCCACATAGAGCTGACCATGGGAGAATACCGGTTCCGGTAGGTAGACGCCGACAATTGGGATAGTCTGTCCTTGCGTCTTGTTGATTGTCATGGCAAAGTTGAGTCTGGTCGGGAACTGCTTCCTTTTGAATCTGAATGAGAACATTTCTTCATCAGAGGGGCAGAGAGGTATTCGAGGAAGAAACATCGTACACCCAGCGTGTTGTCCCATCACGATCTCCGCATCGATGGCGTTCCTCTGGAACCCACGGACCACAAGTCTCGTGCCGTTACACAACCCGTTAGTTGGGTCGATGTTCCTCAAGAGTATGACAGGGCAATTTATCTTCAGTTTAAGTGCGTGCGGGGGAAGGCCATTTGGAGTCAAGTCATTCAGGAACTCAGGAGCGTAATAGCCGTGCGGATCGTCTTCTGCACTGTCAAAGCTATGGTAGATCTTCTTGAAGGGAATATGCCCGAGAGGCAATAATAAAATGGTTATTATCTTATTCCTTGTTTATGATGAATGTTTATTTCTCATGCTAGAATTGTATTAACCGGAAACGTTGATACATGTGTGCTTAATAAACAAACAATGGTTCCTAGTAAAACCTCTCTTTTAACTAGCTCGTTGATTAATAGATGATCAAGGTTTCCTGATCATGAACATTGGATGTTATTAATAATGGGGGCATGTCATTAGAAGAATGATGTGATGAACATATACCCAAAGAGAATATAACAATGCGATCAAGTAATTTAGTTTACATTGTTATATCAAACATACAAAGTAACTTATTCCTTAGACCATGAGATCATGTCAATCGCTGATACCGGAAGAGTGCTTTGATGGCATAAAACGTCACACCGTAACATGGTGACTATAAAGGTGTCATTAAGTATTCGGAAAGTATTAGTTGACGATCATGGATCAAGAGTGGAATTTTTCCATCCAAACGACGGAGAGATATACTCTGGGCCCTCTCGGTGATATCACATCGAAACCGCTTGCAAGCACGTGATATGATCACAAGGATGTTATATCATGGGAACGAGAAAAGAGTACTTGTCGGTAACGAGATTGAACAAGGTATGGTTGATACCAATGATCGAATCTCGGACAAGTAAAATATTGCAAGACAAAGGGAATAGTTCCCGGCGTTGTTGGTTCACACGATCACGAGAGTCATTGTTGAATACATAGGAGTCATCACGGATCTCCAGATCCCGCTGTTGATTATTGATCGGAGAGGAGTCTCTATCATGTCTATCTTATTCGCGAACCGTAGGGTGACACACTTAAGGTTCGATGACGCGTTTGAGAGGATACGGAATATCGAAGAATATTTTGGGCAGCACCGAAATTGTTTCGGGGAAAATTGAAATAGTTCAAGGGGTTTTTCGTCGAATGGTTGTTAATAGAATTAACAAATGATTCGAGGTGCTATATGCAAATGTTTGTTAATAGAATTAACAAATATAAATAAAGAAATAAAAATGTTTTATTTATTTATTAAAAGAAAACCTTTGGATTTTCCAAGTGGGAAATAATGGGAAAGTGAGTGGAGGTGAGTGGAGTGTCCACTCACATGATGAGGGAAGAGGTGGGGGCACACCCATGGGCTGGCCGCACCCCCCTTGGGCTGCCTCCCCCTCTCCTATAGAAGGAGGGTGAGAGATCTCCCTCCTTCACACACTTGGCCACTTCCCTTTCCCTCCACCCGCTGCTCCATTTCATGGTCTCCGGCTTGGCGAAGTCCTGACCGTGGGATTCTTCTTCACCACCACGCTGTCGTGCTGCTGGATTTTTCCGAGGGATCCTCTACTTCCGCGCCTCGCTGGAACGAGGGAACGGAGGTCGTCATCAACCGTACGTGTGACCGATCACGGATGCACCGCCGGATTACGGTGCCCATCTTCTCGCTATCGGGATCGGTGTGTGTACGACTACGCCAACAACGAGATTTGATCTCGTACCACTTTGAGTCTTCGAGGGTATGTGTTCTCCTTAACCCTCTCGTTTCCCGTTGCACTTCGTCACCTAGATTAGATCTTGGCCTTTCGGGTGTCTCTCGCGTAGGAAATTTTTTGTTTTCTATGCAACGAACCCTTCAGTGGTATCAGAGCCGGATCTATGCGTAGATGTTTTGTACGGGTAGCACACATAAGTGTATGTGGGCGTTGATGATCATGTTATTACCTCCATGATTATTTTATGATCGTAGTGGAATAGTGGGATGAAGCGGCCCGGACTAACCTTACATGTCCACGTACATGAGACTTGTTCCACAACTGACATGCAACTTGTATTGCATAAGTGGCTTGCGGGTGTCTGTTTCTCCTACTATAGTTAAGATCTAATCTACGAAGGGTTGTTAAAAATGTGTTTATCAACGTTGTGGTTGATGTTCGTAGGTTTGAACGGTTCTATCCTCGAAAGCCCTAAGCCACGTAAAATATGCAAAAATAAATTAGAAGCGTCTAACTAGTTTTAGCTGGGCATGTGATGTGATATGGTCAATATTACAAATTTGATTATGAGATGATCTATTTTGTAAATTATTGATATACCGGAAGGTATCCATATGGTTGTCTTCTTATTGATGGACAATCAAGTTTGGGGTACCGTGGTACTTGGTACCATGCCGGTGGAATGATTGAGATCATACCATAATGCACATGATGGAGATCAAGTGCAAGAAGAACCATATCATATCACGTTATCCTTTCATGTGATGTTTGTGATGTTAATCCTTTTTATGCATCTTGTTTTTCTTAGATAACAATGGTAGCATTATAAGATGATCCCTCTCACTTAATATCAAGATAATAATGTGTTCTTCCTTAAGTATGCACCGTTAAGAAAGTTCGTCGTTTCGAGACACCACGTGATGATCGGGTGTGACAGACTCAACGTTCGCATACAATGGGTGTTTTCAAGCCTAGCATGTACAGACATGGCCTTGAAACACACGCAATACTACGGTTCTACTTGGCGAGCCTAGCATGTACAGACATGGCCTCGGAACACGTAACCGAAAGGTAAAGCATGAGTCATATGGATGATATGATGAACATGTTGATGTTCGCCTTTGAAGCTACATCATCTCACGTGATGATCGGTTTTGGTGTAGTGAATTTGGTTCGTGTAATCACTAAAAACGACTAAGAGGGATGTTGTTTTTGAGTGGGAGTTCATGGTTTAATTTTGAATTAACTTGAACTTATTTATCATGAACAACTAATCAAAGTGAATTTGCACAAATTGTAGTATTCATTGGCATATATAATTACCTTACACTTAGATTGTTAATTGAGATATAACTGTTATGATCTGGTAAATACCATTTAAGATTGGTACCGTATTAGTGAAATTTAAAATTGAATCCTATTGTACATTTTCGGTATTTCCTACCTAACTCCATGTGATTAATGATTGATTGATCTAGAGAGCAACCAATTCCTACTTAGAATCCAAAGTCATGGTTGCTTCCGTATTACTTTATCTTCAAAAGAATGTTTTGTTGATCAAAGTGATTTAGGAACTGAAAAGAATTGTTTTCAAAAACAATCAAGTGAAAGATATATTGATATCTAGAAACTTATTTGTGGCAACATGACTGAGTATAATTTAGCGTGACAATGTATGCTTACATTATTTGAATATATGCAATGATTGAAGACGCTAGGCGTTTGAATATTCCAAGAAGTTGGGCGCTAAAAATTATCCTCTAAATCCCTTCCTTCGAGCTATAGTAGCTTAATCATAAAATTGTTATGATGGGATGGATTAGAAGTATGGGTAAAGTAGTTTACCTTACTTGGAAATTGCTAAGAGTGGAATCTAGAAGAATGCTATTAATATGGTGATATTAGTAGAACAATCAAACTCAAAGTATGACTCAATGGGTGATAATATATGACTAACACGCAAAAGAAAATGAGCTAGTAAGACTAGCATTGTTTGATGTTGAATGATTCTTCTATAAAGTAAAGGGAATATTGAAAATAGAATTCAAAAAGATATATGGCAGAAAAAGAAGATAACTGGAAAGTCCAGCTCGGGAGTATATGCTTGATACACAAGTTATAGATGTATTACTGGTTAACAAAGTATTTTTTGGGTATTTTGATACCACATTGGTTGGTATGAGTTGTCATACAAAGCAACGCAATGCAAGAAATACAAGGGCCTAAAAGGAACTAGTAATAGATGTGGAATCGATTATGACAGGAACATAAATAAAGTGTTATTGTGTTCATTGTAGTATCGAACCAAACATTCAAGATTTATTTTAATAACTTAATAAGTTGTTATTTTGTTCTAGTCTTTTGTGAGAACAAATGAGACTGTTCAAACGATGACCATATTCCATAATTGATGGATATGTTAATATAAATCATGTTGGTAAAGTAAACATCTATAAGACTGAATGCTAAACGTTGCAAAACGTAAAAGATTTTCACTTAAATTGTGACACCACCATTTTAGTTCATGTCTGAAAGGAAAACATGAAGGAACTCCATATTGATGGACTTCCGGAGTCATTTTGTTTTGAATAAATTGACGCTTGTGAGACCTCTTCCAAAAGATGACTAGAATTCCGTTCATAGGCCAAAGTAGAATGGATGACTAATTTAGTGGAGATTATACATATTGATGTATATAGTCCATTATGTGTAGTCATGTATGGTGGATTAATTTTTCCTTCATAAAATTTTGTCGATGATTTAAGTAGATATGTAAGTATATCTATTTAAAGAGAACGGAGTTTGACATTTTGAATTGGTTCAAATGGTTGTTAGTATGAATTAAAAATCATTGTAACAAGATAATCAAGTATTTATGACTGGATCATAAAGGATAAAGTTTGAGTTACAAGTTTAGCAAAACATCTGAGAAGTTGCAGAATTGTTCTACAACTTATACTTCTCGAATACCCCACATTAGATTGGAGTATTCAAAAGACAAAATCAAACCTTGTTTGACATGGTAAGATTAATAAAATTGCCATTATAATTTTGTAGTTTATACATTAAGGACAACCGCTTTTACACTGAAAGGAGCACCATCATGATCCGTTGAAATTGACAACATATAAGATATGGTTTTGGTAGTGACCCAAATTGTCATTTTTCTTAAGTTTTGGTATGCATAGCATGTGTAAAATGTTTACAACCAAAATAGGATAAATATATGTTTATAAGGTTATCCCAAATAAAACTTTGGGTATTTCTTCTATCACCGAACCAAAAGACAAATGTTGTTTGTCAGAAAGGGTTGATTTCTTGAGAAAGTAGTTCTTGCGAAACAAGTGAGTGGGAGCACAATACAAACTCAACGAGATTAGAGAATCTTCGTTATCATGTCAAGAGTAGCGCAGCACTCGAAGTTGTTCCGGGGTTTACTATTTTGACTAAGTAGAAGACACTTCAAATGTTGTAGATACTTCAAATGAGTTTGCGAACTGTACCAGTAAAGTCCAAAAACTTTATACTTAGAACAACTTGTGGTTTAAGTGTAAAGTGTTGTTTTGACAACAAAAGGACCTGGACCTTATAAAGGAAGCAAATGATGGGCCCTGACTTCGTAAAATTGACTATGAGTCATTATATCCGCCATAGTGAATATCAAGTATGTGACTTGGTAGTCCTTTCAATAGGCATGATGCCTAACGATAGCAGAAGGGTCTATATAGCGACAAAGACATGGATTTTACATCTTTTGAAAGTTGTACTTATCGAAAAGTTATTTTCGACGAAGTTCAAAGAGTTGACTACTGCAAGATTTTGATCTTCCGTAGTGATGTTTTAGTCTTTGCGGATAGTTCTAGCAAAAAGTTACATATTATGATATGGCAGTTGTATAACAAAATCAACTCTCCTCTCGAGGAAGTTTGATCAAGGATGTGTACTTGACACAGTCTGAGAGTTTTGTAAAATTCAAAAGGTTGCTAGAAAGGTATGCACACTTCAATGGTTGAAGTGAGCATAGCGAAGTTGAAATCTTTAGCTTAATGAAGTTATCAAAAGAGTTTGATTCCATCATGAATGATAAAGATGCTTATAGAGTTACAAGAAATTAAGTGGGAGCGCTATGACATATTTCCAATACTTTATGTAGATGACATATGGTTGATTGGAAAATATGTATTTTAAATTAACACGGTTAAGAATTTCGATTTCATATTGATGAAAGGCTTAGAAGATATTGGGCATCGATATCTATAAAAGATGGATTGATGCACCTGATATGATTGAAGCCAAATTACATAGATGAAATATTGAAGTAAGTCAATATCAAAATGACAAGAAGGAGTTCTTGTCACATGGAAAAGAATTGAGTAAGATTCAAGTGTTTTGACACATGATGAGCATAATGAAATTGAGATTTCGAAGTCATGTTTCCATGCTATGTACACAACCAGATGATTTCTATGCTATAAAATGTTATAGCAGGATAATTCATATGATGATTAGACAACAGTGGGAGAGATCCTTGTGTCATTTTAGAAATGCTAAGGATATGTTTTCCTATGTAGCAATGAAAAAATATTAGTTGTAATATGTTACACTAATAGTCTTGTCATTTATTCAAATAATTTTATCTCAATTAAAATACGTGATTGAAGGGTAGCACAATAGGCTGGAAGAAAGTTCCATGCTGGATTTGAAAGAGTTTCAAAATTAAAATATTGTGACAGATACTACAACAAAGGCTAAAGTATATCGTTGTGTTGACAACTGATAATAAGCGTATTTTGTGTCAAGGAGTTCTTTACTGAACTTGGTGAATTTCCAAGAATGCTGAAACTATGAAGCTACATTTTCACAATGTTAGTAACATCAGTTTAAGCTGAGGAATTAAGGTATCACCGGAACTTGGTGAATTTCCAAGAATGCTAACACTATGAAGCTACATTTTCACAATGTTAGTGACATTAGTTTAAGCTGAGGAATTATGTTTTCACCGATTGACCATATATATACAAAGCCATCTCATAAGAGAATGAGTGATGCGTGTAGACGTAAAGAACATGCAAATACAATAGGACCTGAGCAGTTCAGATCTTTTTGATAATGTTTACCACATGCGAAGCATGGTAATAACACTGGTACGCCATATTTTTTAAGTGCTTACAGACTAGATTATTGACTCTAGTGCAAGTGGGAGACTGAAGGGAATATGCCCGAGAGGCAATAATAAAATGGTTATTATCTTATTCCTTGTTTGTGATGAATGTTTACTTCTCATGCTAGAATTGTATTAACCGGAAACGTTGATACATGTGTGTAACACCCGGGGGATTTCCCCCCAAATAGGATTTGGTTGTTTTTCTTTTTTTTTGCATTGCATCATGCATCATTTGCACCTTTGCTTGCAAACCAATTCAAAAACAAAACAAAAATTCAAACCAATTTAAATTTTCAAACAATACACCTTTGTTTTTCAAATCAAATTGTTTCCATAAAAACTGATTTGAAATTAAAAATTTGCTTGGTTAATAAAAACCCCTTTTATTAACACCCTAATTTGAATTTCAAATTCCAATTCAAACATGAGCAGAATTTCAAAAATTTCAAAACTCAACTGTCATGCACTTGGGTAAATGACATGTTGAACTCAGTAAAAATATTGCATAAAATAAATAAGCAAAACCCTAAACCCCTTTCTTTTCTCTCTTATCTCTCTTTTACAAAAAAAAAAAAACCCAAAAGGGGGAGGCAGGCCAGCCCACCTACCACCCCGCACTTCCACTCCACCCCAGCCCACCAAGCCACCGTTTCGGCCTTTTTCTCCTCCTTCTTCCTCTTCCGTACCATCGTGACGACAGCATGGGAGAGCCACCGAGCTCAACCACTCCCACCTGCTTTCCCCCTCTCCTTATCTACCCAGCACCCCTCTCCCCTCCAAACCCTAGCCCCCTCCTCTCCATCCCGCGCCACCACCCTCCCTTCTTCCTCCTCCGTTATCTCCCTCCTTTCTGCTCATTTTTTTCTGTCTCTGAAACTCCACACGAACAGCAGCTCCGACGCCGTCAGAACCCACCTCACCGTCGACGCCGGGGCCCCCCTCGTGCCATACCGAGGCCGGGAATGGAACCCCCGTGCCCCGGCCTTCCTCCTCGCCACTTCCCCGGGCCGGAGACTCCCTAGGGAGGCCACGGGCCCCTCTTCCCCGCCGCCGGCCGACACCTGCCCGGGCGCCGATCGCCGCCTTCGTCAAGCGCCAGGCGATCCTCGAGCCGCGCCGTCGACCACCCCGAGGTGAGAACCCATCCAGGCTTAGGCCCTTTCTCCCCTTGCTCTGCGCTCGCCGTCGCGGGGCAGTCGTGAACCCGGCGGAAGTCCTCCGTCCGTCGCTGTCTCCATGGGCGCACACGGCGAGGCCGTCGCCGTGCTCCTTTCCCGTCACACGCGCGAGCACGCATCACGCACGCACACACGGCACGGCACACACATGCACCCATCGATGCCCACGGGACAGCACAGCCTCGGCGTTTCTCCCCGTCGCTCCTCTGTCCGTGTCATCGCGATAACTGAAGAACAAGGCTTCAGGTTTGCAGTTCGTCGGATTAGGCTTTATACAGTAGTCACACGTTAAAGAAGTTTACGCCCAGATCAAATCACAAGATCCGTAGCAGCCCAGTGGCAGCGCGTCCGTTCTGCACCCAGGCGACCCGAGTTCGAATCTCGGGTGAGGCAAGGCCTCCCTTTTTGTTCTTTTCCGCGCGCGGGAGTGGGACCTGCATGTCAGCCACTACCGGTGCCACGCAGATCCACCCGCGCATCGTCAGCTGCCGTGTGGCATCGGGCCCGCCTGCCAGCGGCAGTGGCTGGGATCCACCCCGGTGAAAAACCCCTCCGGATCTAGATATGGATCCACACTTTGCACCGAGCCCCTATCTTTTTCCTGTTTTGCACAGAAGCCCCTCCACGCACTGTTTCCTTCAAAGCAGGCCCCTGTATTTTGGCAGATTAGCCCCTAAACTTCTTTTGCCCATATCTTTCAAACCACATCTCCAAATAATTCAAACTTTATATGTATTCCATGCTAAATTAAATTCTCTACATGTTTAAACCATTTGTAGACTATTTTGAACATTCCAAATAGTTTCAAAAAAATTCAAATTCAAACAACCCTTTTCAAATTTGGTCAAATTCATAACTATTTCAAATTTAATTCAAATAGCACATGTAAAATATGTTTTCCATCCCATTTTTCATGAACTTTGCAAATATCAACTTTGTGTTCTGTTTTAAATAAATTAAATTGCTGAAAACAACTGTTTCTTAATTAATGCATTTAAAATTGTCAAATTAATAACTTGCTCATTTTAAATCCATTTTCAACAAATGAATAATGTATTCCATCTAAAATTTTGTGTTCTTTCCAAATATGAATTTTGTTATCTGTTTTGAACATTTAAAATTGGTGAAAACAAGAAGTGTTTGTTTAAATCATTTAAAATGCCAAAGTTCATAACTTGATAAATAAAATTCCAAACTTGGTAAACAACATATCAAACTGAAGCTATTGTTGTTTTCTTATTGTTTTCATCATCCATGCATCATTCTAATCAACTTTCACATGATGGTTATTTGTAGATCATTTAATTCAACATTAATTCATGGGCTTTTCCATATGCAATCCAAATTGCATATGGGCCCATTTAAATATGTTTACCATGTCAACTAGTTTATCTTTGATGCATCCTTAAACTTGTCATGCATCCATATCTTGATCATGTTGGATCTTTTGCCGTAGTAGTAGTTGTTGCATCCGGTGTTTGTTCTAGTTCGTTGCTTCTTCGCGGATAGGACGTTGAGACGATGTGAGCAACGACAAGTTCGGATGTACCTCTACTTGCTGGATCTCAGGCAAGTATACCCACTTGCTACCTATGGCTGCCTTTCATCACTTGTTACCGGTTGTTTCCGTTATCTTTATGCTAGTCTTATGATTCGATGCTTGTGTCTCGATCCTATCCTATGTTTACCTTGCAGCCATGATATAGCCTTCCTTCCACTTCCTATTACCTGTTGCTTGTTTACCTTGTCGGCCCTCGTGTCGTAGTTGCATGCTTAGTGTTGTTTGTGTTCAAGTCTTGTTGTCCTTTTTCATATCACCTGTTTAGTTGATAGTTGGGTTTCAATTTAATCAACAACATGTTAATGTTTTAGGTAATATTAATTTGATGATAAGACACCGGCAGGAGGCCCCGTGTGGTTTTGAGGCCTGCTAGTGTCGACCCTAATTAGGAAAAGGGTCTTGTCCTCCGATCCATGATGAGCGCACTAACCGCATGTGGGAAGTGAGTATGGGCGCCCCCCGCAATTCTGATTCAATTCGCATCTCGTCCAAATCGCCACACTTAGTTCGGGCTTTCCGTTTGATGCATGCATATGCAGGTGCGAGCCCTTGGCGCCAGGGTGGAACTTTTGTAGTCGGCATTTAGGGCGGTGTGGTCTTCCAGTGCTATGAGGGTCCCCCTTTTCTTCATGGGGGCTCGATTAGCCGCGCACGCACAACATGTGGTTCTTTGGGCTTGATGCAAAGAAGAGTTGGGTTGTGTTGAGTGCCTCGCTTGGTGGAAGGGCCTTTCCATCTGGCGGGTCATTCTTACGTGTACGGCCAAATTGGTGCATCCCTGCAGGGTTAAATCTTCTTGAGAAGCCGTGTTGTCCGCGGTTATGGATGACTTGGTGAAAGTGCTGGCTAACAAGTACTCAGACAACTTACACCTAATGATAATAACTTGACTAGTAATATAGTATTACCTTCACCATATAAATGAATGTCACCTTAATCAACCGTGTGAGTTTCCTTGGAGTGCTTCCTTAGTAGGGGGTAACACTGGATGGGTATTGTTTGGTGAGTAGTTGTAGTTGGTTCTGATACGCTCTCTTATCCCTTTCTATTAGCCGGAAGTTGTAGTGCGTCTCTATAGTTAGTTAGTGCAGCCCGCTGCCGCTTCTTTGCAATAATCCCTTCCTTTCCGTTGTACCCAAAGTATTTGTACCTTGTGACGATTGGTTACGCTGGTATCTTGTGAGTATGGTTTATCCACTTGCCAGTACTTAACCGTACTGACCCACGAATCCATTTCGTGGCTGCATATTCCACATTGCAGTCAACAGGTTTGAAGTCTGACGACGTTAGCTTGGGAATCCCTCCGGCTTGGCCTGGGCAGGGATTGGACGCCATCGGTTATCTTCAGGACTCTTAGTCCAATTTGTATCTTGTCCGTAGCCGGACGCTATGTTGTTTCTTCCGTTGTTATTTGGATCTTTGTATTGTATCAGTTGTATCCTTGACTCGTTTGAATCGTCTTGTATATATCTTTTCTGTTGTTGTTGCGGGATATTCGTGAACTGTTGTAATGTTATCACAAGTGGCAACCTGAAATCGGTTATTATGTGGATTTTGGCGGAAATGCTGAAATCTACATAGTGCCCGATCTCGGGGCGTCACAAATGGTATCAGAGCCAGGTTCCGATTCCCAATGTTGTTTTGATACGAATGGTTGTCGAAGCAACGGGTCCGCAAAGCCTGTAGGATAACCTCGCTAACGGTCGTTGTTTCTCGAGTGTCAAAAACTATTTCTGCCAAACTATTTTGGAAACATCTCAAAAGGATTCTTGTTTTCTCCTTATCTCTATTCTATTTCTCCTCTCACCTTATTTGTTTTGGAGTCTCCCCTCTTGTCTATCTTTCAAAGTGATAGGATCCTACGTGGGTGGACGTTCTCTTAGCCTTTAACCTAATAGGTTCGATCATCGGAAGATTCCTGGTGAGAGAAGATCGTCATCAACCCGAGCCAGATTCTTTTGTTAGTGGTGTCGAGAAGAAGAGATCCGCCCAATGACCCGAGAAATCAACCGCAGCACGAAGACTCCGTAGTTGACACCTCTCTTCCCCTTGCCTTGGGTGGATTGCGAGGGCGCAATCCCTTGTTAGTGGTGTCGTCTGTAACACCCGGGGGATTTCCCCCCAAATAGGATTTGGTTGTTTTTCTTTTTTTTTGCATTGCATCATGCATCATTTGCACCTTTGCTTGCAAACCAATTCAAAAACAAAACAAAATTTCAAACCAATTTAAATTTTCAAACAATACACCTTTGTTTTCAAATCAAATTGTTTCCATAAAAATTGATTTGAAATTAAAAATTTGCTTGGTTAATAAAACCCCTTTTATTAACACCCTAATTTGAATTTCAAATTCCAATTCAAACATGAGCACAATTTCAAAATTTTCAAAACTCAACTGTCATGCACTTGGGTAAATGACATGTTGAACTCAGTAAAAATATTGCATAAAATAAATAAGCAAAACCCTAAACCCCTTTCTTTTCTCTCTTATCTCTCTTTTACAAAAAAAAAACCCAAAAGGGGGAGGCAGGCCAGCCCACCTACCACCCCGCACTTCCACTCCACCCCAGCCCACCAGGCCACCGTTTAGGCCTTTTTCTCCTCCTTCTTCCTCTTCCGTACCATCGTGACGACAGCAGGGAGAGCCACCGAGCTCAACCACTCCCACATGCTTTCCCCCTCTCCTTATCTACCCAGCACCCCTCTCCCCTCCAAACCCTAGCCCCCTCCTCTCCATCTCGCGCATCCACCCTCCCTTCTTCCTCCTCCGTTATCTCCCTCCTTTCTGCTCATTTTTTTCTGTCTCTCAAACTCCACACGAACAGCAGCTCCGACGCGTCAGAACCCACCTCGCCGTCAACGCCGGGGCCCCCCTCGTGCCATACCGAGGCCGGGAATGGAACCCCCGTGCCCCGGCCTTCCTTCTCGCCACTTCCCCGGGCCGGAGACGCCCTACTGAGGCCACGGGCCCCTCTTCCCCGCCGCCGGCCGCCACCTGCCTGGGCGCCGATCGCCGCCTTCGTCAAGCGCCAGGCGATCCTCGAGCCGCGCCGTCGACCACCCCGAGGTGAGAACCCATCCAGGCTTAGGCCCTTTCTCCCCTTGCTCTGCGCTCGCCGTCGCGGGGCAGTCGTGAACCCGGCGGAAGTCCTCCGTCCGTCGCTGTATCCATGGGCGCACGGCGAGGCCGTCGCCGTGCTCCTTTCCCGTCGCACGCGCGAGCACGCATCACGCACGCACACACGGCACGGCACACACCTGCACCCATCGATGCCCACGAGACAGCACAGCCTCGGCGTTTCTCCCCGTCGCTCCTCTGTCCGTGTCATCGCGATAACTGAAGAACGAGGCTTCAGGTTTGCAGTTCGTCGGATTAGGCTTTATGCAGTAGTAACACGTTAAAGAAGTTTACGCCCAGATCAAATCACAAGATCTGTAACAGCCCAGTGGCAGCGCGTACGTTCTGCACCCAGGCGACCCGAGTTCGAATCTCGGGTGAGGCAAGGCCTCCCTTTTTGTTCTTTTCCGTGCGCGGGAGTGGGACCTGCATGTCAGCCACTACCGGTGCCACGCAGATCCACCCGCGCATCGTCAGCTGCCGTGTGGCATCGGGCCCGCCTGCCAGCGGCAGTGGCTGGGATCCACCCCGGTGAGAAACCCCTCTGGATCTAGATCTGGATCCACACTTTGCACCGAGCCCCTATATTTTTCCTGTTTTGCACAGAAGCCCCTCCACGCACTGTTTCCTTCAAAGCAGGCCCCTGTATTTTGGCAGATTAGCCCCTAAACTTCTTTTGTTCATATCTTTCAAACCACATCTCCAAATAATTCAAACTTTATATGTATTCCATGCTAAATTAAATTCTCTACATGTTTAAACCATTTATAGACTGTTTTAAACATTCCAAATGGTTTCAAAAAAATTCAAATTCAAACAACCCTTTTCAAATTTGGTCAAATTCATAACTATTTCAAATTTAATTCAAATGGCACACGTAAAATATGTTTTCCATCCCATTTTTCATGAACTTTGCAAATATCAACTTTGTGTTCTGTTTTAAATAAATTAAATCGCTGAAAACAATTGTTTCTTAATTAATGCATTTAAAATTGTCAAATTAATAACTTGCTCATTTTAAATCCATTTTCAACAAATGAAATATGTATTCCATCTAAAATTTTGTGTTCTTTCCAAATATGAATTTTGTTATCTGTTTTGAACATTTAAAATTGATGAAAACAAGAAATGTCTGTTTAAATCATTTAAAATGCCAAAGTTCATAACTTAATAAATAAAATTCCAAACTTGGTAAACAACATATCAAACTGAAGCTATTGTTGTTTTCTTATTGTTTTCATCATCCATGCATCATTCTAATAAACTTTCACATGATGGTTATTTGTAGATCATTTAATTCAACATTAATTCATGGGCTTTTCCATATGCAATCCAAATTGCATATGGGCCCATTTAAATATGTTTACCATGTCAACTAGTTTATCTTTGATGCATCCTTAAACTTGTCATGCATCCATATCTTGATCATGCTGGATCGTTTGCCGTAGTAGTAATTGTTGCATCCGGTGTTTGTTCTAGTTCGTTGCTTCTTCGCGGATAGGACGTTGAGATGATGTGAGCAACGACAAGTTCGGATGTACCTCTACTTGTTGGATCTCAGACAAGTATACCCACTTGCTACCTATGGCTGCCTTTCATCACTTGTTACCGGTTGTTTCCGTTATCTTTATGCTAGCCTTATGATTCGATGCTTGTGTCTCGATCCTATCCTATGTTTACCTTGCAGCCATGATATAGCCTTCCTTCCACTTCCTATTATCTGTTGCTTGTTTACCTTGTCGGCCCTCGTGGCGTAGTTGCATGCTTAGTGTTGTTTGTCTTCAAGTCTTGTTGTCCTTTTTCATATCACCTGTTTAGTTGATAGTTGGGTTTCAATGTAATCAACAACATGTTAATGTTTTGGGTAATATTAATTTGATGATAAGGCACCGGCAGGAGGCCCGGCGTGGTTTTGAGGCCTTCTAGTGTCGACCCTAATTAGGAAAAGGGTCTTGTCCTCCGATCCATGATGAGCGCACTAACCGCATGTGGGAAGTGAGTATGGGCGCCCCCCGCAATTCTTAGTAGGGGTGAATGTCACCATATAAATGAGTTTCCTTGGGTTGCTTCCTTAGTAGGGGGTAACACTGGATGGGTATTGTTTGGTGAGTAGTTGTAGTTGGTTCTGATACGCTCTCTTATCCCTTTCTATTAGCCGGAAGTTGTAGTGCGTCTCTGTAGTTAGTTAGTGCAGCCCGCTGCCGCTTCTTTGCAATAATCCCTTCCTTTCCGTTGTACCCAAAGTATTTGTACCTTGTGATGATTGGTTACGCTGGTATCTTGTGAGTATGGTTTATCCACTTGCCAGTACTTAACCGTACTGACCCACGAATCCATTTCGTGGCTGCATATTCCACATTGCAGTCAACAGGTTTGAAGTCTGACGACGTTAGCTTGGGAATCCCTCCGGCTTGGCCTGGGCAGGGATTGGACGCCATCGGTTATCTTCAGGACTCTTAGTCCAATTTGTATCTTGTCCGTAGCCGGACGCTATGTTGTTTCTTCCGCTGTTATTTGGATCTTTGTATTGTATCGGTTGTATCCTTGACTCGTTTGAGTCGTCTTGTATATATCTTTTCTATTGTTGTTGCGGGATATTCGTGAACTGTTATAATGTTATCACAAGTGGCAACCTGAAATCGGTTATTATGTGGATTTTGGCGGAAATGCTGAAATCTGCATAGTGCCCGATCTCGGGGCGTCACAATGTGTGATTAATAAACAAACAATGGTTCCTAGTAAAACCTCTCTTTTAACTAGCTCGTTGATTAATAGATGATCAAGGTTTCCTGATCATGAACATTGGATGTTATTAATAACGGGGTCATGTCATTAGAAGAATGATGTGATGAACATATACCCAAAGAGAATATAGCAATGCGATCAAGTCATTTAGTTTACATTGTTATATCAAACATACAAAGTAACTTATTCCTTAGACCATGAGATCATGTCAATCGCTGATACCGGAAGAGTGCTTTGATGGCATCAAACGTCACACCGTAACAGGGTGACTATAAAGGTTTCATTAAGTATTTGGAAAGTATTAGTTGACGATCATGGATCAAGAGTGGAATTTGTCCATCCAAATGATGGAGAGATATACTCTGGGCCCTCTCGGTGATATCACATCGAAGCCGCTTGCAAGCACGTGATATGATCACAAGGATGTTATATCACGGGAACGAGAAAAGAGTACTTGTCGGTAACGAGATTGAACAAGGTATGGTTGATACCAATGATCGAATCTCGGGCAAGTAAAATATCGCGAGACAAAGGGAATAGTTCACGACATTGTTGGTTCACACGATCACGAGAGTCATCGTTGAATATATAGGAGTCATCACGGATCTCCAGATCCCGCTGTTGATTATTGATCGGAGAGGAGTCTCGATCATGTCTATCTTATTCGCGAACCGTAGGGTGACACACTTAAGGTTCGATGATGCGTTTGAGAGGATACGGAATATCGAAGAATATTTTGGGCAGCACCGAGATTGTTTCGGGGAAAATTGAAATAGTTCAAGGGGTTTTTCGTCGAATGGTTGTTAATAGAATTAACAAATGATTCGAGGTGCTATATGCAAATGTTTGTTAATGGAATTAACAAATATAAATAAAGAAATAAAAATGTTTTATTTATTTATTAAAAGAAAACCTTTGGATTTTCCAAGTGGGAAATAATGGGAAAGTGAGTGGAGGTGAGTGGAGTGTCCACTCACATGATGAGGGAAGAGGTGGGGGCACACCCATGGGCTGGCCGCACCCCCCTTGGGCTGCCTCCCCCTCTCCTGTAAAAGGAGGGTGAGAGCTCTCCCTCCTTCACACACTTGGCCACTTCCCTTTCCCTCCACCCGCTGCTCTATTTCATGGTCTCCGGCTTGGCGAAGCCCTGACCGTGGGATTCTTCTTCACCACCACGCCGTCGTGCTGCTGGATTTTTGCGAGGGATCCTCTACTTCCGCGCCCCGCTGGAACAAGGGAACGGAGGTCGTCATCAACCGTACGTGTGACCGATCACGGATGCACCGCCGGATTGCGGTGCCCATCTTCTCGCTATCGGGATCGGTGTGAGTACGACTACGCCAACAACGAGATTTGATCTCGTACCACTTTGAGTCTTCGAGGGTATGTGTTCTCCTTAACCCTCTCGTTTCCCGTTGCACTTCGTCTCCTAGATTAGATCTTGGCCTTTCGGGTGTCTCTCGCGTAGGAAATTTTTTGTTTTCTATGCAACGAACCCTTCACTTCTCCTCACCCTGGAAACGCTCTATCATACGCATGTTTATTACATCAACATTTTCATTCTTCGTGGAAAGGATTGCTCGAGATGTCATGTATCCCGTTTTAGCCATATTGTTGTCTAGGGAAGGAAACACGTGGTCGATCAGCTTCTCTATGCCGGCCACCTTGCATGTCGAAGCCACGCAGATATCTTCAGGTAGTTGGATGTTTCCTTCCTCGTCATTTTCCTTGGTGCCATTGCCTACCCTCAATAGGTATTCTGCGAACCCTCGATCGTTATGATCCCTCATGTTGGTGACGATCCTTAGCTGGCGTATGCTCTTCCAGAGGTATGAACTACGCAGGGTCGCGTCGATTATCTGACCTCGTGACCCTTTCCGGACTACCGGAAGCACCTGCCTAAAGTACCCACCAAAGACGATAGTCTTCCCCCCGAAAGTTCGATCCTCACATCCCATTACATCGCGCATGTTGTTGTCCAATGCCTCAATTGTCTGCCTCTTTGTCATGGTGGCCTCGTCCCAAAGGATGAGCGAAGCCATCTCCAGGAGCTTGGCTGTCCCACTCTCTTTGGTGAAGTTGTATGATGCCCCTTCTTCAATGGTTAGTGGTATCTTGAACCTCGAGTGGGCGGTCCTGCCTCCAGGCATGATAGAAGCAGCAAAACCAGACGTCGCTGTGGCCACCGCGATCTTTCTCGCACGTCGAACCCTTTCTAGCAGCGCCCTATACAAGTAGGTCTTCCCAGTGCCTCCCGGGCCATCGACAAAGAAGACACCCCCTTTGTTGTCGTCAACTGCCGTCAGTATCTCGTCATAGGCAATCCTCTGCTCAGGGTTTAGTGAGGACTCCATGGATAGTTCGTCCTCATCAACCTCGATAGTGGTTTCCTCGATGACCTCCCTGATCTCTCCATTGGGGTTGTCATAAGTCTCGTCGATGTCAGGAAGAGGGAACGACGTTATGTCCTTGCCCATGGACTGGAGCATTCCCTTGATATCAAGCAACACCATCTGCTCCACCGCAATTGGGCATGTGTGTCGTTGCCTATAGTCATCAGACATCGCTTCAAGGTGCCTATCCCAAAGACTCCGCACGTCGCCAAGCTCGCAGAATACCAAGATCGTTGCAAAAGGCCTCCTGAGCGAAACTGGCATGGCCCACTGCTCTGACTCGGTAAGACAATCGTCGAGCGTATTGTCCGCCTCAATGAGACTCCTCCTCTCTGCGGCCTCACGGAAGGTATCACATAGCAAACCATCCACAGTTTTTAGGTCTTCGAACAATGTTGAGCCTGGTACGTGGTTTAGAAGCACTCTTAGAAAGTATCGCTCCCCCTCGGCCGGATTGGCTGACACGATTCGGCCTACTTGGTAACCCTGTTTTCTTTTCTTCCAATACTTTGTTCTTTGCCATGTGAACCTTCCCGGAAAGTCCTTGTATAGAATATCTCGAGCCCACACATGCTCGTGGTTAGCGATGAAATACTCCGTCAACATAGACTTCGACGCATTATCACTGACGACGAGATCATTCAGGTTCTCTCCCTCCTTGAATGTGACCATGTGCATGTTTGGAAGATGTAGCGGCAACTGCAGAACTGACGGGTGATTCTCACAGAGGGTGAATCCGAATATCCTCCACATTGCCTCCGGTGGAGTTACCCACCTTGCTTCAATGAATCTCTTTATCTCATCTATGTTACCATCAACATCGGGCTGGTCGATATTGAATGAAGTTTGATCGTGGCCCTTGTATATATACTTATATAGGTACTTGACGGCCTTTATGCTGGAGCACACCTCCACGTTGATGTGGCAGTTGAACATCCGTAGGAGGAAAGGGTTGTACGGCACAACCCATCTAGTGTCCAGCATTTGACGATGGACCTTCGCTGAGCGAACATCTTTTCGTCTTCGGTAAACATGATATGAGTTTTTTCCTTGTACAGTGGTCTCATTGAACTCTCGTGGGTATCTGCATTTGCACGACCCCTCTTCCATGCACACGTTGTTGGGATTCAGGACCCCGCATGGTCCGTGCATCATATGCTTGACGACCATGGCATAGAGCTCCGGATATTTATGCTTGTCTGGGAGCTCGGCAGATATGAGACAATCGTACTGCTCTGGCACAACAAGCTTATATCTTGAATCCATAATCAATAGGAAATGGGCATGCGGGAGGCCCCTCTTTTGGAACTCTACGACATAGACGTACACCTTCACGACGCCCAAGATATTTTCCTTGGTTAGCATATATTTCATCATCTCCACCTTGGCCCTGAACACTTGGGCCACAAGGTCTGGTCGATCCTGTGGGGTTTGGCCTGGAAGTAACTCATCTTGTATCTCCTGCCAATTTGGGTTGCAAGTCATTGTGAGGAAGATGTCAGGCTTGCCGTACGTCTGCACCAATGCCATGGCAACCATATGCCTCCGCTTCATGTCACGGAAGCCCCCCTGGAATGACCACGGAAGAACTATCCTAGTGCCAACAGCACTCGCTCGTGTCTCCCCTGCCGTGATGCTATCGACAACGCCTTTGTATAAGTCAGCACGTAGCTATGACTGGTGGTCTCTGATCCATTTTAACCTGCATCCCTCGATCTTTATGTACATGTCGACCCCCCACTGTTGGAACAGACGCCCTCCATGCAGTATGGGGTTGAATATTGCAGGACGCGTCTGTAGCCTATAACAGTAGTAATCCCTGACGGAGACGCATAAGCGTCCACCTCCCTCTGCATGAAGCATTTGAAAAATGAAGGTTAGACAAAATTATAGAATGATTCATTATCTTAAAAATACACAAGCATCTCAAATAGGCCAACCTTCATCATCATCACGGTCTGCTCTGGGGAGTTGTACATCATGCTAGGAATTATCACGTTTAGGAATATTTGGATGCCATCCGATCTCCCCCTTTGGGAAGAAGAGGGGATATGAGAGCGGGTCGTAGCACCCTTGTGTGGCTTGTATGTTGTACTTCTCATTATTGTTTCCATAGAGGTTAATGTTGCGTTTGAATCTATTTGTCAGTTCGCTACCCTCAACCCATATAGCAGCCACCTCTGATGATAATGGTAGATTGTATCTTCGTTGGTCTAGCTTCTGGTCAATGTTCCGATAATCCCGGAGATTGTCCCTATGGGCTCCCAAACTCCTAAATTGCTCGGGGTAGGGGTTTCCTCTCATGATGTTCGTCAAATTTCGGACAACCTCCTGGTCCAGTTGCTTAGTGGCTTCCTTGCGATGGGTCACGTTGGGGTCGTCGTCGTAGAAGTACAATTGCAGATGTTCCGGACGAGAACGAGGACCGAACGATTGCACTTTGTGGTGCAGAGTGTCGCTCGCCCGAAATGTGTAAACACCAGACCTCATGTTCGTGCAACTATTGTCGAGGCTGACACCAAGAGTTGTGAAGGAGAAGTGGCCGTTGAAAAATCTTATGCTCTCCCGAAAATGTCGAGAGTCTGCATCCGCGCTAGACCATAACCTCATCAGCTCCGGGATAGGTTCTCGTTCAGCCAGCTCGATTTGTCCATTTCGGCAGCAGAAACTATCAGTCTCGTACTCAAACTTATTGGCCTTACAGTGGCCACAGTCAGGGACTTTCTTCAAGATGTGGGTGCTATTTGGTAGGTTCGAGTACACAAAGTCAAAAGGATCAACAGATTCTAGGCCGGATGAGTCTGTCCGACCATGAAGGCCCACATCGTCATCGTCAGAACGTACAAGCATAGTGGGTCACAACAAGATTTGCATCTTAACTCCTAAAAGAGACGGCCAATGGAAAGGTTGGCAGACGTACCTTCACCAGAAAATAGGTAATACTCATCATCCATGAAGTCTTCAGGGACATCATTCACGTCCATTAGCCTGCTAAGGAAGGCCTCCTTGTCACCTACGATGTTTTTAAGCCTATAAGTAATTGTTCGATGAGTATTAACATAAGACACATAGTAAAAATGGGAGAATCACCATCGGTTCCAATGGTGTAGTCCGACTTGCTCCCTGGAGGGGATATGGGAGGTGAAGAATCTCCCTCTCCCATGGGTGATGTGTGTGGGCTCGATGTTGGCTTTACCACTGCCAAAGCAGATCATTTGGGCGCGGCATTGCGATGGATTGGGCACAAGGGATATTACGCCTAGCTGCGGCGGTTGCCTTGCGCCGAGCTAGCAAGGCCACCCTATCATTTTCAGGCATGCTCTGCCACTGTGCTCTTCGGTTGGCGTTCATCTCTAGCCTCTTCTCGGATGTTATATTTTTTCTAGACTGCTTTTCGTAGGCATTCCTTTCGTCAAAGGACAAATTTTTTCTAGTTGTGCTTCGCCGTACGTTATTCTCCTTCTTATCTTTGGCATAGGCTGCTCTTCGACGGGCATTAATTTCTTACTTTTGCTCGGCGGTCAAGCTATTTCATCGAGCTCTATCACGTTCACGTCTTGCTCGATTTCTATCTTCTGGACTATCCGAAAATGGTTGCATTTTTCCTGCCATCATCGTAGCTGAACTTCCAGCAACATCATTGACATGTTTGCTACCTGAATGGTGTACCACATTTCCAAAAATAATTAGACGTACAACCAAGTGGGCAACAATATATTTTGCTACCACGGAAAGTGTCTACCATTTGGACGTCCGCCTGGGAGTATGACGGTGCTTGTAAGGTTACTTTGAGTTTGAATTGTAAATGGAGTACGGAATTCAATATGGCCCTCTTCTTCATCAGATGACGAAATAATTGGAGTGTTAGAAGGCTCATGTATAGACGATCCTGTAGGAGGGCGTGGCACACTGGTCGTGCGGGATCGCTTTGAAGAACCATACTCAGTAACCACTGTTCAAACAATAATTCAAAAAACATGACCCACGTTATTGTAAATTATGTCACATGTGCCGAATACAATTTATTAACACGTAACAAAAAATATCTTGCAAATGGCAACCTTCTTTTCCCTTCAACGATGGTTGGTTTGGATGTGACATCTTGTACTTATATATTTTGTAATCCAGTCCAAGGCTCTGATATCCTCCTTTTATTTTACATGCTTGATTGTAGTGTTGTAAAGCATGAGTACCCATATGCAGTTAGCTAACCAATGGAAATGAGAGCATGCAGTGATGTATAAAGAATGCGCCAAAATTGTGACAATTTGCCAACTATGTACGAGGTCAGTTGCACGGCCGCCGCAATCTGCCGCCGCAATCTGTATAAATGGGAGGATGCTGAATGTGAGTTGGAAGCTGAGAATTTTTGTAGATTTTGGTGATGTTCGCCACGTGTTGGCAAACAAGAAAACGGAAATGTTCATTCTACTCTAGGCCAAGTAAATAGAAATCCGACGCCTGCTCTAGTGACAAAAACCTCAGAAGGGATGGTGTGGTCTTGATAGATGCATATATCCTTGGATTTATCATGTGCCACCTAAAATATCAATGATAATACTCAAGCATTTGCACAATAAAGATATCTCAACATTTTTTCCGCAATAACATAAGGAACATATAAAATTGAAGCTCCTTACATATATCCTTGGATTATCACACACATGTACAAACATCCAGAAAAACTAAAAATCCATACACATAGACAAACATGATGCTAACACAACTTCCATGATAATAGACAAAACAACCATGATCAATCATGTTGGATAGACAGAAGACATCTCCTATATCTACTGTTTGTATCGAGCATCCTTCTTAGCCCACACTGCTGCCAGGAAAGACCACCTCCTCTCCAGAAATTGTTTTACGAACCTCATGTCAATAGCTCCACTAATAATTTTTTGGCGGATGTCTGCAGATTTACACCTGAACTCAATATAATCTGTCATCTATATACTTTTTTTTATTTTGTCTTACGTGGAAATTACTCACCGCGAAGTGGCTGTGACGCAAGATGATCTGGGTTGAATGCAAAGTTTGTGTGCTCCGACGTATTCAGATCACCTATTTTTAAGTTGAACAATTATAAGATGTTTCATAAACTTCTAGTAATTAGATACGCAGGATTAATGGAAGCACATAAAATCAATTACCAAATTCTTTATCTTTCATCAGCATAGTTGCAAGGACAATTGGGTTACCGTCTTGAGCTGTTGACCACAGGTAAGAGTTTTGAACTAATTTGCAACCCCAAATGCCAACAGCAATAAGATTGCCCCTACAGTTCGAATTTCATGACATATCATTTAGAAACAACATTTGATTTGTAACTAAAACAATTGGGATGTTTATATGTACCAGGCGTCCATGAAGATGGCCTCTCTATACTTTGTGTACCTCCCAATGCTTTCGAGTTGACAAGAGTGAACAACTATGCCAACTATATCTGTACAAAATTTAAACTTCTCAATTTTGAATACTGAAGTTGTTTTGGTTTTTGTGAGCATTATAGTTGAGATAGATACACAGTACATACCTACAAAGGTTTTATTTCGACGCTGGACAAATTCCGAAAATGGCATCAAGTGTTTTGGGAGTACTGGGAACTCAAGAGGAAGTGAAGGCTCAACAACTGTCTGTTGATTAAAGTAGCACTCATACTCGTGTCGAATCGCTCTAAACTCCACATCTTCCATGTTAGGACTAATTTTAACCCTGTGGAAAACATACTTGCAACCAGGCTCTAGTATCCGGTTAAATCGCTCTACTTCAGCGTGTCCCCAAACATTTGCTTCCATTTTAGCCCCCTTTGAATGTGTTTGAAAAGATAAGGCAAGGTTGTGGTTAAAATATCTTTACATTTAAACAATTTGTTATCAAATGTGTTTGGTACTTACATTTTTATCCATAAGAATAAATGAAATGTGGTCGGCATATGAATTAGGACGAAATTTTACTTCCACCCTCACACAAATGCTCCATTTTGTGAAGGTATCTCCATACTCAATGTCATCAAAATCCTTAAACTTAGGGATCGGTGGGTTTGAAGTGATGCCCGCATAGGTACGATTACTTCTAAGGTTTCTGGGTTCCATCTACACAAGAAAGGGGCTAAAGGTTTATTAATGGTAGCACACCGCCATGGACAAATATTTCTTCCCTATATATGCATGAAAACTGGAAATTAGCACAGTATAAAAAGTGTATACCACAACCAAAAACATTCGTGTATTAGGCAGACAGCATATGTAGGAGCAAGATTTGCACTCAAAAAATGATAAGGAAAAAGAAACAGACACCTTAAAGCAGCAACAAGCTTGCAGGTAGATATGACTCACATAGAGCACATGAAAATCCAAAAAATTTACGAAAAATAAGACACACAGACAGAGAAAGAACTCATAAAGAAACATAGAATAGTACATCAACAATGTTTAGATCACCTAAGATATAATAGAGAAGTAAGAGTTATCTCACCTGAATGCTTGGGAACCAATCAATAGAAGAATCCTTATGGGAATTGTTGTTTTCTTGAACCGTTGAACGGGGATGTCGACTTCACAGATTTCACAACTATTCTTCCAGTTCTCTTGAGCCTAGACTCTCCCCCAAAAAAGGAACTCACTTATTAACCCAGGTTAGAGTATAAATATGATATGATCAATTGCCAAAAAGGGGAAACTGCAGTGCCTCTCTAAAATTGAATAATCATAATGACATAGCTAAGTATGGTGAAAAAACCTTGAGAAATATGTGTGGCAGAGCACGGTTACTACTCTGATGACTGTTTTTTCTGTAAGAGATTCTCGCTGATTCTTAGCAACAGGCAGAGGCAGACGTACAAATAATGATAAAATAAAGTATAGGGCCAATGTGTAGTGTGTGACTCACTTTCTTCAACTAATCAGCATGCAAATTCTAGTGTATACAAATACAGACTTAACACTGAATGGCACTAATGTGTTCAGGGAAAGCTAAGATTGGACATCATAGATATGATAGGTCCTTATGTGTTATAAGGTGTTCTGTACACACTCTGGATGTTGACATTTTCATCGTGCTTGAGTGAGTGTACAAAAAATATGCATCAACTCCTAATTATCCGAAGCAATATGTGTTGGTCTCACCAAATAGACTCATGTTTACTAAGATCACTGTAGACTCTGAATTATTTCGGTATGAAATCAGAGATAAGTACTGTATGTCTACAAATCCATATGTAAAGCAATCAGTATGAAGCAATAAGAGGAGACATCCATTGAAAACAAATTTACTGGTCAGTGAGCTTCTTCGTGGACAGGCCGAGCAATCTACATATATAGAGTATTATCTGTAGACTGTCTATTTCAGTATGACAAACCAGGCCCCTATCATGGAGAAAATGCTACACTGAAGATGGATGGTAAGATGGCTAGTCTGCTTTATTAGATAGTGAAGCTAGAACATCATAACATAAGGTTGCAGGCTTGCAGCTAGACATGCACACAGTGGCAGACTGTGAGTCTTCTTCCCAAGATTAGTTTTCTCTAAAGTTCTGTTTTATTGAATTGTGTGTTAGGTAGCTAGAGTGTGCAAATCCATTTGATCTCACTTTGCAGTAGCGCACTGGATGTTAATAATTTTCAAAAAAAAATGTTCCAGCTATTTCCTTCAAATTTGTGCAGAAATTTCACATCATACAAAACTGTAATTTGTAGTATTTCACATAATAGTTAGTTCAGAATTAAAGAATATTTTCATACACCATGTCCACTCCCAACAGAGTGCACGCACACATATATGAATGATGATAAGAGGCAGTATTACTACCGGAACGAATCTAGTTGACTCAATTTGACTATTAGGACAAGGAATACGGTGGTACTGAAGACAGGGCAGCAACACAATAATTCTGAGTACCCATCAAGGCAACCATATTTGGAAGAAATACTTAGTATAAAGCTGTGTCGATACATGTTAGTTGTAAAGCCTGGTACAGATAGAACATATTCCAGTAAGGAATAAATCAACATTTTGTAGAAAATAGTTTAATTAAGGTACTTCTCCTACTACCAACTTTCTGGTTGCATGGTTCAACATTTTTCCCTTTAACTACTTTGAACCTCACACTACCGCAAGGTGCTAGTGATCCCAAAAACAGCCAGGGGAATTTGGATGGGGATGGATGCAATTTGGGGTGTGTATGCAGCTGTGCAATTTAGGGTGTCTATGCATTGGTGCAATTTTCTATCCTGGGCTTGCAGTGGTTGATCAATTGACTGAGCATCATGCTTGATCATAATACAATACCAAATCATATATCTAAGAATTTTCAACAAAAGAAAACAAGGAAATATGTTGTTCCTCCAATGCATCAAGCCAAAAAATTGTAAAACCATCGCAGACTTTCAGATCAATTAGAAGTCAAGGACATAATTGGGCATTCAACTAAACAATTCAACAACAAGATTTAACCTGTAGATCTGTGTATCAGAGCAATATCAACTGATAGAACACGGACAAATTCCCAAAGGTCCCAGGGGAGCGAAATAGGCAGACATAGACAAAGCTTGAAGAAGACAATTGGACCTGAATCAAAAGTTTTTTCATGATTCAAATTAGGCTTCTTAATTAGCTTTTGCAGTTTGGAATCCAAAGTTTTGTAAACAAGTAGAGCAACATTACCACCCTTTCAAAACGCGAACATGATCTACTTACACGGAGCAGCAGGTGGGTACTCGTTCAAGATCAGCTGACGTGGACCTACCTGCAAGCAGAACAAATTCAGACTGTCAACATGGATGGTCAGGACAGCGGCCGGGTGGAGGAAGAAGAAGAGCGGCGTCGAAGGGTGTAGGTACCGCTGTCGGAGCAAGGGGTGTTCAGCGAGCAGCAGGGACATCGGAGCAGGTCGCGGACAGAGGCGGAGAGAGAGACGGGGAACCGTAGCGCGGCTGCGTGCAGGCCGACATGCAGCACGCCGCCGGCAACGTGCTCGGCCTTGAACTCGCGCTCGTCTCCGTCGGCGAACAGGAGGACGGCGCCCGCTAGCAACTTTCGTAGGAGACCAGGTGGTCGTTCTGCTAGTTGCAAAGCTGCGTCAGGGCAAGCGATGGTGGCGGTAGGAGACCGGAGATGAGGATGCGAGAGGACGTGAGGAAGGCGAGGCATACCTTGTTTGTACCGGTTGAGCGCAGCAACGAGCTCCACGATCTCCATTGAAATGCGGTTGCCGTTGGACCGATTGGAACGTGGCGGCGGTTGCCATTGGAAGCGTTGACCACAACAGAAAGGGGAGCGACGGATCCAGCGCGGGTGGTTCCCGCAGAAGCTAGTGCTGGCGTTGTTGCGCGACCGATTGGGGCCTGGTGCAGATCGACGGGGGATGGTGGCTGGGTGGTGGGGATTTCAGATTCTGGAGGAGGCGGACTGTCTGGTCACGCGTGCAGTCGTTGTGGTTCCACCCAGCTCCTCTTTTTTTTTTGCTTTGATTGTTTTTGCTGCGGGGAAGTTATACCGGGGTTCCAGGTTTGTTTTTGTCTATTTTCTTTTTTCAGGCTTTTGCGGGAAGGTGCGGCCGTGCGGGAAGGGCGAGACGACGTACGACCATCACGACGAAGTGAGCTTTAATATAGTTTAGATAAGTTTTGGAGTGTCCTTGAAGAGACCATTCGTACCCTGAATTTTCTTTGGTAAAATGCAGTGTGAGGGATGCAAAAGACCGGTAAATCTCTCATGAACAATTGTTTTTTCTTATATGATAAACAATTTTCTTTTGTTAGAACTAATGATAGTCAATTACAATTGATGGCTTTCAAAATCTGATCATATTCTCCATATGTCGTTCCTGGATACTAAACATTCCACTGCCTTAGAAGCTGTTGAACAATTTTTATTGGGGGACCATGACATTAATTTTGTATTCCTACTGACAAGGTTTGGGTCTAATATTTCAGGAAGCAAGTAAATGCATGTACAAGTCCTTTCCGTTAAGCCTCCTTTGGGGCTCTTTTTGGTGGTTCTATACTGCTGGAGATAACTGTGGATTTCAGAATATAAGAATATGTTAGATCACACTAGCTCTTTATCTTGGAATGAATCTCCACTAATATTAAAAGATCCAGACTGGCAGATCCAAATAATAAGGACCTTCAGATCGTTCGTTTGGACGCTCCAGATTCGCACTAAAACAGTGGTCGGACGCACCCCTACACCGCTAATCAAACCGCTCGGTGATAAAAATCATGTGTCTTCCCCGAAAAAAAAATCCCATCACACTGTTGCCGTTACCACACGACCCCTCCCCGCCCACCGCCTACCTGGAAGGTTGCCTCCGCCACCGCCTTCGCTGTCGTTGCTCTGGTTCTCCCAAAGTGGGATCTGCCATGGACTTCGCCTGCGCTTGATTGCCGCGTGGGGGCTGGGCTTGAATGCCGCTGCACGACACGCGACAGCAGCGGGTGTACTACAGGCGACAGCCGTGGTTGAACGGTGGTCTCCATCTCCTCCCCATGCCCTCTATTTTTTCCATCCATATCAGAACGTTCTTGGAGGAATGGGAATAGATGCCTCATGCGCTTGGTTAAATCCAGCATGGTCACCGGTTGATAAAAGTAGCAGGATCACCGGTTGGGTAAAAATTCAGATTCGTTCTCGGTAAGCAGCAGATTAGTCAAATTGCCCACCTTGTGTTTGTTAAAATGCTTCAAGGAGGTAGGTAGTAATTTGAAAACTACCTCGGTGGATTAACCTCGATATTTACTTTGCATTTTTCGGAATCTATAAATGCAGGGATCTTAATGCAGGTTTATGGTGGAGACTAACTGACTAATTCATCTATCTATGCTAATGTGCTATGTGCAGATAGATATGCAGCTACGCACAGAAGTACTTCCTCAAGGTCCAGAACCGTGGCCTCGCTGCCATACTCCTGGCTCAGTACCCGTACCACAGACTCGCCGTGCTGCAACCGCCATAGATCTAACCGGCCGGAAGCGGCGTGGTTGCAACAACAGTGTTGCAGGAGCACTCGCTGCAGTGCCCAGCCGGTGTTGTTCAAAGAACTATCGGTTAGAACTATGCTGCAGTGCCCAGCCGATGGCATTCGTTCAGAGTAACATTGGTTGGAACTGTCTAGGAGTCCTTCCCGCATCCATTGTCAAGTGAGACTGCCTTGCGATAATCTCCAGTTGCAACTTGCAAGGGAAAATATTGCTGGATGGACTGGTTGTTTACTACTGAATCTTTTGTATAGGTTTTCTATCCTCCATTGCACTGAAACATCTGCATTGTCTTCTTGTTCAACGCTTCACTAAGTTCTAGAGCTGAAATTATGAGAAGATTCAGTTCTTGATAAGCATGCCCGGGAATAAGCGTTTCAGGAGCCGTACAACATCATATTATGTAATTCATGCACCAAGGTTCAACTCCTGATGGTCCACACGAAAAACAATTGGAGTGATGCATGATTCTATTAATGTATTCACTTACTCTACCTTTTAATCTTTGAGATGTTGTATCTATTTCAGTGTCGAAGAATTCATCTTTTTTCTGTCATGATTTCTGGACAATATTTAAGGAAAAGAAGGCAATAAGCTGCATTAGTTTTGTATCCAGAGTGAGCTGTGCGCCTGTGCCAATACTTGATTAAGACAATCTGTTTGATAATATTATTTTTATATATGAATGGACTAACCTGGTCTTAAAGTGGTACTAACTCAGGTTGTTGATGATGGAAGCTATGTCAGTACTAGGCTCATCAGTCATGGAGACAAC
Source organism: Alopecurus myosuroides (assembly GCA_028641055.1). Taxonomy (NCBI): domain Eukaryota; kingdom Viridiplantae; phylum Streptophyta; class Magnoliopsida; order Poales; family Poaceae; genus Alopecurus; species Alopecurus myosuroides. The sequence goes on from CM054062.1 coordinate 2,811,425, forward strand.
CTGATTTTCCTCTACCATGCCGTAACTGCTTTCTTGCTGCAACATGCCATGACATCTTGCGAAGGTACTGAATACATCAAGACATGAGTAGTCCCAGAAATAATGATTTAGTTTTGTTGCAAGTGCCCATCCAGAAATATCACTCCCAGCCTGAAAGCCTATGTGTTTCGTGAACCTGAAAGTCCCCAGTTTTATGAACCTTAACTCACTTATTGCTGGGACCCCCTTATTGCTTGATACTTAAGCTATTTTCATGTGAAACATATCAAATAATTTGGTTCTCAGTGGCTCTTCTGTATTAGAGAAGCACGTGATTTATCTTTGTTGTTCACCAGTGCATCAGTTTTACATTCAGAACAGATACCTGTGCTCAAAGAACTGTAGTAGTAGGCTGATGTCTTAGAAGCCGCAGTTAATTTGTATTGGCTTCATATGCCATGCTACCAGGATCCTCAATACATTCAATGATGCTACTACAAATTGCAGGGAGGCGACATTGTTTAGTACCTGGTAATTTTCCTGGATATAGAAAGCAGGAATCCACATGTCATCTTCCAAATGGATTCTATTTTAGGTATTAAGCCGAGGAATCCGGTATGCAATCAAATGGAGTTCCTTACTACAACACTCATTTTGAGCAGCTTTTCCACGAAACAGGCGCCTTCGGCTAAAACTTCCCCACATGTAGGTTAGTCCTGCACCGTTCTTCCCAAGTGTTGTTTTGCAATCACATCAATAATCTCATCACATTATACTTTTTTTTATTTTCAGGTGGGAAGGCAAACAATGAGCATGCGATGCATTCTCACCATCTTTATTTGGTTACTCCCTATTGTTATTTTTAGCATTTTCCCTAGAAACATAGTTTTTCTAGCCATTATGTCGGCCACACTTATATTTGACTTGAAATATTATGAAATATATAGGTATCATGATACATAATGTATATTCAGACCTGATAGGTTGTCTTGCTATTTGATTTAATATTTCAAGAAGTACAATCAGCAATATCATGCTTTTTGAATTCATCACATATTGCAGCTCATAAATCGTTTTTCTTATGCTCGACAGTCCAAGGTCCTATACAAGTTATCTTTTGTGCCCTGGAACTCATTAGAAGTGTGCGCTGCCTCTAAGAAGATTGTGTACCCATTGGAGAAGATAAAAAAGAGTCCCACATAAGTTATCTTTTGTGTTGTGTGCAACTGCTGCGTGTAAGAAGATTGTGTATCCATTGGAGAAGGTAAAAATAATCCCTTTAACGATCATATTACTTGTACTAGAGAGCGAGATCATGATGCAGACTGAAATATTTTTTGGGCACATAGATCAAAAGATTGTATTGCTAAAATATTATCTGAACGGATCATCATTACTAATTTTAAAAAAGAATAAATATTATTTTTATTTAATATTTACAATACTACGTGCATGTGCACGTGCACAATTACTAGTATCTGAAATTAGAGTGAAGCATCCTGGATCTATTTGTTCACAACAGTGTAACGTACTGGTTCTCACAATTTAATTTCAATTAAAAATTTCAGGTTTTACTTCGATTTCTCTCCACACCTGATGCCTGCAGCAATTTGCTGAGTGAGATAATGAACGATCTTTGCGTCTAAGACAAAACGAGGACCAAACCAAGGGACACATGAGCTCAAGCCTGAATACAAGAAGTCTGTTGATGACACTAATGCAACTTGAATACAAGAAGTCTGTTGATGACACTATTGCTCTAATGAGTTAAATATGGGTTATGCCTCAACGACAAATGATAACTTTGACATGCTAGCTGCTACATACATGAATCTCATCCCCCCATCTGGTTGTTCTTACAAACATAGTTTTTTAGCATAGCTTTGATACATTGTGGGTCAGTGAATTCATCTCGCGCTTTAGCTACTCCTGCCATCCTTCTGGTGGGAGAAGGTGCTCCTTTAGAACACACGCTATGGAATTCAGAATATATGTCGGGGGGTTACCCCCGAGTAGGGTAAAGACAGGTGGTAAAGGCCGCTTACAGAAGAGAGGTTTGGTCGAGTAGCCGACTACCAGGTACTCGCTACCCGGTCGACTGCTACTCGGTCTCATCTCAAGATGACCAGAAGGAGATACCAATCAAGTTCTACCCTGACGAGTAGAAGGTTTGGCCCGAGTACAATTGGCGGGAACCATTGGCGGGAAACTACTCGGGCCAGAAAGTCAAAGGAGCCGTTCTGACACAGGATCCCGCGTATCCTGGGTCCGTACTTGGCAGCATTCGAACTACTGTTCACGTGGGGACGGCCTGCCTGACAGTGACAGCATGGAAGCAGGCCGTGGCAGGATAAGGGGGGCCTACTCTGTGCCTAGGTACAGTGATACCAGTCTGTCCCCTAGTTTTGCCCAACGACTTTACAGAAGCAGCCAAGATCAACGACCAAAGCTGTCAGCGGGTACTCGGAGAAAGGACAGTGTGCACACTATGTCGACACTTGTCTAAGATTTGGACGTATCCGGCTGGGCACCGTGTATATAAGGTGCCCCGCCGCCTCCTGCGCGAGGCATGCTCCCATAGACGCTAACGGTTGCTCCCTGGAAACCCTAGAATCCCTAAGTTCTTGACCTAGCCCTACTCGGAGAAGAGAGAAAGGCTACTCGGTAGCGTTACCATTTGTACTGTGGCTACTCGGAGAGACATCATAATATATAGAGAAAGGCAGGAGTAGGGGTTTTACCTCCACACGAGGGCCCTGAACCTGGGTACATCGTGTTGTTTGTGTTGTGTGGATCTCACCTCACGCGGCTACTCGTCGCGTGATCCCTCCCCGGACACCTCCAGCGTCCATCGTTCCCACATCTTTAGCCATCCTATGGCATCTGCCGTGACACCACCACGACAGTTGGCGCCCACCGTGGGGCAACCAGCGGCGCTGGCTGGAGTTTCTGTTCGGACGGGATCTTCATCAGCGGAGCGCGTAGTTTGTGGCCTTGTCCACAGATTCGGCTCCTTCGACTTCGTCACCGACAACGCCGGCTGTTTCGGCGGCATGGCCATGCCGGAGGGCGGCTCGGTGATCTCCTTCGGCTCTCACCTCGTCTACATCGCCACCGTCGCCAACAACACCTACCCCGAGCTGGTGCACGACGCGGAGGATCCTCCCGCGGTGGTTGCTGCTCGCGGAAGGCCCGCATGCAGCTCTGCGTGCTGCGCTGAGGTGATGGTGACGGGCTTGGCGGCGAACGCTGGCGCAGCTGCTACTGGCGCTGCGGCCGTCGTCGAGGAGGTTGACGACCCGCCCGCAGGTGGCAGGAACCACCGGCCCTACGAGAAGGAGAGCAACCTGCCGCCTTCCACGTCTACGGTCATCCCCGCGTCTGCTGCGCGGACCGGCATGCCTACTCCCACCGACGTCGAGCTCTTAGCCGCGAGGGAGCAGCTCGAGCGGCAACGCCAGGAGCTGCTCGCCGAGCAGGCGGAGTTGGAGAAGATCAGGCTCGAGCTGAGTCTAGACCAGCTCGAGTACAACAAGGCTCACGGCTTCACGCCGGTTGCCAGGAGGCCTAGCAGAGTAGGCGCTACGCGGCGCAACCTGGGCGCCGAGATGGCGACAGTTGCGGAGGAGCCCGCGCAGTCCGCCACCGCGAACACCTTCACAAGGCCAAGGTACAGCACATCTGCCAAGACGCTCAGGGCTGCGCAGGCCGTGGCTGCCGAGTTGCCGCGCCTAGATGGAGAGGCACGTCTCAGGCAGCAGGAGAGGCTCAATGAGTTGGTGCTGGAGGCCGCCAGGCAGAACGAGGAGTTCCGCAAGGCCAACCCGGGAGCTGGAGCTTCGCAGGTGGTGCACTCGCACGCGGCCAGATCTAACGATCAGGCCTCGTCTCCGCATCCTAGCCGCGAGAAGAGCCGTAGCGGGCGTTCGGGTAGAGACAGGCAAATGCAGGTGTATGACCCGGCTGCTGCCGCGAAACAGGTTGCTGTGCCGCAGCAGCCCGGGCAGGAACACAACGCTGCAAGAGCAGGCTCTCAAGCCCATCAAGCTCAAAGCCGTGTCCGAGAAGCCGCGCGTCCGGGTACTTCTCGGCAACCCGCAGCTCAGCCTACTCGGCAGAGGCAGCAGCCGCGCCCAGTGGCGCCAGTCGCCAACCCGGTGGAGCAGCCCGCAGCAATGCAGGTGGATAGGTATGATGATGGCTACTCGGCTATGGAGATGGCTGGTTATGACATTCATGATCGTGTTGGTGAGCGCATGTTGGCGCCTGGAGACGCAAGGCATCAGCTGGACCGTATCAGCTTGTCGGCGCGGCTTGAGAGCACGGGTCCTCCCGGCCCCGAGTGCTTTGGCCCGCGCATCATGAACGAGCCTTCCGTGAAGGGCTTCCAGCTCGCAAGAGGCACCAAGAGCTACAATGGTAGCACCAAGCCTGAAGATTGGCTCAATGACTACGTCACCGCGGTCCACATTGCGGGTGGCAACAGGAGATGGGCAGTGCGGTACGTCCCGCAGATGCTAGAGGGTCCAGCTCGCACTTGGCTCAACAACTTGCCCAAGCACAGCATTAACTGCTGGCTGGACTTCTCGGACGCCTTCGTCAGCAACTTCACGAGCACATACAAGAGGCCGAATAGGCCACAGCAGCTGTCGGCTTGCAGGCAGCGAGAAGATGAGACGGACCGCGAGTACCTTACTCGGTGGAGCACCCTGAGGAACACCTGTGAGGGTGTGAATGAAGCACAGGCCATCACTTGGTTTGCGCAGGGCTGCCGACATGGCAGCATGCTTTGGCAGAGATTGCAGAGGGAGATGCCGAACACCCTGGCCGAGACCATCAAGATTGCGGATCAGTACGCACTCGGTGATCCTACTCAGCCACTGATGGACTCCTCTGAGCCGAGAAGAAACTTCAACAGCAGCAAGCGCAACGAGTTCCGCAACAAGCGCCGAGTAGATACTCGGTATGATCCCGAAGAGGTGAATGCAGTGAATGTCGGAGGCGGTGGTGGCCAAAGGCAGAAACCTGCTGGAGCCTACGGGCAGAACCAGAACCAGGGCCAAGGCAACAAGAAACCGTTCCGCACTGCGCAGCCGGGTAGCGGGAACTCCGAGCAGCCGAAGAAGTTTGTCTTCGATGACATGAAGGATGGCCCATGCAGCTTTCACACTCATCATCCCTCGAGGCCTGCTAACCACACTACTCGGCAATGCGAATGGTGGGATGTGATCAAGAGTGATGGCTTGCCTCCTCCTCCTCCCCTGCCAGCTGCCAATGCTACTGTTCAGCCTACTCGCGCGCCCGCAACTCGGCCGCCAGTCTATCCGAGAAGGGAGAATGTCAACCAGGTGGCTTTAGGAGCCAACCGGAACTTCAACAATGAGAGATACCGCAACAACAACAACAACTACAACCGCAACAACAACAACAGAGGCAACAACAACTATCAGGGCAGCAACAATAATGGCAACAATGGCAACAATGGGGGCAATGGCTCTAATCAGTACCAAGAGCACCATGAGAGCTATATGATCTTCACTTCTGAGGCAGTCGACAAGCAGTCACAGCACAGGCGGGCCATGGAGGTCAACGCAGTGATTCCTGCTGTCCCTCACTACATGTACTGGTGCGACCAGGAGATCAGGTGGACTCGGGCAGATCACCCCAAGGTGATGCCCAATCCGGGTACCTATGCTTTGGTGCTGGATCCTACCTTCCTGGGCCCCGAGAAGAATGTGAGGTTCAGCAAGGTGCTGATCGACAACGGCAGCAGCATCAACATTGTGTACAAGGACACACTCGAGAAGCTTGGCCTGGCCGAGAACATGATGCTGCCCAGCAAGACCACCTTCCATGGCATTGTGCCCGGGATCTCATGCAACCCGATTGGCCGAGTGTGGATTGATGTGCTATTCGGTACTCGGGAGAACTGCCGCACAGAGCGCCTGCAGTTTGAGGTGGTGGATCATCAGAGCCCCTATCATGCTCTACTCGGCAGGCCCGCTCTGAGCAAGTTCATGGCCTCCACCCATGTGGCTTACCTGAAGATGAAGATCCCCGGCCCCAATGGCATTATCACCATCTCGGGAGATTACAAGAAGTCCATGGAGTGTGCCTCTGCTAGCTCCCAGCTGGCGGAATCGATGGTGATTGCTGCCGAGAAGAAGAAGATGTACGAGATGGTGGCCATGGCTCAGTCCGCACAAGCTGGCGCACAAGGTGTGCCGAGTACCCAGCATGGTACTGCTTTCCAAGCTGCCAAGGAGACCAAGACAGTCCAGGTTGACCCCGAGTTCCCGGAGCGCGTGGCCATCATTGGTTCCGGGTTGGAGGAGAAATAGGAAAGCGCGCTCATCCACTTCCTCCGTGAGAATCGGGATGTTTTCGCCTGGACCAATGAAGATCTACCAGGAGTCCCGAGGGAGTTGGTTGAGCACTCTTTGCATGTGCGTCCTGACGCCAAGCCCGTGAAGCAGGCATTGCGCCGTTTCGGGGATGAGAGAAGGAAGGCCATCGGTGACCAAATCACCAAGCTGCTGATCAGTAACTTCATCATGGAAGTGCTGCACCCGGACTGGTTAGCCAACCCGGTCATGGTCGAGAAGAAAAAGGAAGATCCCAAGGCCGCCACTGCATGGCGCATGTGTGTCGACTACACCGACTTGAACAAGGCATGCCCCAAGGATCCTTTCCCGCTACCTCGCATCGATCAGGTGATCGATTCCACTGCCGGCTGTGAACTGTTGTCTTTCATAGATGCCTACTCTGGTTTCCACCAGATTGCACTCAACCCTGCTGATCAAATAAAGACTGCTTTCATTACCCCGTACGGGGCTTATTGCTATCGTGTCATGTGTTTTGGCCTGAGGAATGCGGGTGCAACCTATCAGAGATGCATGCAGAAATGCTTGCATGACCAGCTCGGCAAGAATGTGCAGGTGTACGTAGATGACATTGTCATCAAAACGAATAAAACACATACTCTGCTTGCCGACCTGGAGGAAACCTTTGCTAACCTACGCAGGTACAAAATGAAACTGAATCCGAGTAAGTGCACCTTTGGTGTACCAGCTGGAAAGCTACTCGGTTTTCTGGTTTCTAGTCGGGGCATTGAAGCCAATCCGTCTAAGATAAAAGCTATTGAGAGCATGTCTTTGCCGAGATCGTTGAAGGATGTGCAGAAGTTCACGGGCTGTCTGGCATCTCTGAGCCGCTTTCTGGGCCGAATGGGCGAGAAGGCTCTGCCTCTGTACCAGCTGATGAAGAAAAGTGACAAGTTTGTCTGGACTCCGCAAGCGGACGTGGCATTCAATGAGCTGAAAGCGATGCTGGCTAGCGCTCCCGTCTTGGCTAGTCCGCTACCCAAGGAGCCTATGCTGCTGTACATTGCGGCGACTAACCGAGTAGTCAGTGTGGTGATAGTGGTGGAGCGAGAAGAAGAAGGCAAGAGTGTGCAGCGCCCAGTCTATTATCTCAGTGAAGTGTTGTCCAGTTCCAAGCAAAACTATCCACATTACCAGAAGATGACATATGGTGTGTACCTGGGCACCAGGAAGCTGAAACATTACTTCCAGGAGCACCCCATCACTGTTGTGAGCTCTGCTCCCATCTCGGACATCATGGGGAACAAGGAGGCGAGTGGCAGAGTAGCCAAGTGGGCGATTGAGCTAGCCGCGTACGCTCCCGGGTACGCGAGAAGAGAAGCAATCAAGTCTCAGGTACTAGCGGAATTTCTTGTCGACTGGGCCGAGATGCAGTATGAACCTCCTGCTCCAGTTTCCAACTATTGGAAAATGCACTTCGATGGCTCAAAGGTGAAAGAAGGCCTTGGTGCTGGCGTCGTGCTTACATCACCCAAGCGGGATCAGCTCAAGTATGTGTTGCAGATTCATTTCAATGCATCCAACAATGTAGCCGAGTACGAGGCAGTGGTGCATGGTTTGCGAGTAGCAAAGGAGGTTGGTGTGCAGCGCATTATATGCTATGGCGATTCGGATCTGGTGGTGCAGCAAGTCTCAGGTACCTGGGACGCTTTGGATGCCAACATGGCGTCGTATCGCTTCCTGGTGCAGTCAATGACTGGTTTTTTCGAAGGCTGCGAGTTCCAGCACATTCACCGAGCAGAGAACGAAGCGGCAGACGAGCTATCCAAGTTGGGATCTTCTCGGCAATCCATCCCGGCAGGGATTGCCTTGGAGCATTTGAGGAAGCCATCCATCAAGCCTTCCCCCAACTCGGAATCCATCTTTGTTCCTTCTCTGCCAAGTGAAGAATCTGACCCAATGGAGATTGACTGGGAGAGTGCTGCAGGGAACCCGGGGACTGCCGTCCTCTACTCGGGGACTGCCATTCCCTACTCGGGGACTGCCATTCCTTACTCGGGGACTGCCGCTCCCTACTCGGGGACTGCCACTCCCTACTCGGGGACTGCCATTCCTTACTCGGGGACTGCCACTCCTTACTCGGGGACTGCCACCCTCAACCCAGAAGCTGTTGCATTCATTGAAGAAGTTCTCGCCAATCGGTCTGGGCTGCAAAGAAGTGCTCCTACTCCTCCTGTGCAACCACCAGAGCCTGTCCCAATGGAAATGGACGAACCAGTGTTTCCCGTGCGGGAGACACCGAGTTGGGCAATGCCCATATTATCCTTTCTAAGGGACGGCACTTTACCTGAAGATGAGGTGACTGCGAGGCAGATTCAGAGAAGGTCCAAGGGCTACACCATAGTCCGAGATGTGCTGCACAAGAGAAGTGCCACTGGCGTGCTACAACGCTGTGTGAGCCCAGAAGAAGGAGAAGAAATCCTGGTGGAGATACATCAAGGGGAATGTGGGCATCACGCCTCTTCTCGGGCTTTAGTCAAGAAAGCTTTTCGGCATGGCTTCTACTGGCTCACTGCACTGCAGCAAGCTGAAGATATCGTGAGAAAGTGCACCGGCTGCCAGATGTTCGCAAGTAAGATTCACATGCCAGCTTCCGAGTTGAAAACAATTCCTATCACATGGCCATTTGCTGTTTGGTGCTTGGATATGGTTGGTCCTTTCAAGCCGGCTAAAGGCAATATGACACATATCTTGGTCATGGTGGACAAGTTCACCAAGTGGATCGAGGTGAAACCTATTCGGAAGTGTGACGGGGTCACAGCCGTGAAGTTTGTGAAGGATGTGATCATGAGATATGGCTACCCGCACAGTATCATCACCGACAATGGCACCAACTTTGCAGAGGGGGCAATGGTGCGATTCTGCAGAGATAAGCATATCCGACTAGACGTTGCGTCAGTCGCGCACCCTGCCTCCAATGGGCAAGTTGAGAGAGCAAATGGGATGGTACTGGCAGGCATCAAGCCGAGGCTGATTGAGCCACTGCTGAAAACACCTGGGTGTTGGCTAGAAGAGTTGCCAGCGGTGTTGTGGAGTCTAAGGACTACCCCTAACCGGTCAACCGGCTACACGCCATTCTTCTTGGTATACGGGGCTGAGGCCGTGTTGCCAATAGACTTAGAGCATGACTCCCCCCGAGTAGCCCTCTACACTGAGGTGGAGGCGAGAGAAGCTCGAGAAGACGACGTTGACCTGCTTGAAGAAGCAAGAGAGCTGACTCTGTCACGTTCGGCTATCTACCAGCAAAACCTGCGGCGTTATCATAGCCGAAAGGTGAACCCAAGGGTTTTCCGAGAAGGAGACATGGTCCTTAGGCTGGTGCAACGCACAGCCGGGATGCACAAGTTGTCTCCTCCATGGGAAGGGCCCTTCATTGTGAGCAAAGCGCTGCACAATGATGCGTACTATCTTGTAGATGTGCGCCCATCGCAGGCGAACAGGGCAGATAAAGCTGGAGAAGAAACCAAGCGCCCTTGGAATGTAGCTCTACTTCGTCGTTTTCATTCGTAAGCAAAGATGTGTATGTACCCTCTTATCCGAGTTGAAATTCTACTCTGCAATCTGAAATTGTTCTCGGGGACTGCCCTCGTCCAAAATTGCTCTAAGTGTTTTTACTCGGCTTGGTCCTTTGTCTATTCGGCTGCTCCACTTCAGAACTCATAAGTGCATTGAGTACTGTGTTTAAACCTATATGCCAACTCTTCGACTCTGCTGCTGTCCGAAACCCGGCTTCATGGCAAGCAAGAGAACAAGCAAAAGGTCAATGAGCACACGAAAATCACTAAGGAAGAAAGAGTGCAGGAACCGAGTAGATTGTCGGTTACCTTTTTGTTCCCTGCTTTCGTCTTCTCGGCTAAGTGGTGGGCTGCGTTACCATGATAGTTTCTAGCGGCTAAGTATTTGCAGCCCTGCTACTTGATTCTTGTGACTCGAATACCAAACAAGCGACAAGTCGCAGGTAGAGCAGAGATGAAAAGACAGGGTGAATAAGAAATGCTACTCGGGAACTCGCATGGAAACTCAACTCGGCATTAAGCCAGTGTCGTTCAAATTGATTAATGTCAACATAAACAGAGTGGGCATAAAAACTGAGTAGCAAGCAAGATAAAGGTAGTCTATTACATCTGCTCCCGGCATCCCGGGGATCTGATAAAGGTTCAAGTAAAAAAAGATTGCAGGTTGCTTCAAGTCGAGGAGGCGATGTTCTCGGCGCTGGCCTTGGCTGATGTTTCCTCGGCGGCGGTCTTGGCAGCAGTTTCTTCAGTGGCGGTCGCGGTAGCGGTTCCTTCGGTGCTGGCTTGAGTAGCATCCGCTCCCATCTGGGCGGTGGCGGATTCCGTCATCTCGGCATCTTGCTGGGCCGCTGCCTGATCAGAAGTGGCCGTGGCCACCGAGACGGGTCCTGGAGCCGAGGAGGAGCATAAAGCGTGGCCAGGAGGGGGCACCGTGTCGTCGAGAGCAGCACCCGAGGAGGTGCCGAAGTCGAGTGGCTCGCTGTCGATGTGCGCCCCTTCGTCTTCATCGCTACTCGCGACGACGGTGGCTTTTCCCTTCCCGGCCTTGCCCTTGGGAGATTCGAAGAAGCCGTCAAGGTCGTCGTCTTCGTCATCATCTCCTTCGTCCTCGTACTCGGTGTCGGGTTCGGGGACGCCCTCGATGTAGACCTCCGTCTCGGCGCATTCTGCGACCTCATACGCAATCTGCTTGCGCAAGGCCACGCTCTCGGCATCCGTCTCCCACTTGGAGTCATTGCGCTTCCCGCGGATGCGCTGCATATCGAGGTTTTCATACCAGGATGCTATGCAGAGAAGCATCACATCCGCACCAGCACGGGCTCCAGAGGCTCGCCACTTTTTCAACTCGGCCTTCACGTTCTCCAGCTTGAGGGCGAGATCCCGCATGTTTCTTGGCTGGGGATCATGAGGCCAGAACAGCCGGTGGAGCTCAAAGCCCACATGAATCAAGTCAGTTCCGACGCCGGCCAGCATTTCGAAGTAATCTTTGAGCACCAGCAAGCTGTCCTCGATATCAGCCCTGGTGTCAATTGGCTCGCCCAGCGAAAGGCGAACTGCTTGGGCCTTGGCTACCGTAGGCGCAGAGGAAGAATCAAGACGAGGCCAGATATCTGAAATGGCAAGTAGCAAGATCAAAAACCGAGAAGAAAGAAGAAGCCGAGAAGGAACAAGACCGAGAAGAAAAGATGCAATGAAGAGAAAACTTACCGATCAGTTGGCGGCGCAGCTGCTGTAGCTTGGTTCTCCAGGACTCCTCGCTGCCAATGTGCTTTTCTTGGATCAGGCGCAAGCTGTCCATCTGAGCGAAAAGATCAGCGTTGGTCTTCTTCAAAGTTTCGCACTCAGCCTCGAGGGCCCTCTCCTTGGCCTTGAAAGTGGTCTCGGCCTTGGCCTTCTCGGCGATTGCCTTATCCCTCTCGGCGCCAAGCTTGACGGCATCTTGGAGTGCATTCTGAAGCTGGAGCTGCAGTTTCTCCATCTCGGTGGTGTGGTACTTCACCAGAGTAACGGCCTGGTCGGACAGCTGTTTCTCCACCTCCGCTGGCTTGATGCAATCTTGGTGTGCCTCAGCAAATGACTTATGATCTTCTGCGAAGAGATAGATGAGGTTAGCAGAGGAGCAGAGAAGAAACAAATTCAAGGTCACACCGAGTAAACAGCAAACTCACCTTCAAGTCTCTTTATGGTGGCCTCGGCGTTCTCCACGAAGCTACGGCATTTTGCATGTTCATCTGCCAAGGCCTTTAGTTTTTCTGCAGAGAAGGAAGGGTTAGCGCATAAGAAAGCAAAAGCGGGCGTAAACATAAAACGCAGAAACCGCGTAGCTAAAGGCGTACCTTGCACTTCAGCCAGCTGTTGGGTGCTGGTGGTGGCATCTTTGCTCGCGGCTTCAGCCATTGTTTTCTCCTTCTCCAGTACGGCGATACGCCTCCTGGCGATGGAGTGGTTCCAGAGAAGGATGCGATATAGGTGGGTCCGCTTAAGGACGCTATCCTGAAAACCGAGAAGAAAATGAGTTAGGCAAAGCAGAGAAGATTCAGCCCGAGTAGAAGGCTACTCGGAGAGTATCCGTCTACTCGACCCGAATCTCGGGGACTGGGGGTGATGGTAAGAAAGAAGAAAGGCGAGTAGAAGAGAAGAAAATTCAACTCGGGAAAGGCAAGAAGGACTTACTGCATAGGACTGCTCGATGTCCTCGGCGTTCTTGCGGTGCAGGAACATTTTGGCTGCAAGGGTTGCGGTCTCGGTGGAGACGGACATGGGCTTGTGTCCCAGATCAACCTTGTTCCAATCCACGCGGTAGTGGTCGATGGAGCCAAGGGTCAAGCCGTGCCATTTCTCCTCTCCGAGAACCCTGCTGTCCCACCTGGCGTTGATGTGGCCAACAGTGTCCAAAACCTGTTCAAGACCCTTGGAGGTTATTGGTTTGTCTTGGACTCCACGAGAAGCAATGTTGATAGACTGGGGTTGGCTTGGATCTGGAGGAGGGGAGTTCACGGCTACAACTTTCCTTCCCCTCTGGATAGCTAAAGCCTTGTCCTTGGGAGTGAAGCCGATTGAGTGCTGTTGGCTAACCTCGATCATGTACTCCGGGTAGCAAGGCTGGCCAGCAGCGCGAGCGTCCGCAGAGAGCGCAGCAGGAATCGGGCCGGAGTCGCGGATCACGAGCGCTCCGCTTGAGGGTGTACTCTGGTCTCTGGCCCGTTTCTTCGTTTGTTCCTTCTCAACCCTCTGCTTCTCGGGATCCGCAGTCTTCTTCCCGTCAGCCTTGGCCTGCGCCTTCTCGGCGACTGCCTTCTCGGCATCTTGTTTCTCGGCCTTCTTCTGCTCAGCCTTGGTTTTCTTCTGCTCGCCCTTGGCTCTCTCAGCGGCTTCCTTCTCAGCCTTGGCCTTCTCGGCAGCTTCCTCCTCGGCCTTGGCCTTCTCAGCAGCTTCCTTCTCGGATTCCCGTCTGGCAACCTCGTCCCTCAGAGCTTCCAAGGCTCGTTGCCTGGTTACCCGCCCGGCGGGAGGGCTGGACGTATCCTTGGTCTTCGACGGCGAGGAGGAGGTTGGCGGTGTAGGGCCTTGCGCAGTTGGCGGTGTAGGGCCTTGCGCAGTTGGTGCGGTAGGGCCTTGTGCAGTTGGTGGCGCTGCAGATCCATCGCCCTGTGCAGCTCCTGGCTGGGCGCTACTCGGCGTCACGCCCGGTTGCACGCTGCTCAATGGATAAGCGGTGGCATCCGCGGCGGTGGTGTCCTCTGCTCGCTGCTCGGCAGCGAGGCTATCTTGTGCAGCAGCCCCTGTGGCGGGCTGCTCTTGCTCTGCTTCAGGCCGCTCGGCGGCGGCGCTGTCTTGCATCACTTGATCTTGATTCTCCTCGGCATTGCTGGCCGGAGGAGAAGGGGGTCTCTCGTCGTGGACGGCGGTGTCCTGTGCTGCTGGTTCTGACGCTGCTCCTTGTGCTGGATTGGCAGCAGCAGCATTGGCGTCGCGGTCCTCATCATCATCGTCCAGGTTGACCAGAGGTACTGGTTTCTTCTTGGCTTGGTCGGACGCGAGAGCTGCATTCGCGTCCATAGGAGGACTGCAGAGAAAGAGAAACTAGAGATCAGAAGGAATTTGGGAAAATAATACCGTGCGAGAAGGGAAACGACCGAGAAGAGGGCTTACGCGGTGGTGCACTTGAGCTCTCGTCTGGTTCTCTTCGCAACCGCCTTCTTCTCGGCGGGCTTCTTCCGCTTGGCGGGAGGCGCTGGCGCATCGCTACCGGCCCGTTTGCGGGTCTCAGGAGCGGCGAGGGACAGGGGCTTGACGACTAGGGGCGCATCGCCCTCGTTCTCGTCTTCGTCCTCGTCGCCCTTGTCCGCGGCAGCTTCATTTGGGAATCAAAGAGAAAAGAGGAAAGAATCAGAAACAGCACACGAGGGGTCGATGCTTCTCGGAAGCAAACAGAATGAAAGTACAGTTACCATCAAAATCCTCGTCGGACCAGGTGCGGAGAGCGTCGCGCTTATCAGGGACGGGGGAGCGAGTAGGGTTGGCCTGCTCCGTAGCATCGAAAGAGGGCACATCATCCTCCTCTCGATCAGGAAACCAGTTGCCCTCGAAGACCTCGCTGCTCTCAATTATCTGGCGAGTGAGAACCTGAAAAGCAGAGAAGGATCACAGTCTAGCCGAGAACCAGGAAGGAACTCTACTCGGATAGGCGTGCAGGTACAAAGCACACGAAGCCTAGGCAATTAACTACGCATTCTACCCGGATAGGCGTGCAAACACAAAGCATACTAAGCCTAAGTATGTTTGCCGAAAGGTATTACTCGGAAGGGTGTGCAGGTATGAAGCACATTGAGCCTAAGAGTTGTTCTCTAGTAGGCTATCCGGCAAGGCGTGCAAGCATGAAGCACATTAAGCCTATGCAATTCGGCTAAGTGTCCTACTCGGAACACAAGGCAATTGCAAGCTAATGCAAGGAGGAGAAGCTATCTACTCGGAAAATGTATGCAGAGAACAAAGTAAGGAAGGCGTACCCGCTCAATCGGTTTTGTACGGCTGTACGGGACGAACCCGTATTGCCAGTGGTCGCCAAGGCTTGTCGTCAAGATGTTCCTGGCGTGCCAGGGGACGTCGATGTTGTCGATCTCGATGGTGGTGGTCCTGGTGCAGTCGCGGGGCCCTCCCATGTAACACATGAGATGGCACCGCTCCTGCAAGGGCAGTACTCGGCGCTGGATCCAGCAGGCCACCGGGTCGTCGTTCTTGAGGCCCTCCGCCTTGAGCCAGCCGAGTCGGTTCTCCATCTCGATGGCGTCGTCGTCGTTGACGGGCTTGTCCTTCCAGTACATCCCGATTGGAGCGCGATTGCACCAAACGGGCAGATTGATTCTGTCATTCACCGGGGCTCCTGGCGCGGCGGCAACGTTCCTGACGTAAAGGAACGTCTTCTGCCACAGCTTCACGGAATCCAGCCCCTTGATACGGGGGTGGTTCGTCCCGGAGCGCTGCACCATCATGGCGCAGCCGGTGTCGGTGGCGCGGGCGACGCCCGCGGAGTCCTTCTTCCCGGTGGACTGCTGGCGCAGGTGAAAGTACCTGAGCCACGTCTCCCACGTGGGCCTGACGCCGAGAAAGGCCTCGCAGACCACGGCGTGGTAGGCGAGGAAGACCACGGCGTTCGGCGGCAGATGGTGCATCTGGATGCCGAAGTGGTTGAGGAATTTCCTCATGAAATCCGAGGCGGGTAGCCCGAACCCGCGCTCGAAATGCGCCAGGAAGACGACGCGCTCCCCTTCGCGCGGGGACGGCACGATTTCGCCGTCCGGCGCCCGGCACTCCACGCCGGGAGGGACCCGCCGGGTATTGACGAGCCAGGCGCAATCCTCCGCGGTGACGCAGGAGCCAGCCCAGCCTGACTTGGCCATTGTGGTGGGTTGAGAAGGTGGAAGATTTCGAGTGGAGTTGGCTGGTGGATTGGGTCCGCGGCGGCGCGAAAGCTTGCGCGGCGTCGGAGGGCTCGGTGGCGAAGAAGAACAAGAGGCAGAAGAGGAAAAGTGCAGGGAAGGGGAAAAGGAAGTTACCGCGGGGGTATTTATATCTCCCTCGCGAGATTACCGTTACCACCGCGGAAGTGGGATCGACTGTGGCGTGTGGTGGGTCCTGTGGCCGGCTAGAAACGCACACAAGCGCGGGCTGCGCGCGTAACGGCCGCATTTGATCCCACCATCAGATCGTGGCCAGTAATTGCGCGTGGTGGGACATGACGGCCGGTGGGCCCACAGCGTGAAAACTGGACGCGTGGCGTCGTGTCCTGGGCAACCAAACGACGAGGTCGTGGATGCTTGACACGTGGGCAGTGCCTGCGTGAAGGGCTGGATGTTGCTCTGCGCTGCAGAGGCTCAGTTTGCGAATTTTCGCTAAGTCTTTTTACTCGGCTACAGAGTAGAAAGCAAGTGCTACTCGGAAGAGAGGAAACTCAAAGTGCTTCCCGGATAGCTACTCGGAGTTTCTACTCGGCATCTTGAGGTTCGAGAGCTGAGGTGCAAAGGCTGGTTTTAAGCTGGCCGAGCCTAGTGAACAAGTTCGCAAGACTCAACCAGCTTCGGGGACTGCTGTCGGGGGGTTACCCCCGAGTAGGGTAAAGACATGTGGTAAAGGCCGCTTACAGAAGAGAGGTTTGGTCGAGTAGCCGACTACCAGGTACTCGCTACCCGGTCGACTGCTACTCGGTCTCACCTCAAGATGACCAGAAGGAGATACCAATCAAGTTCTACCCTGACGAGTAGAAGGTTTGGCCCGAGTACAATTGGCGGGAACCATTGGCGGGAAACTACTCGGGCCAGAAAGTCAAAGGAGCCGTTCTGACACAGGATCCCGCGTATCCTGGGTCCGTACTTGGCAGCATTCGAACTACTGTTCACGTGGGGACGGCCTGCCTGACAGTGACAGCATGGAAGCAGGCCGTGGCAGGATAAGGGGGGCCTACTCTGTGCCTAGGTACAGTGATACCAGTCTGTCCCCTAGTTTTGCCCAACGACTTTACAGAAGCAGCCAAGATCAACGACCAAAGCTGTCAGCGGGTACTCGGAGAAAGGACAGTGTGCACACTATGTCGACACTTGTCTAAGATTTGGACGTATCCGGCTGGGCACCGTGTATATAAGGTGCCCCGCCGCCTCCTGCGCGAGGCATGCTCCCATAGACGCTAACGGTTGCTCCCTGGAAACCCTAGAATCCCTAAGTTCTTGACCTAGCCCTACTCGGAGAAGAGAGAAAGGCTACTCGGTAGCGTTACCATTTGTACTGTGGCTACTCGGAGAGACATCATAATACATAGAGAAAGGCAGGAGTAGGGGTTTTACCTCCACACGAGGGCCCTGAACCTGGGTACATCGTGTTGTTTGTGTTGTGTGGATCTCACCTCACGCGGCTACTCGTCGCGTGATCCCTCCCCGGACACCTCCAGCGTCCATCGTTCCCACATCTTTAGCCATCCTATGGCATCTGCCGTGACACCACCACGACAATATAATTAAGTAGTTTACTAATGTTACTTTCTAACTTATAGACATGGTAGAAAGTAAGTGTTCACAATCTCCGAAATCTGAATTATTAAACTCTTAGCATATTACAACGTGTGTCCTGATATAAAGATACCTTGATGCCTTGAGATGATGAAAAATGTCTATAACTAATAAATACACTCTCCTTTCTTTCATCGAGTACCAACAAACAAGTTAGAGAGCAACATGCACAACTATCAGGTAGTACTTCCTAAATTTATTTTATATATCATTCAGATCTTGAAGTTCCAGGGCATGAACACAATTGGCTTTTAAATACCCATGTTTATTACCAGCTTGTGTGAGGCAAGGTGATAAGTATGAACTTGTTTTCTTTGAAGGATGTCGAATGGCAGGACTAGAAGTGCAGAATTTGTGTTATCTTGTGTAGTTGTCCTTGTTGACCTGATTAACAGGAGCTTAGAATTTTAAGGAAATGGAAGTTATTAGTTTTGCTGCTTGAATGGCAATATGGAAATGCATAATTTTGATGACACTATCAAAGTAGAGTAAGCATATGGATCTTCAGTAGAATAAACCATGAATTTTTATCTTTCAATCAATAGTATGTGGATGTTTGTGATTTTATTTTATTCTCCCACAGGTGATCATTCATGCTGATTTTAACAGCGGGTTGACGCAGACTAGAGAAGCAGCTCTGGTATCACTAGCTGGAGCTTAGCAAATCTGGCCTCCAGTGACAGGCTGACGACAAGCTTCCTTCCAACTATATCATTCTACCTGCTGGCTAAGAAGGTCTCTACTACTCTAGAGCATCCCACCGGCCCCGAATTTGTCCTGCTCGACCATGATCATTGATGGTAAGGGTGGACAATGCAGCAGCGCATGGTTGTTCCCTTTGTATGTACTGTTCTTCTTGCAGCGACCATACTTTCCATATAGTTGGTACAAATTATTAACAACACATGAGTTGCAAAGTTAGTTCATCTTTTCAGGCTAGTTGCAGATTGATGTAGTTAGTTGGTTATGTTCAAAAGACCCATGCAGAGTTCATGAACTTTCAGTTTATCTTGTGCCATCCTTTCCAAAATAAGATGCCTTCTAAGACATGCTATGAGGCACCCTACTTGCTGCCTCAGATGTGGAATACAAGGTTTTGTCACAAGGCTGCGAATATTTGGCCGTCCTACAGAGTACTTAAACTTAGCACATCAGTGCATCCTTCACACTAATGCATATCTCATAAACATGAATGTGGATCCCCTGGTAGTTAAATAAGAGGGAATTAAAGTGGCTGAAGGAATCTTAGATGTTATGGTTTGAGTTAAGTGAAGACACTGAAATTCTTGGAGCATGCTGTATCTTCAAGTCAACAAGTGTAGTTCCAGTGCAGGACTCTACCTGATGTACATGAAAGATGATCACTGGTTCTAAAATATAATGCCTTTGTAAACGAGGAAGTTGCAGTACCATTTTTAAGTTTAGATAAAGCGTTGCAACTTAAGCTGTTCACTACAGGAAACAGTCTGTATGCCGACGGCCAGGTACCGTCGGCGTAGCCCCAAAAGCCGTCGGCATAGCTATGCCTACGGCAAAACGTCGTCGGCAACTTCATCATAGGCATAGCTCCAAAAAGCCGTCGGCATAGAAAAGCCATCGGGATCTATGCCAACGGCTGAAATGAGCCACGTGGCACCCTCGCAACGCTCGCGGATGGAGCTATGCCGACGGCTTTTTAGCGTATGCCTACGGCCTCACTGGACACGTGGCTACTCCATATTACTTGTGGGAGGAAGCTATGCCGACGGCTTTTGTGCTATGCCGACGGCAAATTTGGATCTGGTAGCTCATGCAACCTTGTATACACAATGACCAGAACCAAAAAAAAAAAAATCAAAGCACTAACATAATTAAGCATTTGTCAAGACACTTAACATATTCAGATGAACTACTATTGCTCATAGAGCTAAAGATCACGACTAATCATCATCACATTACTGATCACTCGTGCAATGAATTGTAGCACATTAGAGCAAATAGCCTAACAGATTTGGACAAGTAGCACATGAACTATATAACTCCATAGTCCCTCAGATGGCGACACAAACAAGCAGAAAAATTGGGTTATGCCACCAGGGTGTGCCGCCCCACGTGAACTTTTGTTAAGCTTAAGATCGGGTTATGGCCGTTGCAGGTTATGATGCATTTACTATGCAGCCAGTTTGGACCAGACAACAGCGCATCAACATGCATGCACTGGTTTGCTTTCCAGCAGGTAGCCAAACACATGTGTTTAAGGCCTGATGATTATTGCCCATCTGTCGTAATCCAGGTTTTTCGGGCTACTAAGTTTTTGAATATTCTAGCTTACTTGCTCCGTCCGTCCCCATGATATAAGATGTTTTTTATAACCAATATAGAAGTATATTATTACTCGTAATATCATTTCATAATGGGACATACAGAGTAACTCTGAAGTATCTTGCTTAATTCAAAGTTAAGATTGCCCATGTTAAGTTGCTCCAGATAGGTTATATCTCACAGCAAATATCGTAATTGATGCAAACAGTCGATAAGTATCTGACTTAAACAAGATGGATATATAGCAGTTTACAACAAAGATTAATCCCACATGTTTTCAACCTTTGTCTGAGCAAAACCATGGACATCAACTTCAACTCTATACAAAACACCATCGGTCACCATCACGACTCCATAAATCTACCCAAGATGGTTTTGTCAATCAAAATCATACGGTTGACCTCTACACAGATGTTACCGGTACTAATCATGCAAGACATAATCTGAACATAGCAGGTCTATTGCATGTCACCAAAACAGAGCAAGGGAGTGATCAACCGGGTTCACTTCTAAACTCTTTACCTCCTTTCACGACATCAGGATGCTCTCCTCCATGATGAGAATCTGCGGGCGCGAGTACTAGTTGTCTGCGATGTGAATGAAATGATGGACCTGAAAACACACACACAAGCAGGCGACCCTCAGAGTTCATCATTAATTACCAATGGGGTCATAAATAACCACATAAAGGTCATATTATGGGTACTAGTATACAAAAAGGATGCTAGTTTGCAAATAGGGAAACAGGTGAATCTGCAACACTTGTTCTTCAAAATCAGCGAGGAAAAACAATCACGAATTCTTGTTGTTTGCCGCATTATAGTAATTTCTAATCTAGAGTAAGATTTCAATAAGAAAGTAGTAGCAACAAACCATGACAATGTATCACCTAATAACATACAACAGCAACTAAAATCTGCCATCTCTCAACTATAAAGGGCATAATATCTTTGTCCAGTATCACCATTAATACCCACCTTAGGATCCTATCATGCACAAGTGCCTCCACATTAACATAGTAAATTATCCTGAAATTGATATATCTTGCAAATCACTAGAACCCCGCTGATCCTAATCCTAATCCAATGTAAAAATGCAGACTTGTGCAGAGACAAGCAAACAATCCCTAATCCTAAACATCACATAAGATGGCAGATTATTCACTACTTGACAATGGCATGACCAAATCCTAGTCATAACACTAGCACTAAACCTAAAGTAGTCAGCCAAAGCATTAACAAGAAGATAAAATCATCGATCCCTAAAGTAGCTCATGCCCTTAATCCTCAGCATTTTCCGAGTACAGATTGAAAAGAATATGAAAAACTGTAACCTCATGTGTCAAAGGGGCATGCAAACATGTTAGCGTCATCGTCAAGAATAGCTACCACAAGACCCATAGACAAACAGTGACCCATAGAACCATGAAGGAAGGACGGAGCACATACTTCAGTAGGGTTGTAGCCGAAGTAGGACACCACCACCGCCGTGGTTCCTGGTTGGGATGCAGTGAGCACAGCACTGTCAATGATATGTGCACAATAAACATAAACATAAGAACACAAAGAAGATACTACCACAGAATAGTGAACTACATTGCTTGGCTAGCACAACACACAATCCTGACAACTAAAAATTCTTTAGCAAGAACAAGTAATCTCTATTTCAATTAAACTACAATGCCAGCGCTACTCGATTTTGTAGCTCACCATTAATTAGCCATGTACATGTACGCATAAGGATAGATAGGATTCGATAACTAAACAGCTATATGATTAAAGGAAATAGAACATAATCATGCACCAACTAATAAGTAACTGGTTCAATTAGCACTAGGTTAAAGTATGAATCTATTAATCATGAGGAACACATCCAGCAATGAGGACGACCTCGGCACATGCAAGCCACACAAAATAGGCACTTACCAGGTTTAGTTGCTGCGAGAAAATGAGAGTGATTACACCTCGCACCTTCGAAATTGAGTGGAACTTACCTTCGTACATGAAGACCTTTACCTTGTGTTTCAGACCCTTTCCTTTGATGGTTTCCAGCACTCCATGCTTGCTGCTAATGAAAACATAAGAAAATGTTTAGTTGGACATGCAATTTACAGTTTGAAGCGCTTTACTGCTACATTGCAGGAACATGATAATATGAGTCTGAAAATTACAATTGCTTGACTAACTATTTCTGAAAAGAAAAGTAATGAGATGTTGATATTTTCATTAGCATTGTAATCTCTAGATATGGAACCAGTCACCGGACAAAACTGGTTTGTATATTAGGAGTTGTTGCATGCATCCAAACGTGATTTGGGAGTAGCAATTCTGCTCCCAAGAAACAAAACAAAAATAGATAAACTAAACAAGCTTGTATATATACAAGATCTTAACTAAATGCAGCAGTTGCCATTCTGCTCCACACAGAAACCAGCATCTGGGTGTACATGAAAGAGAAGATGCAGATCGAGGTATTGGTCTCACCTGCAGCACACAAGCGAGGTTTGGGGACGGCCGGTGGCACGAGCAGCCGGATGCAGGTCGGGGAGGTGGTCTGGGAAGACAACAGGCATTAGCAGTAGCAGCACGGCCGGCCATGAGGTCCGACACGTCCACGGCGTGGGTGGCGCCCTCGCGAAGAGGCTGGTGAAGCAGTGGCGGCCGAGATCGACGGCCAGGGCGGGGAAGGACAGAGCACCACCGTCCCCTTAGAGGAACTCCCTGCAGCGAGATAGGCGACACCCTCCGTGGCTCCCGTCGGCGTCGTGGACGTCCTGGTGGCCGGATCCGTCGCCGGCGCCGCCACGCAAACCATAGGTCAAGCGACGGCAACCGGCCAGCTCGTCGGAGCGCCGCGCATGGAAGCGCACGCACGCGCCGGCGAGCCAGCCAGCCGCGACGTCGTGGCTCTGGGCAGCGACGTCTTTCTCTCCGGTGAGGTTGGATTGGGCATGGTTGATCTGCTGCGGAGGATGAATGGGAGCGCGATTACGGTAATGAGGGTTGGCGGGAGGCAGGAGAGTCTGGGCCTGCGGCTGGGGGAGGAGGAGTGGACGACGGCGGAGGGACCTGGCGGCGAGGCGCAGGGGAGGCGGCGGAGTCGATCTGAAATCGGGGAGAGGGGAGACAGACATAGACGAGATAGGTGTCGATCTGAAATAGTAGGTAGTACTAGTTTTCTCCTGTCTCGCTGTGTGGTGATATTTTGGGCCTAAATCCCGCTTGGCCTGAACTGAAATTCCTCTGCGCGCACTAAATCCCGCTCGGTCCAAATTTTAAGGTCCAAACCGAAATTTTGGGCGCGAGGTAGAACCAGAGGGAGTGGGTGGGTGCTCCCCCTCGCTCAGTTTTGCATGAACCAGAACGTCCGATCAGGGTGTACACGAACGGTTCAGATCGGGCGATCCATGGGAGGCAGCTTTCTCTCGTCTAATTGGCCAGATGCATGCACATTTCTTCCCGAATCACTTTGTCTCTCGCTCTCGGCAGGAAACGAAATTATTGCACGGTGGCCACCACTGAAAACCCTACCACGTGTGCATGTCGCGGCCCGTCCAGCTCGATGTAGCGTCGCGCATCTCTGCACGCGTGCGCCGACGAGACAGTCGGCTGCGAGCCTGCGACACTGTGGCTACATGACGGCGGCACAACTGTCTCTGACGGGCCTGTTGCGTATGCGCTCGATATGTGACCAGGAGAGATGGGGGAGAGGATAGAAAAGTTTGAGGCGCGAGAAGCTCCGACACTTGGCCGCACATCAGATAGACGCGAGGGGCGGAGAGGATACCTGGTGAGGGGAGGAGAGAGTTCACAATTTAAAGCGTCGAAATCCCACCTAAACCTATGTGGTGCGATAACATATGTATACAAGTGTGGTGGGAGGTGTAGGGCCAAGATCCTACTCCAGGGTGTGTCTAAGGTTGCGAACATAGAGCTCGAAACCCCTCCCCCCTTCGGGTGCACCGGAAGGAATCTTATAAATTATTAGTCTATATTTTGTGCATCTACCAAGAGTGAGGTAATCTTGGGTATCTACAACCCAAATCACCCTAGAACCGCTGAACGTCCGACTTATCGGTCTATCCCCTATAACTGAGTCGGAAGGGGGTAGCAAAGTGGAACTAATTGTTTGGTTGTGTTTTGTTAGGCCCAGGAACACCCAAGATAATGGTCTACCCGCACTCTTGACAAGATTCCCCCCAGTTTGTCAGATTCCGGAAGTTTCAGACTCTAAGTAGTCCTAAAACAATCCAGAGAGAAGCTGATGCCGGTGAAGACCTAACACATAGAATGGGGGAATCTTGGGCATCTACAGTCTAAATGACACTTATCGGTCTAGGTGAAACCCTAGACCTGTTGGAGAAAAGTCCGACTTATCGGTCTATCCCCTATACGTGAGATGGAATGGAAGGGGCAGAAAAGTGGAAGTAATTTCTTGGTTGTGTTTTTCTAGTCCCTAGGAACACCCAAGACAATGGTGTACCTACACTCTTGAAAATATCCACCCCCAGGTTCGTCAGATCTGAGAGTTTTAGGCTCTAAGTACTCGTAAAACCCGCCAAAGAGAGGCCGATGCCGGTGAACCCTAACACAAAGAGTGAGGGGATCTTGCGCATATGCAACCCAAATCAAGCTTCTACACACATGGTATGGCAACCACTAGCATTTGGTTGGACCTAGACATTCCGGAGCCATTCTCCGGTAAAACCCTAGACCCATTGGAGAAAAGTACGACTTATCGGTCTATCCCCTATACGTGAGCCGGAAGAGGGTATCAAAGTGGAACTAAATTCTTGGTTTTGTTTGGTTAGTCAGATTCGGAAGTTTCGGGCTAGTCCTGGAAAGAAAGAGCGGGGGAATCTTGGGCATATACAAGCCAAATCACACTTGTAAACACATCGTATGGAAATCACTAGCATTTAGTGGGACTCAGATGCTCTGGAACCCCTCTCAAGATAAACCGTAGACCCGTTGGAGAAAAGTCCGCCTTATAGGTCTATACCGTATACGTGAGCCGGAAGGGGGTAGCAAAGTGTTCTATCCACAATCTTGACAAGTTTCCCCCAGTTCGTCGGATCCGGGAGTTTCGGGCTCGAAGTAGTCGTGAAACCAGCCAAAGAGAAGTTATGTCGGTGAAGCCCTAACACAAATAATAAGGGAATCTTGGATATATATACGACCCAAATCACACCTATAAACAAATGTTATGGAAACCACTAGCATTTGGTGGGACTCACACGCCCGGAGCCCCTCTCCGGCTAAACCCTAGACCCGCTGGAGAGAAGTCGACTTATCGATCTATCCCGTATACATGAGCCGGAAGGGGTAGTAAAGTGAAAATAATTGCTTGGTTGTGTTTGGTTAGGTCCTAGGAAAACCCAAGACAATGGTCTATCCAAACTCTTGACAAGATTCCCCCTGTTACGTCAGATCCGGGAGTTTCGGGCTCTAAGTAGTCCTGAAATCAGTCATAGAGAAGCTATGGTATTGAAGCCCTAACATAAAGAGTGAGGGAATCTTGGACATCTATAGACCAAATCACACTTGCAAACACATGCATGGTATGACAACCACTAGAATTTGGTGGGACTTAGACGCTCCGGAGCCCCTCTCCAGCGAAACCCTAGACCCGCTGGAGAAAAGTCTGACTTATCGGTCTATCACCTTGAGCGGTGTCGGAGGGGGTATACAAGTGGAAATATTTGCTTTCTCGTGCTATTGTTTTTATTCTAAATCCATTTTTTACCGTCATATAATGTGATATAGTCTTACGAAAATGTTGCACGATGGACGAAAACAAAATACACATAGGGAAATAGGAGAAAAATATATATGCCGACGACATTTTATCGGGGCCATCGGCATAGCTTTTGGTGGGACCAATCTAAACGTGCTGGTAGGTGGCTATGCCGACGGTCAAAGGTATGCCGACGGCCGAACCAAAGGGCCATAGGCATAGCTTTTTGTGGCCCCACCTTGTCCATGCTGGCAGCTAGGTAAGCCGACGGCCAAAGGTATGCCGACGGCCGCGCCAAAAGGCCGTAGGCATAGATTCTATATGCCGACGGCCAAAGGTATGCCGACGGCCATTCCAAAAGGTTGTAGGCATAGGTGCTATATGCCGACGGCCAAAGGTACGCCGACGGTTTTGTTTTGGCCGTCGGCATACCACCTTGTATGCCGACGGCCCCGACTAAAAGCCGTCGGCATACCTTTTGCCGTCGGCGTCTGGCTGTTTTCCTGTAGTGGTTCCGCGGCTCCATCCTGTTACGCTACAAAGGTATTTTTCTCAATGGTTTGTGGATCGATTATTTATATGGGTTGGCTCTTCTTTTGTGTACTAGATCTACATTTCTACAGTTTTCATATCTATATGCTAAAGGCAAGAGATATTTCCCTGTGAATGCTTGGGTACACAATGCATTTATTGTTCTAACACTAGTGGAAACACGGGCACTAGTCCCGGTTGGTAAGGATCATTTGTCCCGGTTGTGCAACCGGGATGGGCAAGCCGGGACAAATGCACCTCCCCTATTGGTCCCGGTTGCACCAGGTGAAAGAGCATGGTTCCCCCATGTGTGGTTTTGGTAATTGATGACAATCACTATGGACTAATGGTTGCATTGAGCTATACTTGTAGAGTTTCTCGTTTCTCCATAGGCAATACTTGATGTCCATGTGTTGGATTCAAGATAATCAAGTGGTGACCAAGGTGTTATTCATGTGAATATCCCAAGTTTGGTCATGAGAGAGTTGAGCATATTGCAAGTATGTCTTGAAGAAGAATATTGTGTGAACATTCATCTTTACCTTCAAGACATCATTATTATGAAGAGATAAGAAAAGATAAAAGGTTCATCAAGTATGTCTTGAAGAATAATATTGTGTGAACATTCATCTTTACCTTCAAGACATCATTATTATGAAGAGAGAAGAAAAGATAAAAGGTTGATCAAGGCAAAGTGCTAAGCAATGGTTAATAGTGATCAACTCACAAAGCAAGAAGATGTACCATGTGGTATCATGGTATCGTAAGTAATTGTTCATATAGCTTTGTGTTCTAACCCATTATATGTGTGTGTGGTATATCTATGTGGGGTTAGGCATCTTTCCATGGGCTTGCATCAAAAGGAAGATTTCATATAGTCCATGGTGGATGACGTAAAGTTGTGATCGTCATCAAGTTCGAGAAGTGCAAGTTCAAGGGAAACATATCGAAGAGATCACATTCTTGAAGCTTGCCACTCTTTTTGAGATAATGTTAAAGTAAATATATACTTAAAAGAACCTCTCCCATAGTTGCATATGGGGGAGCATCTTTGTGTCTTCACCAAGCAAAAAGAAATCAAGAAAGGTGTTCCATCTTGAGGAGGTCGAGATCGTCATATTATAGCTCAAGTGGAATGCTCAAGGCAAAGGTATAATCTTGATAGGTTTTCTATTTTACCGGTCTCATAGAATTAGGAGGGAGACCGGATTATAGGATAGATAACCGTACTATCAAGAGGGGCTCTCATATTAGCAACTTGATCGCATCACTCGGAGAGAGCTCAAACCTTTGCATACTTGGCATAACATTTCTTGGTTCTTATTTGTGTTTTCTCCATGTGTGTTTTTTGAGCTTGTCATGTGCTTCAATACAAGCTCAAGTTCATCAAAAACGGGTTTCGCATGAAAAACTTATTGCGTTTTTTATATTGGAGGTTTTACCGATTGTTCCTTTATAGAGAGGTAATAACTTTCATCATTTGGTTTTATAATCCAATTAATTACTATGATGTTTCTTTGCATAATCGTGTAGTGCATGTTCTTACGATTTCAACGAGCCCAAGATCATCAAAAACGGAGTCCGGATGCAAAAGATATCGCGTTTTTAGTGAAGGAGGTTTTCTGGAAAATCGTAGGCCGGCCCCAGGCCGGGGTGGTCTACCCCAGGCCGGACCCCTACCCGAACCGTCCGGCCTGGAGGCCGGCCTGGCCGGCCCGGGAGGCCGGGGTGGGGCAGAATGCCCCCAACGGGCTGATTTTGGGGGCCTATAAAAGGGGCCTTCTTCCCCATTGGTTTACAACCTTTTTTGCAAGTTTTCCCCCACCATTGTTGACATTTTGGAGCTTGCTTTCTCTCTATTCCTCCATGATTCTTGCCTCCAATTAGTGGGAAAAGAGAGAGGAGATCTAGATCTATTATTCCACCAATCCATCTCTCCTCTTAGTGAGGGGAAAGTCTTTGGATCTAGATCTTGTGGATTCATTTGTTGAGTTCTTCATTGTTCTTCCTCTCTTATCCCCCCATAGCATTTGTTGCTTTGGTGGGATTTGAGAGTGAAGGATTTGAGTACTTCTTGTGTTCTTGCCATTGCATAGGTTGCATCGGTTTGAGTTCTCTACGAGGATTCGTTCGAGTGAAAGGTTGAGAAGCTTGTTACTCTTGGGTTCTTGGAGTGCCCTTGAGCTTGTCCTCTTGGGTACTTGGAGAGCCCTAGACGGTTGTTGTTGTCTCGGAGTTTTGGTAGCTCCGGACCTTGTTGCTATCTTGGAGTTTTGGTGGCTCGCGGGATATTGTTGGGAGCCTCCAATTGAGTTGTGGAGATTGCCCCAACCTTGTACGGGATCGGTGACCGCCCTCAAAGGTCCCATAGTGGATCGTGGCACTCCGCATTGGTGGAGGCACGAGGAGAATAAGGTGAGCCATTGGGCGCTTGGAGTCATTGTGACTCCACACCTCTCCAACGGAGATTAGCTTCCATTGGGAAGTGAACTTCGGGATAAATCATCGTCTCCTCGTCTCTCGGTTATTTCTATACCCGATCTCTTTACTTATGCAATTTACTTTGTGATAGCCATCGAGCTTGAAGTAACATATCTTGCTATCACATAGTTTCTTGAATTGTTTAGCATAAGTTGTTGGTGCACATAGGTGAACCTAGTTTGTTTAGGTTTTAGCTTGATAAATTAAACGCTAGTTTTATTCCGCATTTATTCAAGCCTTAACCGTAATTATTTTTAAACGCCTATTCACCCCCCCCTCTAGGCGACATTCGTGTCCTTTCAATTGGTATCAGAGCCGGGTCTCTCTTCATAGGGTTTCACAACCTAGAGAGTAAAGATGTCGGCTAGGGGATTAGTGCATAATGACACTTTTATATTTGATGGCACAAATTATAATACTTGGAAAATTAGTATGCTTAATATTTTTAAGGACATGGGTCCAAATATAGAGAAAATTGTAGATATGGGTTTTTCTACTCCAACGGGTATTGATTGCTCTTTAGAGGATGAGAAAAACTTATATCTCAATACTCAAGCTACTAATGTGTTTTTCAAATATTTGAGTATTGTAGTTCTTGAGTCAATTGGGCCATCTTGGAAAGCTCATGATATTTGGACCAAACTTCAAGATAAATATGATGTGTCCAAAAGTTGTGGTGATGATTATACTCCCTCCACCTCCGGGCGTGATGAGTTCTCAACTTCTTCTACCTCACCAACATGTGTCAAGGCACAACATAATGATATGGTGAGTAGTGAAAAAATTTGCAATCTTGATAGTATGCTTATTGTTGACGATTCTTCATCTCTATCTTATTTCAATACTTTGTCTATGGACTTAAACACACCTAGCACCCAAAATGATTTACATGCTTGCGTTGATAGTTCATGCATATCATGTAAAAATTCCTTGACTAAATCTTATAATGATATGCTTGATACATCTTGTTTCCATAGTAAAAATGGTTGTATTTCCTCTAGTACTTGTGTTACTAACCATGTAGAAGAAAGTCAACATTCCATGGAACAAGATGTGGATTTAAGTGGCGCTTCAAGTAATGGTTCATCATCATCTACCATATCTCACTTTTGTCTTATGGCTAAAGGTTCAAAGGTAGCTCCTACTTTGAACACCAATGTATCTAGTGATGATGATGATGATTATGATGGTGATGATGACGATGATAATGACAATGATTCGTTAATGGAGAAAGGTAAAATGATTCACAATATCCTTTATGAGGATAAAGATGCTTGTGCCAATTTCCTAGAAATCATTAGAGCATTTGATAGGCGCAATATCACCATTAAGGATTTGGAAGCATGCATTGACGCGTGTTATAGCCGCGAGCGTGATTATTCCAATGAAATTGCAAAACTAAAGGAAGCTCTTGTAGAAGAACAAACTATCAATGAATCTCTTGAAGAGACTTTTACTCTAGAGTTATCAAAATTAAAGGACTCTCATAATAGAAATCTTGAGGTGGTTAATTGTCTTAAAACTAAAAATGATGAGCTAAAAGTCGAACATACTCAACTTAAAGCTTCATATTCAAAAGGACTTGCCAATTTGTCTTCTCCTATTTCTATTAATTATGATGCTTGTGCTACTAACTCTATTTCTCGTGAAGCATCTACATTGAAGGAGAATGTTGAGCTAAGGTCTCAACTTGAGTTGCTAACTAGCAATTATGGGAAATTGGAAGAAAGTCATGAAAAGCTCTTAGGCTCTCATGAGGATCTTTTAGTCTCACATGATAAGCTAAAGTTAGCTCATGAGGCTATTACTACCAAGGTGATATCTTGTGAGCCTCATGTGTACATTAGCACAAACTCTACTCAAAATTCTATTTTGCCTCGTGCTAGTCCTATTAATTCATTCACTCATAATATCGCTACATCTTGTGATGAATTGCTTTCCATGCCTTGTTGCTCTAACAATGAATCATCTACTTCCTCTATTACTTGTGTTGCTACTAACCATGTAGAGGAAATAAAAGAGCTCAAGGTCCAAGTCGCTTCTTTGAAGAAAGACTTGGAAAAGCGTCATGGGAAGTCCGCACTTGACAACATGTTGAGTGTCCAAAGATTACCCAATGACAAGAGTGGACTTGGATTCAACTCCAATAATAACAAGAAGTCCAATATAAAGAAGAATCATATAATCAACAAGAACAAGAGCCAAGAACAAGTCAACAATTCGTCCAAGATTGTTTGCTTCAAGTGCAATGTTGAAGGGCACCATGTTAGGTCTTGCCCATTAAAGAAGAAGCCTCTTAGTGAGAAGCAACAAGGGAAGCGGCCACAAGTTCAATCTCATGCTCAACCTCAAGATGAAGAAAGGCTTCTTCCCAAGAAGAATCAAGTTATAACTCCTCAAGTTGAGAAATCAACTAAGAAGAAAGGAGGAAGCCGATGTTGCTACTTATGTCGTGAAAAGGGCCACCTTGCTTCCTCATGCACTAATGGTACCTTATCCAACCCTGTCATTATTTATGATGTTTATTCCCTTCGGAAGGATAAGGTTGGCAATGTGTTTGCCAAATATGTTGGCTCTCAAAGTGGTGTCAAGAAACGAACCATTTGGGTTGCCAAGACTATTGTGACTAACCTCTTAGGACCCAACTTGGTTGGGGACCAACAAGCTAAAACTTGATCAATAGGTGTTGTTGGAGGGCATTGGAGACTTGGCTATCTTATGAAGAATTAAGGGATCTTCATCAATTATATTTACTCAAGCCAAGTCATTTGTATCATCACATATCTATCTCCTATCCAATGTGTCTCCTTGCGGTAACTTGTATTTAAATTATATACATGAAAAGTTGCTTGCCCCTTGCATGTGTTAGTTTTGTGTCTAGCATGTGTTTGTATATGGTGTGCTTACTAATTACCTATCTTGAGTAATCTAGTATGTGTTTGTTGGTTTGCACTCCATGTACTTGTTTGTTTTGTGTTGAGCCTTTATTGCAATTTATGATTAATTTAAGTTGCCTCTTTTGAGAGATTAATGAACTATCTCATTTTGGGGGAGTGGTGTGCTTGCCACCTCATAATCCTAAAATATGTGTACATGAGGTATATCACTTATTATTAACGTGACAAGATTATATAGTCTCCATGTGGTATTTCATTCTCATGAGAAATTCGAATTTCACAATGTTCATTAATTATCTCTTATTTGATTTCACTTGCCTCTTGTTGAAAAGAAATGGTTATCACATTATGGGGGAGTAATAAGCTATGTGCATATTACAATCCTAGTAAATATGAACATGTGAGGTAATGCCACTTAGAATTGATATTCTAAATTATCTTGTTACTACGTGGCATGATTAGCTCAAACAAGTTCCATACTTGCTTAAATGAGTTTTTGTATCTCATATTTTGGTTTGTTGAATTTGAGAGAGTTTCTTCGTGCGGTGTTCCTCAAATGTGCACTAGTATTTATTGTTTGGGAAACCGGTTGCTTCAATATATATTAAGAATTGCTTTGCATGATAATTTTACTAGTTGAAGCATGGTAATTAACTCATATCCTTTTCCATAAACTTTTGTGTTTCAACATGATCACGAATATTTTTACAACATACCACCTAAAATTAACACCATACCCTCCTTGTCCTTGGACAAGTGACAACCATATTTGTGGTATAAGTTATTGATCATATTTACATTATGCTTTGCTTCCATTTGTATTATCGACGAGAAATTGTTTTGTATGAACTCACATTGTCTTCCTTGACTCTTGAATATCTATGTGTTATAATCAAACAAAATTCTAGTGTAATGGTTGTAAGAAAAGCGAGGATCCCCTTATAGTGCTTTTGTAGTAAAATGCAAACATCTATATAATGCATAAGTCATGGGAGAGCTATATTACTTCCTTTAGAACACTATATTTTCAATTGGATCTCTTGCCACTTAATGAAAGTTTCTATTGTATGCATGCGAAGAGTGATGATCCCATTTGTGTGCAAAATTCAAAAATCATGTATAGATCATGGGGGAGCTATCATAGATTCTTTTTGAACACTAGTTATCATCAATTGATATTAGATCTTTTTAAATTGGTATTTTAATCAATATCTTGTGAGTTTGTGGAAGGCACAACTTTTATTTTGTTTATTACTTTGTGCCATCATAAAAAGTGTAGAGGGCTTGGTTATCTCATTCCTTGTTTTGCATTCTATTGTTTTGAATGAGATAAGTCTTTGATCATATTTTATATAGACATCTTCTATGCTCATTTGTTTTGCTTTGATGCCCTCAATTGGTATTTAATTGGAGTTTGATATCTCACTCATAGATATTTGCTTCAATTGACATCTCTTGGAATTTGACATGGATCATTTGATGTCTATTGGGATCTCAATATTTTACTCCTTGATGCATCTTTATTTAGTATCCCCCAAGTGATAAGTATTTCCTTTTGTATTTTATTATTACATGCTATATTTTCTAAATTGGTATCTTATCAATCATGAGTTGATTGACATGTTCCTAAATCCTATTTTGAGTGTTTGATCACAACATATGGAAGGACTAACGTGTTCCCTAAGTTTACTCAGAAAATATCATGGATAAAGTGCAACCATATCTCCCCGTAGACCTCATACAATGAAAAGCAAAAATGGAGAAAAGGTTAAGGAAAGAATGGAGAAAAGAGAAGAAGAAAAGGAGAGAAAGTAGGGGTGCCGGCCCCAGGCCGGGCTCCAGGCCGGGGGGCTCGGGTGGGTGGCCGGCCCCAGCTGCTCCCCACGACGGCCCCAGGCCGACCCCCAGGCCGGGCTGCTCGGGCGGGTAGCCGGCCCCAGCCACGGCTCCACGCCGGCCTGGCCGGCCTGCCAGGCTGGGCCACCTCCAGCCGGCCTGCCCCTGCGCCCACGCCGGCCCCAGGCCGGGGTGGGAAGGCCCCTCCGGCTCGTGCGCGGTCCACGCCGGCCCCAGGCCGGGCCCCTAGGCCGGGGTGGGCGCTGCAGAGTGTGGGAACCCCCCAACGACCGTTTTCTCTCTCCCGGGTATAAAATGAAATGTTTCTTCTACCTTTAGATTGCATGCATAATTATTAGTGTATATGTTATGGCATGTTTATTTTCCTTGATCCAATATTTATATAGAATAATATCCATAAATCCTAAATTGGCTAAGATGTTCATGATATTCAATTTCTTATCTATATGCCTATATTCATGTGGATTGAATCCTATATATTGTAGTTTGTGTAACTACTTTGGACCCAATGAGTTTGGGGACCATTTTTGTACTTAAATATGTTTTAGGTACATTTCATATGCGTTGGATGCTTGCCTCATTCACAAATAAGGTGTTATCAATACATGCTTATTGGAGTCAAGCTATGATGATGGATGAATTCTTATATAGTACAACATCACCAATGCTACCTCGGTAACAAGTATCTATCTCATGCATATACTCTAACATTTCAACCTTTTGTAGGTTGTATCATGGCATGAAACATATTTACTCCTTGTGATATTTGTTGCTTTTATCAAAACGTCCCAACTATCTCTTTTTTCCCTTATTGATGTTTGTGACGTCTTTGATGTGTTTTTGTTGGAAGGTCATTCATATCCTCCAAAAAAAATGCTTTCAAGCAAAGATCTTATTATATATTTATGTCTTCGAATTGGATATCTCGCTCTTTATCTTTGTAACTATATTGTGTGTACATGTTTCTTTATGGATGTACATCATCATGATTGTGGTCTATTTAAGAAACTTATACACATGATAAGAATTACATGTCTTATTGGTATCCTAATGGTTCGGTGTCCATCCTTTTATTGGTAACTTCTCTTATGGCTTAACCATCTCTTACTCCAAGTGATATGCCTTATTTTCTTTTATGATCACTTGCACTTGCTTTGAGTTTTGAACAACAGTGGGGGAGTTATGATTCCATTTTTGTGCCCTTTGCGTTCAAAATGCAATATTTCTAAATCATGCACAAATATTGGGGAGCTCCTCTATTTTCTTTAAAAACACTCATTTTCTCAAACCATAATATACCTTGTTCGTTTGGTTTGTTGGATCTCTTGATTGCTTGCTTCTCTTTAGGAGAATATTAGATTTGTATACCATCTTATTTGAAATCTTTGGATCCTTGGTATAGTTCCTCCCATTATTCATCATTGGATAAGTGTATTTGATTTCACTCATATTATGAGAAGTGCATAGCCTACGGAGGAACCCTTACTATATTGGCCATCTAATTTTCTATGATCCCATTTTGGAAATGGATGCCAATGGGGGAGAAAGTTTCGAGGGTTTAAGAAATCTTGGTTTTGTTCTTAAACATTTTCCTTTCATGCTCATGCAACTTTGCTTTGCTTGTCTATTTGCATGGTAGGTAAAATTCATTATATAAACCCTCGTAAAAGAGTTTGTCATCAATTACCAAAATGGGGGAGATTGAAAGAGCATGGTTCCCCCATGTGTGGTTTTGGTAATTGATGACAATCACTATGGACTAATGGTTGCATTGAGCTATACTTGTAGAGTTTCTCGTTTCTCCATAGGCAATACTTGATGTCCATGTGTTGGATTCAAGATAATCAAGTGGTGACCAAGGTGCTATTCATGTGAATATCCCAAGTTTGGTCATGAGAGAGTTGAGCATATTGCAAGTATGTCTTGAAGAAGAATATTGTGTGAACATTCATCTTTACCTTCAAGACATCATTATTATGAAGAGATAAGAAAAGATAAAAGGTTCATCAAGTATGTCTTGAAGAATAATATTGTGTGAACATTCATCTTTACCTTCAAGACATCATTATTATGAAGAGAGAAGAAAAGATAAAAGGTTGATCAAGGCAAAGTGCTAAGCAATGGTTAATAGTGATCAACTCACAAAGTAAGAAGATGTACCATGTGGTATCATGATATCGTAAGTAATTGTTCATATAGCTTTGTGTTCTAACCCATTATATGTGTGTGTGGTATATCTATGTGGGGTTAGGCATCTCTCCATGGGCTTGCATCAAAAGGAAGATTTCATATAGTCCATGGTGGATGACGTCAAGTTGTGATCGTCATCAAGTTCGAGAAGTGCAAGTTCAAGGGAAACATATCGAAGAGATCACATTATTTAAGCTTTCCACTCTTTTTGAGATAATGTTAAAGTAAATATATACTTAAAAGAACCTCTCCCATAGTTGCATATGGGGAGCATCTTTGTGTCTTCACCAAGCAAAAAGAAATCAAGAAAGGTGTTCCATCTTGAGGAGGTCGAGATCGTCATATTATAGCTCAAGTGGAATGCTCAAGGCAAAGGTATAATCTTGATAGGTTTTCTATTTTACCGGTCTCATAAAATTAGGAGGGAGACCGGATTATAGGATATATAACCGTACTATCAAGAGGGGCTCTCATATTAGCAACTTGATCGCATCACTCAGAGAGAGCTCAAACCTTTGCATACTTGGCATAACATTTCTTGGTTCTTATTTGTGTTTTCTCCATGTGTGGTTTTTGAGCTTGTCATGTGCTTCAATACAAGCTCAAGTTCATCAAAAACGGGTTTCGCATGAAAAACTTATTGCGTTTTTTATATTGGAGGTTTTACCGATTGTTCCTTTATAGAGAGGTAATAACTTTCATCATTTGGTTTTATCATCCAATTAAGTACTATGATGTTTCTTTGCATAATCTTGTAGTGCTTGTTCTTGCGATTTCAACGAGCCCAAGATCATCAAAAACGGAGTCCGGATGCAAAAGATATCGCGTTTTTAGTGAAGGAGGTTTTCTGGAAAATCGTAGGCCGGCCCCAGGCCGGGGTGGGCTACCCCAGGCCGGACCCCTACCCGAACCGTCCGGCCTGGAGGCCGGGGTGGGGCAGAATGCCCCCAACGGGCTGATTTTGGGGGCCTATAAAAGGGGCCTTCTTCCCCATTGGTTTACAACCTTTTTTGCAAGTTTTCCCCCACCATTGTTGACATTTTGGAGCTTGCTTTCTCTCTATTACTCCATGATTCTTGCCTCCAATTAGTGGGAAAAGAGAGAGGAGATCTAGATCTATTATTCCACCAATCCATCTCTCCTCTTAGTGAGGGGAAAGTCTTTGGATCTAGATCTTGTGGATTCATTTGTTGAGTTCTTCATTGTTCTTCCTCTCTTCTCCCCCCGTAGCATTTGTTGCTTTGGTGGGATTTGAGAGTGAAGGATTTGAGCACTTCTTGTGTTCTTGCCATTGCATAGGTTGCATCGGTTTGAGTTCTCTACGAGGATTCGTTCGAGTGAAAGGTTGAGAAGCTTGTTACTCTTGGGTTCTTGGAGTGCCCTTGAGTTTGTCCTCTTGGGTACTTGGAGTGCCCTAGACGGTTGTTGTTGTCTCGGAGTTTTGGTAGCTCCGGACCTTGTTGCTATCTCGGAGTTTTGGTGGCTCGCGGGATATTGTTGGGAGCCTCCAATTGAGTTGTGGAGATTGCCCCAACCTTGTACGGGATCGGTGACCGCCCTCAAAGGTCCCATAGTGGATCGTGGCACTCCGCATTGGTGGAGGCACGAGGAGAATAAGGTGAGCCATTGGGCGCTTGGAGTCATTGTGACTCCACACCTCTCCAACGGAGATTAGCTTCCATTGGGAAGTGAACTTCGGGATAAATCATCGTCTCCTCGTCTCTCGGTTATTTCTATACCCGATCTCTTTACTTATGCAATTTACTTTGTGATATCCATCGAGCTTGAAGTAACATATCTTGCTATCACATAGTTTCTTGAATTGTTTAGCATAAGTTGTTGGTGCACATAGGTGAACCTAGTTTGTTTAGGTTTTAGCTTGATAAATTAAACGCTAGTTTTATCCCGCATTTATTCAAGCCTTAACCGTAATTATTTTTAAACGCCTATTCACCCCCCTCTAGGCGACATCCGTGTCCTTTCACCAGGTCCCGGGACAAATGGGACTGACCACGTGGCGAACCTGGCCAGGGGAGTTAGTCCCGGTTCGTGTTAGGAACCGGGATGAATGGCTTCTCTGAAAAAACAGCAGTTTGGCCACTTTCTCTGCCGCGGCAGGGTTTTTTTCGTTTTTTTTTGCAATTTACGATTTCTGCCTCGTAATCCCCAACCGCCTCCCCTTCCCCAACCGCGTCCACTGGCCCACGCCTTTTATTAAGCCCACTGGCCACATTTTGGTCAAAGGGCCCACTGGCCCGCGTCTTTAATTAAGTCCACTGACCACATTCGGTCAAAGGGCCCACTGCCACGCGGGGTAAAAGGGGCCACTAGCCGGCGACCTAGTGGTTGGCTCGCCCGTTTCCACGTCCCCACGTCCTTAAAATAAGACCGTAACCGCAGCCGCGCGCGGTCTAAGGGCCCACTGGGCCGCAACCCCGGCTGCCTCAGCTTCCCCGCGCCCCCACTTCCTCACGCATGGCCACGAACGGTCACGCCATGCCTCGGATTTCTCCCCGCGCATTCATGGCCGCCTGCAACCGCCGCCACGTTCTCGCCGCCGGTTGGCATGCCAACCCCCCGGGTCCTTTTTAAAGGGCCCCCTCCGCCCCGTACGCCCCCGCACACCCCACTCCAGCACGAACCCTAGCCATG
Source organism: Alopecurus myosuroides (assembly GCA_028641055.1). Classification (NCBI taxonomy): domain Eukaryota; kingdom Viridiplantae; phylum Streptophyta; class Magnoliopsida; order Poales; family Poaceae; genus Alopecurus; species Alopecurus myosuroides. Next base: position 2,849,506 of record CM054062.1, read on the forward strand.
TCGCCCCGCCGCTTGTTCAAGCGCGCCAAGAACGAGAACGAGGCCAGGTCCTCCAGCGGCGCCGGCGTTCCCCCGCCGCCGCATGAGGCGTTCGGCTACGGTCCGGGCGGCATCCGGATCAGGGGCGGCCCGCGCGTCCCCGCACCACCACCGGCAGCGCGCAACCCGCCGCCTCGCGCCCCACCAGGCAAGAGGCTCCGCCGCTACGTGCGGAAGGAGGAGGCGACGTGGCACTGGGATCACGCCACGCCGATCTTCTGGCCGGACGTCCACCTCCTGGACGGCTGGCACCTCAACCCCCAGAGGATCCCTGTACCGCCGCCCCCGACCAGTGAAGCCGCCCGCGAGGAGATTGACCGCTGTCACGCGCTCATGCCGGCCCACCTCCTCAGGGACCGCGCCTACGCGTGGAGTTTCCCAAACTGGAACGACTGGTTCCAGCAAGAGCACGACCAGTGCCGCCGCTCCTACTTCCCCACGCCCCCGGAGGAGACCGCCGACACCTACCCAGCACCGCCGCCCGGCAGCGAGCCGGAGCTGTGGTTCGAGGAGGACATCCTCGAGGACGAGGAGGACCCCGAGCTCCAGGCCGAATTGGAGGCCGCCTACGAGCCATCCCGCCGCTCCCTCGTCGAGCAAGAGATTAAGCGGTGGGAGCAGGTCCTGGCCAGCGCGGCCGCCGACGTGATGCCGCCCCCTCCGCCGCCGCAGCCGTGGTGGCAGACCATGAACGCCGCCATGGAGGCGTCGGAGGACCAGCCTCCGCCACAGCCGCTGCCCCGGGCCTGGAGTACGGGGTGAGCTGGGCCTGGACCGGTGGTGAATGGTCGCCGGAGGAGCTGCCGCCGCCACCGGAGAACGCGCCCCTGATGCCTCCGCAGCCACCGGCGGGCACCCCCCCAACCGGGACTAGTCCCGGCCCATGCCACCAACCGGGACTAGAGGTACCCCCTTTGGTGAGGCGAATATATTCTCATGAGGCGAATCTAACAAAATGACCCTGACGCCTGTTTTTGACAGTTATCTCATACTCGGATATGGGTCATAGTTGTCAGCGTTTTACCGGTCAATACAAATTACTGGTCAAACAGAACTATATGATCATGTATTCCACGTTTATTATTACACATCACCAACAGACGGAGGAGAGAGAAACAGAAAAGTGGGTGGGTGTGCCGCTGGTTGGGATAATAATGAAATCAGGCTGGTCATAGTTGTCAGCTTTTTACCGGTCAATACAAATTACTGGTCAAACAGAACTATGATCATGTATTCCACGTTTATTATTACACATCACCAACAACATCCCTATCTAGTCTTCTGAATTTTCCCTTGCTTATGATCGCTTCGGCCGTAACCATGGAGCATCTTCATTATTTAACGGGGTGGTGGGTCAGCTTTCACTGTGAAGGGTGGAATTTCAACAAACTTATTATAATCTTCTGACATGTCTGTCGCGTCCTCGATTCCCACGATGTTTCTTTTTCCTGAAAGAACTATGTGACGCTTCGGCTCATCGTAGGATGAATTTGTTTGCTTATTTTTTCTTTTTTCGGTCCGGAGGACATGTCCTTCACATAGAAGACCTGAGCCACATCATTGGCTAGGACGAATGGTTCGTCATTGTAACCAATATTGTTGAGATCCACTGTTGTCATTCCATATAGCGGGTCTACCTTTACCCCTTCTCCATTCAGGTTGACCCATTTGCACTTGAACAAAGGGACCTTAAAAGTAGGTCCATGGTCAAGTTCCCATATCTCCTCTATGTAACCATAGTATGTTTCATTTTTTCCATTCTCGTTTGTTGTATCAAAGCGGACACCACTGTTTTGGTTGGTGCTCTTCTTATCTTGGAAGATCGTGTAAAATGTATTCCCATTTATCTCGTACCCTTGAAAACTCCCAATAGTCGAAGATGGTGACCCTGCCAACATGTACAGCTGATCTTCAACAGTGGTGTCATTTGTAAGATGTGTTTGCAACCAACTTCCGAAAGTATCCATGTGTTTGCGTTTAATCCATGAGTCATCCTTCCCCGGGTTTGTGGAGCGTACAATATTCTTGTGTTCCTCGAGATACGTAGCCATGAACATAGAATTTTGTAGAACTGTGTAGTGTGCTTTGGTGAAAGAATGCCCGTCCCTGGGTATCATTGTTTTCTTTCACAGCGTTCCTTTTCCCCCCAGTCTCCCCTCATGCCGCGATTCAGGAACACCAATCGTCTTAAGGTCAGGAATAAAGTCAACACAGAACCCAATGACCTCATCTGTTCCATAGCCCTTCGAGATGCTTCCTTCTGGCCTAGCACGGTTATGAACATATTTGTTCAAGACTCCCATGAACCTCTCAAAGGGGAACATATTGTGTAGAAATACCGGACCGAGAATATGAATCTCTTCACATAGGTGAACTAGGAGATGAGTCATAATGTTGAAGAAGGATGGTGGGAACACCAACTCAAAACTAACAAGACACTGGACCACATCCCTCTGTAATCTTGCCAGAATTTCTGGATCGATTAGCTTCTGAGATATTGCGTTTATGAATGCACATAGCTTCACAATGGGTACTCGAACATTTTCCGGTAGAAGCCCCCTCAATGCAATCGGAAGCAACTGCGTCATAATCACGTGGCAGTCATGAGACTTCAGGTTTTGGAATTTTTCTCTGCCATGTTTATTATCCCCTTTATATTCGATGAGAAGCCATACGGAACCTTGATACTGTAAAGGACTTCAAAAAATATTTTCTTCTCTGCTTTAGTAAGAGCGTAGCTGCTTAAGTAATGGCCCCATGTATCTGTGTGCTTGCTGCTTGGGTCTTTCCTACGTTGCTGGTCCTCCCGTGCTTCTGGCGTATCTTTTGACTTCCCATACACGCCAAGGAAGCATAGCAGATTGACGCAGAGATTGTTTGTCACGTGCATCACGTCGATCGAAGACCGGACCTCTAAAACTTTCCAATAGGGTAGCTCCCAAAATATAGATTTCTTCTTCCACATGGGTGCGCGCTTATCAGGGCCGTTCGGAACTGGTTGGCTGCCAGCACCCTTACCAAAGATTACTTCTAGGTCCTTGACCATATCGAATATATCATTACCACTACGGAGCTCAGGCTTCTTTCGGTTATCTGCCTCACCTCTGAAATGATTCCCCCTTTCTTTCTTACGGGATGCTTGATCGGAAGAAATCTATGATGCCCCAGGTATACAGCCTTTTTACATTTATCCAAAAAAAAAATATCCAAAAAAAACACTGTCAGTCTTATCTAAACAGTGTGTGCATGCATTGTATCCCTTGTTTGTATGTCCAGAAATGTTACTAAGAGCAGGCCAATCATTGATGGTTACGAAAAGCAACGCCCGTAGGTCAAATGGCTTTTGTTCGTTCTCATCCCACACACGTACACCTGGTTTGCCCCACAATTGTAAGATTTATTCCACTAATGGCCTTAGATACACATCAATGTCGTTGCCAGGTTGCCTCGGGCCTTGGATGAGAACTAACATCATAATAAACTTGCGCTTCATGCACAACCAAGGAGGAAGGTTGTACATACATAGAGTTACGGGACAGGTGCTATGACTGGAGCTCTGCTCCCCAAAAGGATTAAAGCCATCTGTACTTAGACCAAACCATAAGTTTCTCGCCTCTCCTGTAAAGTCTGGGAAGTCTCTCTCGATTTTTCTCCACTGCGATCCATCGGCGGAGTGTCTCAACTTTCCGTCTTTCTTACGATCTTCTTTGTGCCATCGCAACAACCTAGCATGCTCTTTGTTTCTAAACAGACGTTTCAACCGTGGTATTATAGGAGCATACCACATCACCTTAGCAGGAACCCTCTTACGGGGGGCTCGCCGTCAATATCACCAGGGTCATCTGCTCTGATCTTATACCACAGTGCAGTGCATACCGGACATTCATCCAAATTCTCGTACTTCTCACCGCGGTAGAGGATGCAGTCATTAATGCATGTATGTATTTTCTGCACATCTAATCCTAGAGGGCAGAGAGTTTTCTTTGCTTCGTACGTACTCTCAGGCAATTCGTTATCCTTTGGAAGTTTTGGCTTCATTAGTTGAAGTAAACTCTCAAATGCCTTGTCAGTCACACCGTTCTGTGCCTTCCATTTCAGCAACTCAAGTGTGGTACCTAGATTTGTGCTACCATCTTCGCAATTTGGATACAACAACTTCTTGTGATCTTGTAACATGTTGTCCAGCTTCAATATCTCCAATTTACTTTCACAGTCTTCCCTTGCATCAGCAATAACTCGGGCAAGATCATTATCGGGCTCTTCTGATGCCTGTTCTTGATCACCTCCTTCTTCTACATTCTCTTCCATTGCAGTATCGTCGTATCCAGGGAACAAAGGATCTTCTTCTTTTTCTTCATCGTCTTCCATCACAACCCCTCTTTCTCCATGCTTGGTCCAGCAATTATAGCTGGGCATGAAACCTCTCCGAAGTAGGTGGCCGTGAAGGATTGTTTCGGAAGAGTACTCTCTGACGTTCCGACAATCAACACATGGGCAACACATAAAGCCATTTTCTTTGTTCGCCTGAGCTACAGCAAGAAATGCATTCAGGCCTGCCATATACTCGGAAGTGCGTCAGTCACCGTACATCCATCGCTGTCGTGCATCCATCTGCATCGTATAATTAAGTTTATCAAAATACATTACAATAACATATTAATACAGAAATGACCACAATACATCGACAAATATTACTTTTTTATGTATCAGTTACAGATGAAAAAGATAAGTTTGTTAACCTCGGTCGAAGATACCATTTTCAGTGAGCTTATGTGTGGCTCGGGAATTTCGTCGAACACCTCGTGTGCATAGTAAAATAAAACACACTAACATCCACCTCTCTCACACCTCTAAGCAAAAAAAAGATGGAAGGGGGGCTGGGGCAGTATATATAGGGGAAGAGGGACATTGGTCCCGGTTCGTGGCCTGAACCGGGACCAATGCCCATGCGCGTGCCACGTGGCCTGTGGCTAGACATTGGTCCCGGTCCGTGGCACGAACCGGGACCAATATCTCCCCACCAACCGGGACCAATGCCCCCAGACGATTTCTGTTGCACCGGGCACACAAACCGGGACCAATGCATATCATTTGTCCCGGATTTGGTTGCAACCGGGACAGGTGCCCCCTGGCCCCCTGGACGAAAGGGGTTGTTTCCACTAGTGTAAAGTGGTTATTGTATGTGTGGAAGAACAATAGGATATACGATGGTACTTGATATTTTTGTGTGTTTCTCTTGTGTCTTAAAAAATACCAAGCCTAGGGCAGATCTATTTGTCAATGAACTGCATGGTTTTTCTGGAGATAATCCAGGTTGTTATCATTGCATTGCAACTATGGTCAATAGCTCAGGTCCTGAGTTTTTCTACATCCAAAATAGTAACTTCGGAGATATGTTTATATTGTTTCAGGGTAGCTCCAATTTGAGTCTACGATTATGGTTAAAACCCATGTTGATCCTCAAATGGACTTATAAGTCTATTCTTCAGCAGTGAAGTGAATCAAAATTGAAGAACATACCACACGGCTTCTTTCATGTGTCGGAACTACCTGATTAGATAATCAGACTCAATTGTGAATAGAAGACAAAATTTCTTTTAAATCGCTATAATATCTGTTATGTCATGTTTTTTCCTTAGTTTAGTTTTTTAAGCTATCCAATCATGTACAATCTCTTCTAGAATGATTTGGGAAAAGACAATAATTTTAAATATACCGACGTATATTTTTGTATGATATTTCTTGATAACTTGATATAAATTACTCCATATGTTCTGTAATATAAGATGTTTTAGCGAGCTAAATTAACTTGCCAAAACTCTTTTATTCTAACACATAGAAATACTTGATAGCCTTGCTTTTCTTCTAATTCAGTTCAAAGATAGAGGAAAAAGAAACACAATTATTCAATTGGACTTGGCTTCTTTTGCGGCATGGCAAAGGTTTGAAAATAACATCATTAGCAAAGGTTTAATCTTTTTATAAGTATTCCATCACGCTTTAGTTTTAACGCAGACTTATGTTTGAGCGATTGTTGATAAGTAGTTTTCAGCCATCAATATATTTTCATATTGCTATTCGTGGTATCAAGCGCAACTAATTTGTGGATGTGAAAAATGGAGTGCAGTAAGTGTTCATAATTGAAGGATGAAGCACGAGTAGAAAGGGGAAATGCCAAGGGAAGAAATGGCGCGGAGAAGCGCGCAAGGCCCCTCTAGTATCATATATATGTGTAGTAATGTATCAACCAAAACGATAACTACTGAAATGACAACTGAAAAGCACCGCCTATTGTTTAGAAGAATAGCTAAGATGCCTGTTCATTTCAACAGGTGGAAAAGAAAGTATTGTGTAGACTTAGAAAGTATGTTCTCGTTGTCATAACCACAACATGCACAGAAATCAGCAAATTTCAGCACGTCGGCAACACATTCTGCAGTGCGCCAACAAAGACATGTCCTGCAGTCAACACCTCACATAAATTGTTTGGAGGGGAAGGGAGGGTGTGGGTAAATGCGCTTCAACGACGAGACCGAAGGTTTCACCAACGTATTCTGATCGATCAGATAAATGACATGCAACCCCGAAAGGAAAGGTGGTCCAAGAAATTGATATCATAGCATATACTTTGCATTTTGTGTGTACAGTGGAATAGCTATGATGGACAACAATCATAAAGACAGAACAGTCCCAAAAAGGCCAAGACTTTGATATACTAAGTCAAAGTCCGATCCTCCTTGATTATGAAGTGATCTCTTTTCATGAATCGGCGAGATACACTATACCAATAGCATCTTAGCTGTTTCATGGAACAAGAATCTCGTCTTTTATTCAGAATTATCTCGTTAAAGAAAGAAACATCCACCACTTACAAGTACATAAGAAAAATTTAAAGCTTATCCTTACACAAGAAAAATATTAATTACAGACTTAAATATCCTCCATGATACTTTGAATGGAGTGAAACATAGCACATTTGAACACATCAACATATTTTGACCAAAAAGTGGGAATATCCGTATTTTCCGACAAGTGCAAGATAGGGAACAAATGTGTGTAAAGTATGATGCCATGTTTGAGCAATGCCACTTGAATTTGTGGTATCATATTAGAAAATCTGGTGTCTATAGAATTGTTGCTCCAGCACGGACATGCCACATTGCCATATGGTATGTCAGAGAATGCCTCGGCATTCAACGGGACCTGCGCATCCAAACGACAAATAAGCTGCTACGCAAATCAATCTTCACCGGGACATAAACAATACATGAAACGGTTCTGCATCACCTACATGAAAATACAGTACTTTCTCTCCATTACGAATGTAAAATAATACCTACACACTTGCATCACACTAAGTTTCTTAACTGGTGACACCGTAGTTTAAGGTCAGTCACGTCCATGGTTCAGAAAATTGTATTAACAACCCAAAGAAACTTAACCAGCTATGTTGGCCTCAATTCAAAGTACTCAAAACTAATATTAGTAGAGGAGGGACTATAATATTCAAGAGTCAATATTACACGTGCTTGGTATCTTTCTTAAAAGCATATAATCTTATGTGGGGTAGGTATATGCAGATGTTTCTCAAGTTAGAAAAAAAAAAGGTACGACCAACAAAAGTATAGTTGAAGGTTAAAGTATATACTTTACCGTGTACTGTATGGATTTCCATAGGTTTGCACCCCAGAATGAAAAAGTAGCAATCGGTAGGACGATTAAATACCAAATAGTCCCTATAGGCTCCGAAGTAAGTCCCATGGTTACACTATCTAGTTTTAGAATGGTCAATCTTAGTTTTAGAAGGGACTACCATACTAAAAGTGAAAGGACGCTGACGAAAATTGCTAGCAATGCAGAGATATCATGCCTACCTTAGAAATGTGCACTCCGAGGCTTCTATGACCTTCATAACACTTGATACAAATGAACAGACCAAGATTTTAATGATCTGCAAACACCATAATGTTGGAAGGATAAGAATAATGTGAAGCACTCGGCCTCAAATACCATGACAGTCAAAAGTAATATTGATAAAATAATAAGAGATAGAAATATGGCTTTAATTTTCGTCCAAATGTTCAGGTGATATAATTTTTTTAAAATAAGTCACACTCGTGTTTTTGTAAGATGTAGAATGATTTGCATACAATGCAATTTCTTTTAAAGGTAATCGTTTAGGTTTTCATACAAGCCGACACGAGATTAGATTCGCCACTCCAAAAGTAGCAACCAGGTGATCCCTACCCTACCGTACACCGATGAGGTGAGATACCGTATCTATAATATCTATAAAGTTCATCCCCTAATATTTGCAAGTTTGACATGCAAAGCATCCACGTCATCCTCTTTTCTAGCCATCCGTGCGATTATGCTGGAATCGTTCATTCTGTCGCGAGGTTACCGTTTGTGCTGGGAAATAGAAAGGGACCGTGCTGAGGCCCCCCGTTTTGCAATCAATGGAAATTCCACCTTCAACCGGTGCTTCAGCTTCCTATTCCACCTTTGCCCGTTCTCATTCTACCTTCAATATCCTTGCCGTTGCGTCTTTTATATACTCCAGCGACCGACAACAACTCATGGGCTCCGCCCCGACCGTCTCCTCTCGCATGCTCGCCGGCCGCCGCCCGGACGCGACAGCGCAGGTCCGGTCCGGTCCATTTGAGTCCCTGTCTCTGGTGGCCATGAGATTCGGTGCCCTCCTGCACAAGGCCGGCAGCAGAGTATGGCCTCTGTCCCAGCCATCTCCTCCGACGTGCTCGCTGATGCCCCCTGGAAGCGACACCCCAACTCCGGCCCCGGTCGATTCCCTCGCTTCCACCCATACTACACTGATGGAAACTTGGGTGGTGCTGCTCAGACCGGATAGGCAGATACGAACCTCCAACTACTCTCACCTCCTGCACATATCCCCTCGCACTGAACCGCTGCTTCAACACCTTTTTTCCTAGGTCTGTGTCTCTCTTATTTTCTGTTTGGTTTAGCTATTGCACATCACTCGTATGATGAGTTTCTAATCTTGCACATTCGATTATTCCCTAGATCGTTCCCTAAAGCATACCGCTAGCTCATGAGCTCTCTAATCAGTGCGCTAATAGCCAAGTTCGGTTGGTCTGTCAGTTTCAAAATCACATTCACCTTTGGTTTATTTTAATCTTTATGTAATCAAGTTTTTTATGTTATTTGGTAACCTCAAGATCAAAATGAGGTAACATCTTCAGATCATGTTTAGGAGATTTACCACTATAGGCTTTGGCACAGTTTATCAGGTAATAAGTTGCCATCTAATGTAATTTTTAAGCACTTTCTGGATTAGTTCTATTAATTGTGATATTTTTTTTTTATGCTTCCCAACTGATTTAGTATTCATTTATTTGTTCTTGACTATATCGTGAATCATTCATGTTTCCCGCCAGTTGTTGCAAGCAAAACTGGCATGCCGATACCACCGGTGTACATCACTGATAAGTCCGATTCATTTTTGTAGTAGTTAATACACCAGATTTAGCCATTGCATATGATGATTCAATTTTATATACCAATGTGATGGCGTTACTTGGGGGCCATTGAATCAACGGGAAGATGTTATAGATTACGGATCTAGAAGATGACTTCCTGGAACTTCTCAAACTGTCATTATGAAGGCTATCTCTCGAAAAAAAAGGGAATATGATGTTCTTGCTTGTCATAAAAAGTATAAGAATGGAGTAATATATACCCATGATTTTCCTTCCTTTATCTGATGTTCAGTTCATAAGAATTTGTCAGTCCACAAGCATTTTTACTATAAAATTATTTCCGCAGCACAATATCTCATATGGTTTCAGATTCACCTTAATTAATGGATTCATTGCTACCTACAAGCCATACTACGCATGATATGTGAATGAGCATTATTTCAATAGATTGTTCATGCTTCTGGATACATGAAAATCATCTCTAATTCCCGCGGCAACGCGCGGGAAATCAACTAGTTCTTATTTCACATTGTGTCGTCATCGCCGTCATAGCCCAGCCACATGGGACAAAAACCTAACCCAAGTAGAACTAAGTACCACGTCGTAACACATAACTATGGTCCCCGCCCCTTCCACCGTTTGAGCGACGGGTAGAGGGGAAACTATGGAACGGGTTGCCTCCCTGTCACCTCGACCGTGGAAATGCTGGACCATGTCACCTTCATGCCGCCTTATTTTTTATGCGAAAGATAAAGGGATGTGAGAAGTTATTTCACCTTTTGAACATTTTCATATAAAATTAACACTCGTTAGACTCTCTTAGTGCTTTGCATATTTTGTGTTTCAAACTGGCAGATTTCTTTCAGGTTGTACCATCTGAATATGCCTCGCTAGCACCTTATTTTCAGGTTGTCCATTTTAGTATGCTTTGGAAGGCCCCGATTCTGGACTAGTTTGAAGACACCTCTTAATAGATTATTTTCATAGGACCGAAACAAACGTGTAAATTTAGATGCCTAAATTTTTTGCCTCCGTGAATTTTCCACCAAATTGAAACCATCTTTCAAAAAACATTTATTTTTGTTTTTCAACTACTCCAGATCCGAGCGGACTTAACCTCACCAGCTCCGCGACAAAGTAGAGACTCAGCTCCATACCTCATATGCCCCTACCAATGCAATTGCTGGTTGAGCCGCTGGCTCTATGGTTGGTGAGGGAGGAAGAGGCCCTTGAAGAGTACAATAGCAGGGTTGTTGTGTCCGAGTTCTCGACGGACCCTCTGGTAGGCTCCTGTTGTGCTTTTCGGCATAGTTGTTGTGCTTTGCCAATAGTTCTTTTCAGATGTATCTGTTTACACCATCTAGATTTTCAGGATGGCAAGTGTAATCGCTTTGTTCTACACTGTTCTTATATAATGAAGTGATTGCAGCCCCTTTGGGGGCAACCTTTGTTCAAAAAAAACTGAATCTCGTGGTCCAGAGAACAAGCTAGCGGACCAAAGCATGAACATTACCTACCAAAGCATGAAAAAACCTAGATTCGGCACTCCAAAAGAGAAGAAACCAGATGACCCCTACGCTACCATACACTAACGTGGTGAGCTACCAAATTCTTATTTGACGTGGTGCGGCATCGCCATCATAGCCCAGACACATTGGGCCAACACTAACCCAAGTAGACCTAAGTACAACATTGTAACACAGATCTATATATGGTCCCCACCCCTTCCACCGCTAGAGCGGCGGGCAGAGGAGAAACTGTGGAATGGGTTGCCTCTGTGTCACCTCCCCCCGTGGGGAATGCTGGAACATGTCGCATTCATATCGCCCTATTTTTACATCAGAGATAAACATACATTGCTACGTTATTTGACCTTTTGACACTTTAATGTACGATTGACACTTCTTAAGACTCTCTTACTGCTCTCGATATTTTTTGTTTTGAATAGGTAGTGTCTTTTAGGTTGTACCATCTGAATGCTTTTCGCTAGTACCTCAGTGTAACATCCAAGTATGAAAACATCCCTTAGTGGTTCATTTTCTTGTTTACTTTCAAGCAATGCATCATGTCATCATCTCATTGCATTTGTTTTATTTATGTTTGCATTGTTTTCATAATGAATCAAACCTTGTTTTCACACTTGTCTGTTACAATCTTTCAAACAAAGATTTGCAAAACAAAACCTTTCCTTGTTTTCCAAGTAATTCAATTAATGTTCAACTATTAAATTGTTGCCTCAAATCATTCACTTAATTCCACCAATTAAATTCAAATCATTTCCAATTCTCAAATCAGTACCTTTGGAAACCATAACAACTCACCAAACATTCTTCCCTCTCTAAATCATTCTACAACCCTAGGGGTAACCCTATTCAATGCATGTTTTTCTAAAAGGTTTTATTAATATCAAAATCCCTCTATTTTGGTTTCAAATACAAACATATTTTTAAATCTCAAATAATTGAAATCCAAGCATGCAATGTGGTTCCTAATTACCTAAAAGGCCTAGCTAATTTTTTCAAATTTTTCTATAGACAAAACCCTAACTTTTTCTTCCAAAAGCAAAGTTACAAAAAAAAATAAAGCAGAAAAAAAATAAACCTGCAAAGGAGAGGAGAGCAGCAGCAGCAGATAAGAACCAGCCCAGCCCGTTTATACCTTTGGCCCGATACCCCGCTTGTCGTCTTCCTCGTGGCGTACGAACGCAGGCGCCACCGCACGATCTCCTGCTCCTCCGATGGATTCGCCGCCGTACATGGCCCTGCTCCTCCTTAAGTAGCTCACCACGGCACCCTCCTCCCTCCTCTAAACCCTAGTTCTTTCCCATCGCCGCCGTCCGCCCTAGCTACCTCCTCTCTGCTATTTCTCTCCCTTGTCTGAACCTGTCTGAAGCTGCAGCGAGCACCACCCAGCCGCCGTCAGTCCACCGCCCCTCCCCATCTCCAGTCACCTCGAGGCGCCTCCTCCGCCGGGAATGGAAACGCCAAGATGCCCTGAGGCTCCTCGTCTCCTCGGCCGCTGCTGAGGAGCCCTGGGGACGCCGCGTCGTCGCCGAGAACTTCCGCCGCTCCTACTGCTGCTACCTGTCGAGTTCGTCGTCGTGGTCGGTCGCTGCTCCGCCTCGCTTCCCTCGCGGTGAGCCTTCTCCTTTCCCTCGCAACTCTCTCTCCCTTGTTCCTCTCCGCTGTGCGCAGCGTGCGCGTGTCCCGGCCGCGAGCAGCCGTCGCCGGAGGCCACGATTCCGTCGAGCGATCTCTGTCAGTACCGCACGCACAGGGAAAAGTTCAGAGAACTTACCTGTCAAAAATAACACTTTAACCTGTTTCGCAACCCTCTTCTGTCATGAAAGCAGCAGCAGCCCAGCTGGCCAGTTCCTCGCGCGCAATCCAGTAGATCTCGGGGTCGAAACCCCGCGGAGGCGAAAGCCACCTTTTTTTCCATCTTTTCCCGCGCTGACAGCCCGGGCCCGCTGGTCAGTCTCCCTAGTGCCACGCGGGCACAGCACACCACGGGTCCCCACCTGGCAGCGTGTGGGTATACCACCAGCGCGGTCACAAAAGTTTAAAAGCCATTCTGTTAATTTCCAATTCTTTTTAAAATGGGCAGAATAAACTATAAACTTCAAAATTCAATAACTTCAAATCTATAAATCCAATAACTAAAACTTGTATATGTTTTCTGTTCAAAATTTAACAAACTTTCCAAATAACTTATTTGTGTTCTGTCTTGAATTTTCAAAATGCAATTTAAATTCAAATTCGAATAATTCAAATGCAAATTGGAATAATTCATAACTAATTCATACTGTTTTCAAATAATTCAAATAAAATATGTTTTTCACACCTTTTTGAATACTCTATTCAAATATAAAATTTGTTTTCTGGTTTGAATAATTTAAATTGCCTAAACAATTTAAATCTTGTTTAATTCAATTAAAACTTGTTTAATATTGTTTAATTCATAATTAAATAATCCAAAGTCCAATTTCAAAATGTGAAACATGTAATCCAACTAAAATTTGATAACCTTTTCAAATATAAAATTTGTAAATTGTTTTGCACACCCTAACTTGATGAAAACAATAATTGTTTGTGTGACATGCCTAAGTAACAAAAATTCCAAACTTAATAAATGCTTTTCTAAATTGTTAACTATCATTCCAAATTGCATTTAATACTGTTATCTTATTGTTTTCATCATGCATTCATCATGATAACAACTATCACCTAATAAATAATCATTGCTTCCAATTATTTCCAATGGATCCTTCCATATGCAACCCTTGCATATGGGTCCATTTAATTTGTGCTATCATGTTAGCTAATTTATTTTGATGCAACTATTAACCTTGTCATGCATCATATTTGATTGTGCATAATGCCATGGCAATGATTGTTTACATTCCTGTTTTGTTTGTTTGCTTCTTCCCGGTTAGACGACGACTACGTTGAGACCGACGATCCTTACGACACCGCTACTCAGGACCTAGCCCAGTACGATACTGAGCTGCCAGGCAAGTTATCACTCACATGAATCATCGAGTTTCCCTTCCACACTTGTTGTCGATACTATCTTTTGTCTATTATTGCTAGCCTATGTATCGTTGCTTGTTCTCCGAACCCATCACATGATACCTTGAGCCATGATATTGCCTCATATCCATACCTACAGCCTTTGCTTGTGCCTGTTCTTATCTAGCATGCTTAGGGTTGCTGTTACTCGAGTCTGTTGTCGGTTACTACTTTTACTATCTTATTATCTTGTACCGGGGCTCGTTGTTAATCAATCAATCCTGTTAATTGCTAATGGTAATAATAACTTGATGATAAGGCACCGGCAGGAGGCCCATGAGAGGTTTTGGAGCCTGCTAGTGTCGACCCTAATAGGAAAAGGGTCTTGTCTACTGATCCATGATGAGCGCACTACCCGCATTTGGGAAGCGAGTATGGGCGCCCCCCTCAACTTGACCTGATTCGCATCTCGTCCAAATCGCCTCATTTAGTTCGTGTTTTCCATTTGCCGCATGCATGTTTTTGCGAGCCCAGCGCAGGGTGGAACTTTCGTAGTCGGCATATAGGGGGACACGGTCTTAGAGTGCTATGATGGTCCATTTTCTTCTGGGCTTGATTAGCCGTGCGCCCAAGGTTCTTTGGGCTTGATGCGAAGAATGGTTGGTTGTGTAGAGTACCCCGCTTGGTGGGAGGCATCCCATCTGGCGGGCTATTCTTGAGTGTACGGCCAAATTGGTGCAACCCTGCAGGGATAATCTTCTCGAGAAGCCGTGTTTTCCGCGGTTATGGATTACTTGGTGAAAGTACTGGCTAACAAGTACTCAGGACAACTTCAACTTAATGATCAAACATGTTACACCCAATGATAAATAACTTGACTAGTAACAGGCTTATTCACACAATAACTTGATTCACCTTATTACCACTGTGTGAGTTATCCTCGGATTGCTTCTTTGGATAAGGGGCGAGATCCAGGATGGGTTTGGTTGAAGTTATCTTTCAGTTGGTTACAATCCTCGATCTTATCTTATTCTGTTAGTCGGAACTTGTAGATCTTCTGTAGTTGGTTAGAGCAGCCAGCAGCAACTTTTATATCACCCTTTCTTCCGTTGATCCCAAGCATCTCTGCTTGTGTTGACGGGTAACTCCTTGATGAACTGTGAGTCTTGCTTGCCAGTACTTGGATGTACTGACCCCGTTGGGGCTGTGGTTTACGCAGAGTACGACTACGGCTACGATGCTTCTCAGGACGGCTACTTCGTGGAGTTTGACGACGCTGCAGACGAGTAGTTAGCTGGACCAGGGCTGGATCCAGGACCTACGTGGATGGGCTTCGCTTCTTTATTTTCTCCGGCTTCTTAAGCCATGGATTTGTCTGTACTCAGACCCCTTTGATTGCTTCCGCTGTTGTAATGGATGAGATGTTGGGACATGTGTCCTCTGGATGTTTGTATTCGATATTTCTGCCTTAGTGAAGGCCAGTTGCCCTTATTTCATTCTTTTGTGTCGTAGAGATCTGTTGTGATATCACTTGTTAAACGCCGTTGACGTACCATGTGTGTATGGTTGAAGTACGTCGACGGAAGTGCCTTTGATCTCTAGTGGATGGTTTACATCGACGATGGAATAGCAGGGCTTGTGTTGTCGCGCATAAGCGCCGGCCTACCAGGAAGCTGGGACGTGGGAGCAGTTATGCCCCATAATCCAAGCATCTGCTATCCAGTTCGTACGGTGAGTATCCCCTAGAAACCTTGGGTGCGACAAATGGTATCAGAGCCTGTCTGCCTGTAGGATCCCTTTTTACTGGTCGCAGTTGAGTCTAGAAACTATTTTGTAGCTATATAGGAAAAATGAAACGTGAGAGTAGGAATTCTGCCATTTTTCTTCTTTCCCCACCCACCCGCCCTTTTCTGGTAAGGAAGTGCAACGTTGTTTTCCGTTCTCACCTAAAACTTTCAAGTTAGGATTTCACGCGTTTTGGGTTCTCTGTAGTACCTCAGGACTTTTGGGTCTCGTTTTCCCGATGTTGCTTCAATATCATGCTTTCTCTCAAGAACCTATCGTCCATTGAAACTTGTTGTTGTTTTCCACTTCCATTGTTTCTACCGGAGTCTAACCAAAAATTCCCAAAATAATCTGCAGATGGGTCTCAACTACTACCCTCAGGTGGTTCGCATGACCCGTTGCGAGGACACTGCTGGTTTTCCGGAGACGCTGAGGGACATGGTTACCTATCTGGGGTTCCGTTGGGCACCAGAGTACCAGGTCTACGAGCACCAGCGCGAGTTCGATCAGACTTTCTACCGAGCCATCGTCTACATTGTGTCGGATGATGGCAGGAGCGTAGCCAAACGCTACGAGGCACTAGGTACCACTGTGGACATGGCAGTGCAGCAGGTCGCGTATGTGGCTCTCACTGTACTACGTGCTGACTACTGGGCGTGTGATAAGTCCAGTTTTCGTCACATTCCCCGTGGTTACATCACGGCAGCGGGAGTTCACTTCACTGCCCACCGCGACCTGGATACCTACGAGACTGATAGCTCCAGGCCGCAGACCACTGCTCAGTTCGCCAGGCACAGTGATGTTGTTGCTTCTACACTTGCTCAGGAGTTGGCCTCAGTCAGGACCCAGCTCCACCTCGCGTTGACGCGTCTGGCTACGTACACCACAGACTTCGTTGGAGACGAGCGCTTCGCGCGTTTCACTCAGCCAGCTGGTTTACCTCTGCCATATGCTGGAGGTTACGAGCCGGCCAGAGGTCCACTGCTCAACCTTGGAGCAGGTTACACTGGTATCCCTCTCTTTGGAGCACAGGGAGAGGACGCTCGCTACTTCACCACACCGAAGATTCCTCTCCGAGCAGTTCCTATCTACATGGATCGTCGTGATACCAACTTCCGTGAGCTGACTCCTCCTCGCCGTACCACTCGCCGTACTCGCCGCCGTCCTGCGTGATGAGCATGGAGAGTACCGATGTATCCATTACTAGCTATGTCTAGTTTATCCTTTCGTTTTCGAACCATGTATTGGTCTGTTGGATATTCTGATGTATTTGAACATGTGATGATGTACCTGTTGGTTATCTATTCATGCGTCGGAATAATCTATCTTTCGGTTACCAAGTCTATCCTGTTGTATTGTTGTGCTAAAATGCATTTCTGTTCAGGATGCCTCCAACCAGGAACAACCCGCCTCCGCCACCACCAATGGGGGAACTGTTAGCTCAGATGACCCAAGTGGTGACTCAGATGGCCCAGTTCCAGGCAAACCAGCACCACAACCAGAATGCTCCAAGGGTCACCATCAAGGACTTCCTCAGCTTGGGCCCGAAAGCTTTCGTGGCAACACGTGAGCCGCTGGATGCTGATGACTGGATTCGTGACGTAGCAAGAGCTCTGGAGATTGCTCATGTTGCGGAAGAGGATAAGGTCAAGTATGCCACCTACCTACTGAAGGGTCAGGCAGCGACTTGGTGGGAGAACTACCAGACCATGAGAGCTGGCTTTCCTATCACCTGGGGTTGTTTCAAGGATGCCTTCCTGAAGAACCACATCCCGGATGGTCTCATGGAAAGGATGCGTGAGGAATTCTGCTCTCTCAGACAGGGCAAGCTGGACGTCCTCGGCTACCAGAACGAGTTCAATCGTCTCTCTCGGTACGCTGGTGACGAAGTGTCCACTGAAGCCAAGAAGATGGCAAGGTTCCGCCGAGGTTTTAACCCGGAACTGAAGTACGCTCTCACCAACATCAAGTGCAAGGACTTCGTCGAGCTCGTGAACACCGCGCTCAATGAGGAGAATGGGCGCAGGGCGTTCGAAGATTCGCGCAAGCACTCGCGTGAGGGTGGTTCCTCCTCCAACATGACCACCCCTCCGCAGAAGCGCCGCATCTGGGTGCCAAACAGTGCTGTCACTCGGGCTCCAAATGCCCAAGCTTCTCCAGGCTTTGCTCCCCGCCCACCCAACCCAGCTCAGATGCAGAGTCAGAGGGGTCCAGTGGGGCAGCCAAGGCCAGGTCCTTCTCGCATCATCACTTGCTACAAGTGCAAGGAGACTGGACACTATGCTGATAAGTGTCCTCAGAAGCAGCTCCCTCCACCTCCTCGCCCCAACACCAACCAGGCTATGGTTCGTGCTCCCCCGGCTAAAGCCTTCAACTCCAACAACAGGCCTGTCGGGAGGAACGCGAGGGTGAACCATATCAAGGCCGACACTGCTGAGGAGGCTGCTGACGTCGTTCTCGGTATATTACCCGTAAACTCTATTCCAGCTAAAGTGTTGTTTGATACTGGAGCATCGCATTCGTTTGTGTCAAAGATCTTTGCTACAACGTACAATTTACCTCTGGTTCCGCTAAGCAATCAAATCTATGTGCACTCTCCGGGAACTAAAATGATTACTTCCAAGATAAGCATGGACAATGAGATACTAATTGGAGGTCGCATATTCCTTGCTTCACTCATGTTACTGGGAAATTCTGACATTGATGTCATTCTGGGCATGGATTGGTTGAAGACCAACAAAGCAAAAATTGACTGTGCTCAAAAGTCAATAACTCTCTCCCACACTTCAGGCCAGATAGTCTATTCTCCATATGGATCAAGTTCTGTTCAGCTGTTCAACCTCGATGCCAAAGCTCTTCCTGCAATTGAGGATGTACCGGTGGTTTGTGAATTCCCTGACGTCTTTCCAGAAGAGTTGCCAGGGATGCCTCCGGACAGAGCAGTTGAGTTCGTGATCGAGCTTGAGCCAGGTACTGCTCCAATCTCTAAGCATCCATATAAGATAGCTCCTCCTGAACTGAAATTGTTGAAGGAGCAAATCGATATGTACATGGACAAAGGTTTCATTCAGCCTAGTTCCTCCGCTTGGGGTTGCCCAACTATGTTTGTTGCCAAGAAGGATCAAACAAAAAGACTCGTGGTTGACTATCGTCCTCTCAACGAGAAAACCATCAAGAACAAGTATCCACTTCCTCGTATCGATGATCTTTTTGATCAACTTGCTGGAGCCTCAATATTCTCAAAGTTGGACTTGAGGATGGGTTACCATCAGATAAAGATCAGAAAGGAAGATATTCCTAAGACAACTTTCACCACTCGTTACGGTCTATATGAATACACCGTCATGTCCTTTGGTCTCACCAATGCACCGGCGACCTTCTCAAGACTCATGAATTCTGTTTTCCACGAATACCTCGACAAGTTCGTTGTGGTATATCTTGACGACATTCTAGTCTATTCCAAATCCGAGGAAGAGCATGAAGAACACCTTCGTCTCACTCTCATGAAACTTCGCGAGCATCGTCTGTATGCCAAGTTTTCCAAATGTGAGTTCTGGATTCCAGAAGTTGCATATCTTGGTCATATCATCTCTGCCAAGGGCATAGCCATTGATCCTGAAAAGGTTAAGGCAATTGTTGATTGGAAACCCCCTAAGACGGTGAAACAAGTCAGAAGTTTTCTTGGCTTGGCTAGCTATTGCCGTCGTTTCGTCCAAAACTTCTCAAAGATTGCTAAACCTCTCACTGATCTCACCAAGAAGGACAAGAAGTTCGTTTGGTCTCCACAGTGTGATGAAAGTTTCAATCTCCTCAAAACTAAACTCACCTCTACACCTGTTCTAGTTGGCCCAGATACCACCAAACCTTTCCAGATATTCTGCGATGCATCTCTCCAAGGTCTAGGAGCATTTCTTATGCAAGAACGTCAAGTTGTGGCTTATGCTTCACGTCAGTTGAATGCACATGAGCAAAACTATCCCACTCATGATCTTGAACTTGCAGCAGTTGTGTTTGCCCTCAAGAAATGGAGACAATACTTGTTGGGTAACAAAACTGAAACCTTTTCCGATCACAAGAGTCTGAAATACATCTTCACTCAGCCAGATCTGAACCTCAGGCAAAGAAGATGGATTGAGAAGATTAAAGACTTTGATCTCACCATTTCTTACACTCCAGGCAAGGCTAATGTTATGGCCGATGCTCTCAGTCGCAAATCCTATTGCAACAATCTCATGATCATGGAAAGCCAACCTCCACTTCATGAAGAATTCCAGAAGCTAAACCTTGGTCTTGTTCCTCAAGGCTATCTTGCTAGCTTGACAGCCACTCCAACTCTCGAGGATAAGATTCGTTCTGAACAGTTTCGTGATGCTGAGATCAAGAAGATGGTAGAGCAAATCAAGGAGGGCAATGATAAGTTCAAGTCCTTCTCTATTGATGACAAAGGAGCTGTGTTCTTTGAAGGACGCATTGCAGTTCCTCAGATTCAAAGTCTCAAAGATATCATTCTCAAGGAGGCTCATGAAACTCCTCTCTCTATCCACCCTGGAAGTACAAAGATGTACCAGGATCTCAAGACTCTGTATTGGTGGTCTGGCATGAAACGTGAAATTGCTCAATACGTTTCTGAATGCGACGTGTGTCAACGTGTTAAAGCAGTCCATCAGAAAACAGCCGGTCTTCTCCAACCTCTGAAAATTCCTGAGTGGAAGTGGGACATGATTGAAATGGACTTCGTTACTGGGTTTCCAAAGTCCAGGAAGGGCAACGATGCAATCTTCGTTGTTATTGATCGTCTCACTAAGGTAGCTCACTTCTTTGCTGTCAAGGAAACTATCTCAGCTAGCCAGTTAGCAGAGCTCTACACAGCAAGGATTGTTCCTCTTCATGGTGTTCCTTTGGAAATAAGCTCAGACCGTGGAAGTATTTTCACTTCTCATTTCTGGAAGAGTTTTCAAGAAGCATTGGGCACTAAACTTCTGTTCAGCACAGCTTATCACCCTCAGTCTCAGGGGCAAGTCGAAAGAGTCAATCAGATTCTCGAGGATATGCTCAGAGCATGTGGTCTCTCCTTTGGCATGAAATGGGAGGATTGCCTTTCATATGCTGAATTCTCTTACAACAACAGCTACCAGGCAAGCCTAGGCATGGCACCATTTGAGGCACTGTATGGCCGCAGATGCAGGAGTCCAATCAATTGGTCTGGAGTTGGTGAACGTTCACTCTTAGGCCCTGACATTGTTAAGGAAGCCGAGGAGAAAGTTCGTATCATTCGTGACAATCTCAAGATTGCTCAGTCTCGTCAGAAGAGTTACTATGACAGCAAGCACCGGGACATGGTCTATGCACCTGGTGACAAAGCATATCTCCGTGTAACTCCCTTCAGAGGCACTCATCGTTTTGGTGTGAAAGGAAAGCTGGCACCAAGATACATTGGCCCTTTCAACATCCTCTCAAGACGTGCAGAAAATGCCTATCGTCTCGAGCTTCCAGAAAAACTTTCCCAAGTGCACGATGTGTTCCACGTGTCACAGCTCAAGAAGTGCTTCAAGGACCCTGATCGTGCAGTTGATCATGATGATATTGAACTGCAAGATGATCTCTCTTATGAGGAGCACCCTATCAAAATTCTCGATGAGACCGTTCGTAAGACTCGCAACAAGAGCACCAAGTTCTTGAAAGTGCAATGGTCGCATCATTCTGATAAAGAGGCAACATGGGAGACCGAAGAGGATCTTCGCAAGAAGTATCCGGACCTGTTCATTTCTCAGTAGGGAATCTCGGGGCGCGATTCCTTCAAGGGGGGGCGTTTTGTAACATCCAAGTATGAAAACATCCCTTAGTGGTTCATTTTCTTGTTTACTTTCAAGCAATGCATCATGTCATCATCTCATTGCATTTGTTTTATTTATGTTTGCATTGTTTTCATAATGAATCAAACCTTGTTTTCACACTTGTCTGTTACAATCTTTCAAACAAAGATTTGCAAAACAAAACCTTTCCTTGTTTTCCAAGTAATTCAATTAATGTTCAACTATTAAATTGTTGCCTCAAATCATTCACTTAATTCCACCAATTAAATTCAAATCATTTCCAATTCTCAAATCAGTACCTTTGGAAACCATAACAACTCACCAAACATTCTTCCCTCTCTAAATCATTCTACAACCCTAGGGGTAACCCTATTCAATGCATGTTTTTCTAAAAGGTTTTATTAATATCAAAATCCCTCTATTTTGGTTTCAAATACAAACATATTTTTAAATCTCAAATAATTGAAATCCAAGCATGCAATGTGGTTCCTAATTACCTAAAAGGCTTAGCTAATTTTTTCAAATTTTTCTATAGACAAAACCCTAACTTTTTCTTCCAAAAGCAAAGTTACAAAAAAAAATAAAGCAGAAAAAAAAATAAACCTGCAAAGGAGAGGAGAGCAGCAGCAGCAGATAAGAACCAGCCCAGCCCGTTTATACCTTTGGCCCGATACCCCGCTTGTCGTCTTCCTCGTGGCGTACGAACGCAGGCGCCACCGCACGATCTCCTGCTCCTCCGATGGATTCGCCGCCGTACATGGCCCTGCTCCTCCTTAAGTAGCTCACCACGGCACCCTCCTCCCTCCTCTAAACCCTAGTTCTTTCCCATCGCCGCCGTCCGCCCTAGCTACCTCCTCTCTGCTATTTCTCTCCCTTGTCTGAACCTGTCTGAAGCTGCAGCGAGCACCACCCAGCCGCCGTTAGTCCACCGCCCCTCCCCATCTCCAGTCACCTCGAGGCGCCTCCTCCGCCGGGAATGGAAACGCCAAGATGCCCTGAGGCTCCTCGTCTCCTCGGCCGCTGCTGAGGAGCCCTGGGGACGCCGCGCCGTCGCCGAGAACTTCCGTCGCTCCTGCTGCTGCTACCTGTCGAGTTCGTCGTCGTGGTCGGTCGCTGCTCCGCCTCGCTTCCCTCGCGGTGAGCCTTCTCCTTTCCCTCGCAACTCTCTCTCCCTTGTTCCTCTCCGCTGTGCGCAGCGTGCGCGTGTCCCGGCCGCGAGCAGCCGTCGCCGGAGGCCACGATTCCGTCGAGCGATCTCTGTCAGTACCGCACGCACAGGGAAAAGTTCAGAGAACTTACCTGTCAAAAATAACACTTTAACCTGTTTCGCAACCCTCTTCTGTCATGAAAGCAGTAGCAGCCCAGCTGGCCAGTTCCTCGCGCGCAATCCAGTAGATCTCGGGGTCGAAACCCCGCGGAGGCGAAAGCCACCTTTTTTCCATCTTTTCCCGCGCTGACAGCCCGGGCCCGCTGGTCAGTCTCCCTAGTGCCACGCGGGCACAGCACACCACGGGTCCCCACCTGGCAGCGTGTGGGTATACCACCAGCGCGGTCACAAAAGTTTAAAAGCCATTCTGTTAATTTCCAATTCTTTTTAAAATGGGCAGAATAAACTATAAACTTCAAAATTCAATAACTTCAAATCTATAAATCCAATAACTAAAACTTGTATATGTTTTCTGTTCAAAATTTAACAAACTTTCCAAATAACTTATTTGTGTTCTGTCTTGAATTTTCAAAATGCAATTTAAATTCAAATTCGAATAATTCAAATGCAAATTGGAATAATTCATAACTAATTCATACTGTTTTCAAATAATTCAAATAAAATATGTTTTTCACACCTTTTTGAATACTCTATTCAAATATAAAATTTGTTTTCTGGTTTGAATAATTTAAATTGCCTAAACAATTTAAATCTTGTTTAATTCAATTAAAACTTGTTTAATATTGTTTAATTCATAATTAAATAATCCAAAGTCCAATTTCAAAATGTGAAACATGTAATCCAACTAAAATTTGATAACCTTTTCAAATATAAAATTTGTAAATTGTTTTGCACACCCTAACTTGATGAAAACAATAATTGTTTGTGTGACATGCCTAAGTAACAAAAATTCCAAACTTAATAAATGCTTTTCTAAATTGTTAACTATCATTCCAAATTGCATTTAATACTGTTATCTTATTGTTTTCATCATGCATTCATCATGATAACAACTATCACCTAATAAATAATCATTTAATCATTGCTTCCAATTATTTCCAATGGATCCTTCCATATGCAACCCTTGCATATGGGTCCATTTAATTTGTGCTATCATGTTAGCTAATTTATTTTGATGCAACTATTAACCTTGTCATGCATCATATTTGATTGTGCATAATGCCATGGCAATGATTGTTTACATTCCTGTTTTGTTTGTTTGCTTCTTCCCGGTTAGACGACGACTACGTTGAGACCGACGATCCTTACGACACCGCTACTCAGGACCTAGCCCAGTACGATACTGAGCTGCCAGGCAAGTTATCACTCACATGAATCATCGAGTTTCCCTTCCACACTTGTTGTCGATACTATCTTTTGTCTATTATTGCTAGCCTATGTATCGTTGCTTGTTCTCCGAACCCATCACATGATACCTTGAGCCATGATATTGCCTCATATCCATACCTACAGCCTTTGCTTGTGCCTGTTCTTATCTAGCATGCTTAGGGTTGCTGTTACTCGAGTCTGTTGTCGGTTACTACTTTTACTATCTTATTATCTTGTACCGGGGCTCGTTGTTAATCAATCAATCCTGTTAATTGCTAATGGTAATAATAACTTGATGATAAGGCACCGGCAGGAGGCCCATGAGAGGTTTTGGAGCCTGCTAGTGTCGACCCTAATAGGAAAAGGGTCTTGTCTACTGATCCATGATGAGCGCACTACCCGCATTTGGGAAGCGAGTATGGGCGCCCCCCTCAACTTGACCTGATTCGCATCTCGTCCAAATCGCCTCATTTAGTTCGTGTTTTCCATTTGCCGCATGCATGTTTTTGCGAGCCCAGCGCAGGGTGGAACTTTCGTAGTCGGCATATAGGGGGACACGGTCTTAGAGTGCTATGATGGTCCATTTTCTTCTGGGCTTGATTAGCCGTGCGCCCAAGGTTCTTTGGGCTTGATGCGAAGAATGGTTGGTTGTGTAGAGTACCCCGCTTGGTGGGAGGCATCCCATCTGGCGGGCTATTCTTGAGTGTACGGCCAAATTGGTGCAACCCTGCAGGGATAATCTTCTCGAGAAGCCGTGTTTTCCGCGGTTATGGATTACTTGGTGAAAGTACTGGCTAACAAGTACTCAGGACAACTTCAACTTAATGATCAAACATGTTACACCCAATGATAAATAACTTGACTGGTAACAGGCTTATTCACACAATAACTTGATTCACCTTATTACCACTGTGTGAGTTATCCTCGGATTGCTTCTTTGGATAAGGGGCGAGATCCAGGATGGGTTTGGTTGAAGTTATCTTTCAGTTGGTTACAATCCTCGATCTTATCTTATTCTGTTAGTCGGAACTTGTAGATCTTCTGTAGTTGGTTAGAGCAGCCAGCAGCAACTTTTATATCACCCTTTCTTCCGTTGATCCCAAGCATCTCTGCTTGTGTTGACGGGTAACTCCTTGATGAACTGTGAGTCTTGCTTGCCAGTACTTGGATGTACTGACCCCGTTGGGGCTGTGGTTTACGCAGAGTACGACTACGGCTACGATGCTTCTCAGGACGGCTACTTCGTGGAGTTTGACGACGCTGCAGACGAGTAGTTAGCTGGACCAGGGCTGGATCCAGGACCTACGTGGATGGGCTTCGCTTCTTTATTTTCTCCGGCTTCTTAAGCCATGGATTTGTCTGTACTCAGACCCCTTTGATTGCTTCCGCTGTTGTAATGGATGAGATGTTGGGACATGTGTCCTCTGGATGTTTGTATTCGATATTTCTGCCTTAGTGAAGGCCAGTTGCCCTTATTTCATTCTTTTGTGTCGTAGAGATCTGTTGTGATATCACTTGTTAAACGCCGTTGACGTACCATGTGTGTATGGTTGAAGTACGTCGACGGAAGTGCCTTTGATCTCTAGTGGATGGTTTACATCGACGATGGAATAGCAGGGCTTGTGTTGTCGCGCATAAGCGCAAGCCTACCAGGAAGCTGGGACGTGGGAGCAGTTATGCCCCATAATCCAAGCATCTGCTATCCAGTTTGTACGGTGAGTATCCCCTAGAAACCTTGGGTGCGACACTCAGTTTCGGCCTGTCCATTTCAATATGCTTTGAAGGCCCCAATGCCCAAAATTTTGGGCATTTAGGACTAGTTTGCGGACTCCTCTAAATAGATCTGATGGTTTTCATAAGCTCAAAACAAAAGTATAAATTTGGTTGCCTAAAGTTTTGGCCTCTATTTTCCTACCATGTGGAATCCATATTTCAAGGGACTTTTTTCCTTTTTCTAACCTTAGGACCCATATGGTTCACAATTTTATAGTTTTACAAGTTTTTGTCATTTTTTTGGAATTTTTTAATTTCATTTTTCTAAGTGTAAATTTATATGCCTAAAGGTTTGGCCTCCGTAAATTTCCTACCATGTGGTAGCCATCTTTCAAGAGACATTTTGTTTTATTTTTTCAACTACCCCAGATCCGAGCAGATTTAACCTCAATAGCTTCGCAACAAAGGAGATACCTACCGAATCTCGTCTGGCGTGGAAGAAGCTAGTAAACCAAAGCACGAACACCACCAGTCAAAACATGAAGTAAACCTAGATTTTCCGCTCTCAAAGAGAAGCAACTAGATGATCCCAACCCTACCGTACACTGACGAGGTGGGCTACCGTATTCTTATTTCACGCGGTGTTGACATTGCCATTAAAAGAACATTTTAGTTCTCCCTAGTTTGTTTTTGTGTGTTAGACAAAAACACCGGTGATTACCTAATTATGTGTCAAGTGATACAAGTGATTGGATAAATAATCCACGAAAGCATTGAACTAAAAAAGCAAAGAAGATCAATATCAAGTATGTCTATGAAATGTAGGTCAAAGACTCCGGTGTGAGAACGCCGCCGGAGTATTCGGGGTATGGGTAACCAAAGACTCCGATATCACCTTCCACTATTTTGGAGAAACTCGGAGATGCCCCCTCTAGAGTATGGTCGAAGTATCCCCGGAGACTTCGGTCCCCTTATTTTGTATCTTGGTGAAACTTGCAGAGGCCCTCTCCGGAGTAACCCCAGAACTTCCAAAGTTTCTGGCCCATGCCGAAGACTCCGAGGTGAGTGAGCCAACAATGGATAGAATTGGGAGAGGGGGTATAAATACCCCCTCCATCTTTCGCAAAAGGTAGCTCGTCCAACATTGAACTCCACCATTAATGATCTCACCTAAAGCTTGAGATCTCCCAATCTTTCCATACAATTTTTTTGATCTTTGGAGGATTGAAGGATAAGAATGGAAGTGCATGGTGCCCCATGTGTGGTTTTGTTAGTTAGTGGAAATCCTTATGGACTAATGTTTGTATTGATATATCTTTATAGATCTTGTCCATGGAAAAAATAGTGGAGTTCGTGTGTTTGACTCTATAAGGTTTCATGATGACCATTGCTATATTGGAAGATTTATATGAAGAATGGTCATATATAGAGTTGTGCATATTGCAAGTATGTATTGAAGAAAATTATTAGGCGGACTTTCATGATTATCTTCAATACATCATCAAATCAAGAAAGAAGGAAAGATACAAGATCGATCAAGCTTGTCATCAACATACAAAGCTACAAGATGCACCAAGTTGGATTATGTATCTCGTGGTATGGTAATAAATTATACATATAGCTTTGTGAACTAACCCAGGATGTGTGTGTGTGTGTGTGTGGCATTTCTTTGTGTCGTTAGGTATCTTTCCATGGGCTTGCATCAAAAGGAAGATCTCATATAGTCCATGGTGGATGACGTCAAGTGGTGATCACCATCAAGGTTGTGATGTGCAAGTTCCAGAGGAGCATCTCATGCATGTAAAATGCATACATGAACGTTGCATTGTATTACTTATATTTCAATCAAATTTGCATCATATAAGGGTTATATCATTGTTTTCTATTGATTTTGGGAATATTTCACAGTTTTCCTATTTTTCTGGAATTAACCCTCCACTGGCAGAAAGCCCTATTTTCTATATTTTGATGTTTCAGGGACCCAAACGACGTCCAAATGACCTAATATTTTGTGGGGATCATTTTTTGGAAGGAAGGAGTAAGAGCCAAGGAAGCGCACGAAAGAAAGTCCGAGGAGGAAAAGAGCTGGCCCCACGTGGCCAGATTGCTTGGCCTCGTGGGAGAGTCCATCTCCCCCCCTCGTTGCTCCGATGCCATCCGTTTTCATCTCCATACCTTTGTCTTGACCTAAAAACGACTATAAAAATAGTCCCCCGACGAGTTTCGGAAGGGAGCGCCGAAGAAACACAAAACCACGAAATAGAAGACCTAGAGCTGCAGATTGGAGGGGGGAAACTCCGGCGAGGCACTGCTGGGGTGGTCTCCACCTTTTCCAACCTCTCCACCATCGTCACCATGATGAAGGTGGGACAGTCCACCCCCTGGGCTTTGGATTTGTGGTGGTAACTTGATCTAATCTCTCTATGTATGATCATTGTTGAAGTCCATATGATGTGTCTTACATGAGTATGGATCTATCTATGTAATTCCTATGGTGGATATTGTGGTATGAGATGACACTTGTTATGCATTTACCGTCGTGTTGGATCTTTTATGACTTATCATACTTTGGAAATATTTTATGATGCATGTGATGGTTTGATTTATTCATAATGCCTTGTTTATCCATGTCATGAGGTGATTGACACCACCAAGTGTAGATAGATGAGAGATATGTGGTCATGCACACGAAATATGAATCATTGCACTAGTGTTTAGAATATTGTCCATTAAGACGTATGATGTATGTGGGTATGAGATGGCCGATGTGACATAGGCATAGGTATTGCGTGACATAGTACCTCCCAACATCTTTTATCTGTGAGTAAAAAGGAAGAAGTATGACGTGGGAGTTACAACAAACCATGCTAGCCTTACTAGGGTGACCTAGCAACACAAATGATTATTTCTTTCAACTATGTGTTTCAGGACATGTAGCCGTCATAGAAGTTTACCATTAAATCATGACAAATTTGTGTACTTTTTATCTATAACATGATTGTAACATCCCAAGTATGAAAACACCTTTACAATGTTTGCTCTTTGTTATTTTATGTTTTGCATCATGACATCATAATCATTGCATTTGTTTTGCATTTGTTTTCATCTGTTTTCATTTGTTTATCCTTGTTTTCCATTTGAATTTCAAACCAATTTTCAAATATTTGTTTCATACTTGTTCTGTTACAATTTTTAAAAATGAAAATTTTAAATCAAAACATCATTTTGTTTCCTATTACTTGAGAGATCAAACCATTAACTTGCTTAAGTTTAAATATTTCATTTAATATCAAATTCACTCAAATTCAAATAAAATACAAACAGCAACATAATTTAAATTTTTTGGAAAACAAAAGTTGGCAAATGGATGCTGTTACAATAAATAACATATACAATTTTTTTCCTAAATTTTAGCAAACCCTAAAACCATGTTTTTCTTCCTTTTCTATTTCTGCAAAAAAAAAACAGTTTCTTTAAACAGAAAAAAACAAAAAAAACGCAGAGAGGGAGAGGGCAGGCCAGTGGGCTGAGCCCAGCCCACCAGCCACGGCCTGGTACCCCTCGTCCCTCTCCTCTGTACGGCACGCCATCGGCGCTGCCCACGTCGACAGAGGAGGGATGGGACGGCCGGGAGCAGCTGCCCTCCTCCTTAAAACCTTGGCCCTCAAGCTCCTCCGTGCCCTAACCTCTTCCTCCTCTCTCTCTCCTCCGCCGCCAATTCCCCTTCTCCTTCCTCCCTCTGCTTCCTCTCTGCCTCTGAAACCCGAGCACCGCCGCCACCATTCCGTCGATCACCGCCGCCATGGCCGCCACCCGGCCGGGTTAAGCACGGGAATCGGCTCCCCGCTCCGTCCGCTTCCTCCTCGACCACGCCGCGGTGGCGGAGAGCCACTGCATCGCCGCCACCATCTTCTCCTCTGTCGCCGGCCACCTTCCACCACCGAGCGCCACCGTCTCCTTTTCCGCCCCACAGTGAGCTCCTCTCTCCCTGTCCCTCTCTCTATTCTCCTCTATACAACCGTGGCACAAGCACCTCGCAGCACTGCACCACGCGCACGCTGCAGCAGCAGCGCTGCAGCTGCCGCCGGCGGCCGCCCTCCGCTGTCGACTTCAGTTAACTGAATTTCAGATTCAGTTAACCCCACAGACTGAACCTCAACCCCCGAGCCCTCCTAACCTGACAAGCAACGATGCAGTACCGCAGTGGCACAGCACTGCGCGCTCGCCCGCCGCGACGCGGGTTCGATCCCCCCGCGCGCACGATTAATATACCACTTTTTTGCCTTTGCCACGTTGGCTGCGTAGTGCCCCACCTGTCTGTGACAGTGGTGGCCACGCCAGCACCACCCGCGGCCACGCAGCGCACAGCTGGGCACTGGCCCACTGCCAGTAACCCAGGGGTGGATCTGGGCGCGTAAGAAAAGACTAGGGGCCTGTCTGAAACTTATTTTTTCGCAGCTAAGCCCCTGAAATAAATCTAAAGCTTTTAAAATTGCAGAACATCCCCCAATTTTAAAATGCAAATAACTTGTGCATTTCAAATCCAAATAAAATAAATAAAATATGTTTTCCAACCCAAATTTAATTCTCTACATGTTTAAATCATTTGTTCACTGTTTTGAATATTTCAAATGTTTTCAAAATTCAAATTCAAACAACTTATTTCAAATTTGGTTAATTTCATAACTACTTCAAATGGCACATATAAAATATGTTTTCCATGCCAAATTGAACCACCTTTTCAAATATAAACTTTATTTCCTGTTTTGAATAATTAAATTTGGTTAAATAATTTAAACCTTGTTTAAATCATTTAATATTGCTAAATTCATAACTTGGTCAAATTAATTTCTTTTTGAACATATAAAATATGTTTTCAAACCAGAAAAGTATAAACTTTTCAAATATGAATTTCATTTAATGTTTTGAACAAATAAAAATTCAAATAAATTCATACTTGAATTAAATTCATTTAAATCTTGTTCAAACTTGTTTAATTCATAATTAATTCATCTTAATTCCTTTTTCAATAATTGAAACATGTTTTCCACCTAAAATTTTGTGTTCTTTCCAAATATGAACTTTGTTATCTATTTTGAACAATTAAAATTGGTGAAAACAACAAATGCTTGTGTAACTCCTTTAAGAAGCAAATTTTCATAACTTAATAAATAAAATTCTAAACTTGGTAAACAACATTTCAAATTGAACCTATTGTTGTGTTCTTATTGTTTTCATCATCCATGCATCATGCTGATCAACTTTCACATGATGGTTAGTTGTAGATCATTTAATCCAACCTTAATTCATGGGCTTTCCATATGCCATCCAATTTGCATATGGGTCCATTTAATTGTGTTACCATGTCAGCTATCTTATCTTTGATGCATCAATTAAATTGTCATGCATCATTCCATGATTGTGCATTATGCCATGTAATTGATTGTTTGTCTCTTTGCGTTGTTTGTTTGCTTCTTCTCGAATAGACGACGACGTTGAGACAGACGAGCTTTACGATACTACTTCAGAGGAGTTAGCTCAGTACCAGGCTACTGAGTTTGCAGGCAGGTATTCACTCACATGAACCAATGTGTTCCTTTCCACACTGGATACCGATACTTTCCGTTGTCTTTTCTGCTAGCCTTATGAATCGATGCTTCTGTTCCGAACCTATCATATGTCATCCTTTAACCCTGATATAGCCTCACCTCCACACCTATAACCCCGTTGCTTGTTGCCCGTGTCTTACTAGCATGCTTAGGGTTGTTTTTGCTCGAGTCTGTTGTCCGTTACTTCTTTTACCATATTTTATTATGTTCTGGGGCTCGATGTTTAAACAACAATCATGTTAATGTTATGGGTAATAATAATTTGATGATAAGGCACCGGCAGGAGGCCCATCGTGGTTTTGAGGCCTGCTAGTGTCAACCCTAATTAGGAAAAGGGTCTTGTCTACTGATCCATGATGAGCGCACTAACCGCATGTGGGAAGCGTGTATGGGCGCCCCCCTCAATTTGATTCGATTCGCATCTTGTCCAAATCGCCACACTTAGTTCGGGCTTTCCATTTGATGCACGCATATGCAGGTACGAGCCCGAGGCCAGGGTGGAACTTTTGTAGTCGGCATTTAGGGCGGCGTGGTCTTAGAGTGCTATGAGGGTCCCCCTTTTCTTCGTGGGGGCTCGATTAGCCGCGCACGCACGGCACATGGTTCTTTGGGCTTGATGCGAAGAGGAGTTGAGTTGTGTTGAGTGCCTCGCTTGGTGGGTTTGATTCCCGTCTGGCGGGATATTCTTACGTGTACGGCCAAATTGGTGCACCCCTGCAGGGTTAAATCTTCTCGAGAAGCCGTGTTTTCCGCGGTTATGGTTGACTTGGTGAAAGTACTGGCTAACAAGTACTCAGACAACTTACACCTAACTATAATAACTTGACTAGTAACAGAGATTACTTCCACCATAAGAATGATGTCACCTTAATCCACTTGTGTGAGTTATCCTCGGATTGCTTCTTTGGATAAGGGGCGAGATCCAGGATGGGTTTGTTTGAAGTTAGTTGTAGTTGGTTACGATACGCTATCTTATCTTCTTTCTGTTAGCCGGAAGTTGTAGCATGTATCTGTAGTTGGTTAGTGCAGCCCGCTGCCGTATCTTTTGTATCACCTATTCTTCCGTTGAACCCAAAGCATCTGTGCTTGGTGTTGACGGGTACACTTTGGTATCTTGTGCGTCTTGCTTGCCAGTACTTGTCTGTACTGACCCCTTTGGGGCTGTGGTTTCCGCAGACTATGTTTCCGAGAATCCCCATGGTGGCTACTACGTGGAGTATGACGAGGCTGTTGACGAGTAGATAGCTGACCCGGGCAGGATCCGAGACTTCGTGGATGGGCTCCGTTTTCCTTTCATTGCCGGCCTCTTAGGCCTATTTGGATCTTGTCTGTACTCAGACACTTTGGATGCTTACGCTGTGATGTAATGAT
The DNA here is from genome assembly GCA_028641055.1 of Alopecurus myosuroides. Lineage (NCBI taxonomy): Eukaryota > Viridiplantae > Streptophyta > Magnoliopsida > Poales > Poaceae > Alopecurus > Alopecurus myosuroides. The sequence goes on from CM054062.1 coordinate 2,882,341, forward strand.
GAATTGTTGGGACATGTGTCCTCTGGATGATTGTATTTGCTATCTTTGCTCTAATGAGAGCTATTTGCAACTTATTTCCATCTTTTGTGTCTTAGAGATTGTGTTGTGTTATCACTTGTTTAAAAGCCGTTGACGTACCATGTGTGAATGGTATGAAGTACGTCAATGGTAGTGTCCTGATTTCTATGTGATGGTTTGCGTAGACGATGAACAGTAGGGGTTGGTTGTCACACATACGTGTGTTGGCCTACTCGTAAGAGGTGCGGGTGCAGGTAGGCCCCGTAATCCAATCATCTGCTGTTCAACGGAACTGCGAGTATCCTTTAGAAGTTCGGGTGCGACAAATGGTATCAGAGCCTGTCTGCCTGTAGGATCCCTTTTACTGGTCGCAGTTGAGTCTAGAAACTATTTTGTAGCTATATAGGAAAAATGAAACGTGAGAGTAGGAATTCTGTTCTTTTATTTCTTTCCCCACCCACCCTCCCTTTTCTGGTAAGGAAGTGCAACGTTGTTTTCTCTTCTCATCTAAACTTTCAAGTTAGGTTTTCACGTATCCTGGTTTCTCTAGGATAGTTATATCTACTAGACCATAGGAATGGAGGTGGTTGTGACATGATTTATCATGTTGCCTACTAATTATTGAGAACGGAGGCGTGTAAGCCCCGGAAGCAGATCCTCTATTCCTTAAGCAGTAGATATTGATCCTTTAGAAGCCCGGATGGGGTTTCCGTAGTACCTCAGGAGTGTTTTGGTCTCGTGTTTCCCGAATGTTGCTACGATATCCTGTTCTTCTAAACATCCTTTTCGTCCGTTGAAACCTTGTTGTTGCTTGCCACTCCAGTTTTCTACCGGCGTCTAATCAAAACTTCCCCGATCATCTGCAGATGGATCTCAGGTTCTACCCGCAGGTGGTTCGTATGACTCGTTGCGAGAGCACTGCCGGTTATCCGGAGATGCTGAGGGACATGGTCACTTTTCTGGGGTTCCATTGGGCACCAGAGTACCAGGTCTACGAGCAGCAGCGAGAGTTTGACCAGACCTACTACCAGGCTATCGTCTACATTCTGTCAGATGATGGCATGAGCGTAGTTCACCGCTACGAGGCAGTGGGTTCCACAGTGGATATGGCTGTGCAGCAGGCAGCTTATGTGAGTCTCACCGTCCTTCGTGCTGACTACTGGGGATTTGACGATTCTATCTATCGCCACATCCCCCGTGGTTACATCACTTCGGAGGGAGCTCATTTCACTCTCTATGACAACTTGGATGTTTATGAGCATGATAACACCAGGCTGCACACCACCGCTCAGTTTGTGAGGTACAGTGACGCAGTTGCCACCACACTATCTCAGGAGTTGGCTTCAGTCAGAGAGCAGCTCTACCTTGCTTTGACTCGTCTGGCGACTTACACCATAGACTTTGTTGGAGACGAGCGCTTCGCACGTTTCGATCAGCCAGTTGGTCGTCGTCTGCCAGATGCTGGAGATTACAAGCCGATTAGAAGTCCACTCGTCAACCTTGGTGCTGGTTACACTGGGATTCCACGCTTTGGAGCACAGGGAGTCGACGCTATGTACTTCACCACACCGAGAGTCGCTCTCAGAGCACGCCCGATCTACGTGGATCGTCGTTCTACCTACTTTTGTGGGCGTCCTCCTCACCGTACCTCTCGCTGTACTCCTAGCCGCCGTCCTGCGTGATGAGCATGGGAGTACCGATGTATCCATTCTTAGCTATGTTTAGTTATCCTTTGGCATTCGAACCATTTATGGTGTGTTGGATATTCTGATGTATTTGAACATGTGATGATGTACCTGTTGGTTATCTATTCATGCGTCGGAATAATCTCTCTTTCGGTTGCCAAGTCTATCCTTTTCTATTGTTGTGCTAAAATGCATTTCCATTCAGGATGCCGCCAACAAGGAACAGCCCGCCTGAACCACCGCCAATCGCGGAGCTGTTGACTCAGATGACCCAAGTCATGACGCAGATGGCCCAGTTTCAGGCTAATCAGCACATCAACCAGACCGCTCCACGGGTCAGCATCAAGGACTTTCTCAGTCTGGGCCCAAGAGCTTTCGTGGCAACACGCAAGCCTCTGGACGCTGATGACTGGATCCGTGAGATAGCCAAGGCTCTAGAGATTGCACATGTAGCTGAAGAAGACAAGGTCAAGTATGCCTCCTATCTGCTGAAGGGTCAGGCAGCTTCATGGTGGGAAAACTTTCAGGCCATGAGAAATGGCATGCCAATCACATGGGATTGTTTCAAGGAAGCCTTCCTGAAGCACCACATTCCAGATGGTCTCATGGAAAGGATGCGTGAAGAGTTTTGTTCTCTCAAGCAAGGCAAGCTGGACGTCATCGGCTATCAGAGTGAGTTCAATCGCCTCGCTCGTTACGCTGGTGATGAGGTGTCCACTGAAGCTAAAAAGATGGCAAGGTTCCGCAGAGGTTTTAACCCGGAACTCAAGTATGCCCTCACCAATGTCAAGACCAAAGACTTCGAGGAGCTCGTTAACACCACGCTCAATGAAGAAAATGGGCACAAGGCGTTCGAGGAGTCTCGCAAGCACTCGCGCGAGGGTGGTTCCTCCTCCAACATGACCACCCCTCCGCAGAAGCACCGCATCCGGGTGCCAAATGGTGCTGTCACTCGGGCTCCATATGCCCAAGCTTCTCCAGGCTTCGCTCCCCGCCCACCCAACCCAGCTCAGATGCATGATCCAAGGGGTTCGATGGGGCAGCCAAGGCCAGGGCCTCCTCGTGTCGTCACATGCTTCAAGTGCAAGAAGACGGGACACTACGCCGACAAGTGCACGCAGAGGCAGCTACCTCCACCACCACCTCGTCCTAACACCAACCAGGCAATGGTGCGCGCTCCCCCGCCTAAGGCCTTCAACTCCAACAACAGGCCTGTCGGGAGGACCTCAAGGGTGAATCATGTCAAGATCGACAAAGCCGAGGAAGCTCCTGACGTTGTTCTCGGTACATTTCCCGTAAACTCTAATCCAGCTAAAGTGTTGTTTGATACCGGAGCATCACATTCTTTCGTGTCAAAGATCTTTGCGACAGCAATTAAACTCCCTTTTGTTGGTTTGGGTTCCCCGTTAGTAGTCAACTCCCCTGGAGCAACTATGCAAACTTCCAAGATCAGTCACGAAAATCAAATTCTAATTGGAGGCCACATATTCCTTACTTCTCTCATACTGCTTGGCAATTCTGACATTGATGTCATTCTTGGTATGGATTGGTTGAAGGCCAATAAAGCTAGAATTGACTGTGCTCAGAAGTCAATAACTCTGTCCCACCTTTCTGGCCAGATAGTCTATTCTCCAAACGAATCAAGTTCTATTCAGCTATGCAACCTCGATGCAAAACCTCCACCTTCACTTGAAAATGTTCCGGTGGTTTGCGAATTCCCTGACGTCTTTCCAGAAGAGTTGCCAGGAATGCCTCCGGACAGAGCAGTTGAGTTCGTGATCGAGCTTGAACCAGGTACTGCTCCAATCTCTAAGCATCCCTACAAGATAGGAACTCCCGAGCTGAAGTTGTTAAAGGAACAAATTGATATGTACATGGAAAAAGGTTACATTCAACCTAGTTCCTCGGCTTGGGGTTGCCCAACTCTGTTCGTTGCGAAGAAGGATCACACAAAGAGACTCGTTGTTGACTATCGTCCTCTTAACGAGAAAACCATCAAAAACAAGTATCCAATTCCTCGTATCGATGATCTTTTTGATCAACTTGCTAGAGCCTCAATATTCTCCAAGTTGGACTTGAGGATGGGTTACCATCAAATAAAGATCAGAAAAGAGGATATCCCAAAGACAGCCTTCACCACTCGCTACGGTCTATATGAATTCACCGTCATGTCCTTTGGTCTCACCAATGCACCGGTGACTTTCTCTCGACTCATGAATTCTGTCTTCCATGAATACCTCGACAAGTTCGTTGTGGTATATCTTGATGACATTCTTGTCTACTCCAAATCTGAGGAAGCGCATGAAGAACATCTTCGTCTAACTCTCATGAAACTTCGCGAGCATCGTCTTTATGCCAAGTTCTCCACATGTGAGTTCTGGATTTCAGAAGTTGCTTACCTTGGTCATATCATCTCTTCCAAGGGCATAGCCATTGATCCAGAAAAGGTTAAGGCAATTGTTGATTGGAAACCTTCTAAGACGGTGAAGCAAGTAAGAAGTTTTCTTGGCTTGGCTAGCTATTGCCGTCGTTTCGTCCAACACTTCTCCAAGATTGCCAAACCTCTCACTGACCTCACAAAGAAGGACAAGAAGTTCGTTTGGTCTCCACAATGTGATGAAAGTTTCAATCTCCTGAAGACTAAACTCACTTCTACACCAGTTCTGGTTGGCCCAGATCCTACCAAACCTTTCCAAATATTCTGTGATGCATCTCTCCAAGGTCTAGGTGCAGTTCTTATGCAAGAACGTCAAGTTGTGGCTTATGCTTCACGTCAGTTGAACGCACATGAGCTCAATTATCCCACACATGACCTTGAACTTGCAGCAATTGTGTTTGCCCTCAAGAAATGGAGACAATACTTGTTGGGTAATCGCACTGAAATCTTTTCCGATCATAAGAGTCTGAAATACATCTTCACTCAACCAGATCTAAACCTCGGGCAAAGGAGATGGATTGAAAAGATTAAAGACTTTGATCTTACTATTTCTTACACTCCAGGCAAGGCTAATGTTATGGCCGATGCTCTCAGTCGCAAGTCGTATTGCAATAATCTCATGATCATGGAAAGCCAACCTCCACTTCATGAAGAATTCCAGAAGCTCAACCTTGGTCTTGTTCCTAAAGGCTATCTTGCAAACTTGACAGCCAGTCCAACTCTCGAGGACAAGATTCGTTCTGAACAACTTCGTGATGCTGAAATCAAGAAGATGGTAGAACACATCAAAGAAGGCAAGGAGAAATTTAAGTCCTTCTCAATTGATGACAAGGGAACTGTGTTCTTCGAAGGACGCATTGCAGTTCCTCAAGTTCAAAGTATCAAAGATGTCATTCTCAAGGAGGCTCATGAAACTCCTCTCTCCATACACCCTAGAAGTACAAAGATGTACCAGGATCTCAAGACACTGTATTGGTGGCCTGGCATGAAACGTGAAATTGCTCAATACGTTTCTGAATGCGACGTTTGTCAACGTGTTAAGGCAGTTCATCAGAAAACATCCGGTCTTCTCCAACCCCTGAAAATCCCCGAGTGGAAGTGGGACATGATTGAAATGGACTTCGTCACTGGTTTTCCAAAGTCCAAGAGTTGCAACGATGCAATCTTCGTTGTCATTGATCGTCTCACTAAAGTAGCTCACTTCTTTCCTGTCAAAGAAACAATCTCAGCTAGCCAGTTAGCAGAGCTATACACAGCAAAGATTGTTCCTCTTCATGGTGTTCCATTGGAAATAAGCTCAGACCGTGGAAGCATATTCACTTCTCATTTCTGGAAAAGCTTTCAAGAAGCATTGTGCACCAAACTTCTGTTCAGCACAACCTATCACCCTCAGTCTCAAGGGCAAGTCGAAAGAGTCAATCAGATTCTCGAGGATATGCTCAGAGCATGTGGTCTCTCTTTTGGCATGAAATGGTAGGAATGTCTTCCATATGCTGAATTCTCCTACAACAACAGCTTCCAGGCAAGCCTAGGCATGTCACCATTTGAGGCTCTCTATGGCCGCAGATGCAGGAGTCCAATCAATTGGTCTGGAGCTGGTGAACGTCCACTCTTAGGCCCTGACATTGTTAAGGAAGCCGAAGAGAAAGTTCGCATCATCCGTGACAATCTCAAGATTGCTCAGTCTCGTCGCAAAAGCTACTATGACAGCAAGCACAGGGATATGATCTATGCACCTGGTGACAAAGCATATCTCCGTGTAACTCCCCTCAGGGGCACTCATCGTTTTGGTGTGAAAGGAAAACTTGCACCAAGATACATTGGTCCTTTCAACATTCTCTCAAGGCGTGCGGAAAATTCCTATCGTCTTGAACTTCCAGAAAATCTATCCAAGGTGCACGATGTGTTTCACGTGTCACAGCTCAAGAGGTGTTTCAAAGATCCAGATCGTGCAGTTGATCATGATTCCATTGAACTGCAAGAAGATCTATCTTATGAGGAGCACCCTATTCGTATTCTCGATGAGACCGAGCGTAAGACTCGCAACAAGAGCACCAAGTTCTTAAAAGTGCAGTGGTCTCATCATTCCGATAAAGAGGCAACGTGGGAGACCGAAGAGGATCTTCGCAAGAAGTATCCGGACCTTTTCTCTTCTCAGTAGGAATCTCGGGGCGCGATTCCTTCAAGGGGGGGGGCGTTTTGTAACATCCCAAGTATGAAAACACCTTTACAATGTTTGCTCTTTGTTATTTTATGTTTTGCATCATGACATCATAATCATTGCATTTGTTTTGCATTTGTTTTCATCTGTTTTCATTTGTTTATCCTTGTTTTCTATTTGAATTTCAAACCAATTTTCAAATATTTGTTTCATACTTGTTCTGTTACAATTTTTAAAAATGAAAATTTCAAATCAAAACATCATTTTGTTTCCTTTAAACTTGAGAGATCAAACCATTAACTTGCTTAAGTTTAAATATTTCATTTAATATCAAATTCACTCAAATTCAAATAAAATACAAACAGCAACATAATTTAAATTTTTTAGAAAACAAAAGTTGGAAAATGGATGTTGTTACAATAAATAACATATACAATTTTTTCCCTAAATTTTAGCAAACCCTAAAACCATGTTTTTCTTCCTTTTCTATTTCTGCAAAAAAAAAAACAGTTTCTTTAAACAGAAAAAAACAAAAAAAAAACGCAGAGAGGGAGAGGGCAGGCCAGTGGGCTGAGCCCTGCCCACCAGCCACGGCCTGGTACCCCCTCGTCCCTCTCCTCTGTACGGCACGCCATCGGTGCTGCCCACGTCGACAGAGGAGGGATGGGACGGCCGGGAGCAGCTGCCCTCCTCCTTAAAACCTTGGCCCTCGAGCTCCTCCGTGCCCTAACATCTTCCTCCTCTCTCTCTCCTCCGCCGCCAATTCCCCTTCTCCTTCCTCCCTCTGCTTCCTCTCTGCCTCTGAAACCCGAGCACCGCCGCCACCATTCCGTCGATCACCGCCGCCATGGCCGCCACCCGGCCGGGTTAAGCACGGGAATCGGCTCCCCGCTCCGTCCGCTTCCTCCTCGACCACGCCGTGGTGACGGAGAGCCACTGCATCGCCGCCGCCATCTTCTCCTCTGTCGCCGGCCACCTTCCACCACCGAGCGCCACCGTCTCCTTTTCCGCCCCACAGTGAGCTCCTCTCTCCCTGTCCCTCTCTCTATTCTCCTCTCTGCAACCGTGGCACAAGCACCTCGCAGCACTGCACCACGCGCACGCTGCAGCAGCTGCCGCCGGCGGCCGCCCTCCGCTGTCGACTTCAGTTAACTGAATTTCAGATTCAGTTAACCCCACGGACTGAACCTCAACCCCCCGAGCCCTCCTAACCTGACAAGCAACGATGCAGTACCGCAGTGGCACAGCATTGCGCGCTCGCCCGCCGGGGCGCGGGTTCGATCCCCCCGCGCGCACTATTAATCCACCCCTTTTTTGCCTTTGCCACGTTGGCTGCGCAGTGCCCCACCTGTCTGTGACAGTCGTGGCCACGCCAGCACCACCCGCGGCCACGCAGCGCACAGCTGGGCACTGGCCCACTGCCAGTGACCCAGGGGTGGCTCTGGGCGCGTAAGAAAAGACCAAGGGCCTGTCTGAAACTTATTTTTTCGCAGCTAACCCCTGAAATAAATCTAAAGCTTTTAAAATTGCAGAACAGCCCCTAATTTTAAAATGCAAATAACTTGTGTATTTCAAATCCAAATAAAATAAATAAAATATGTTTTCCAACCCAAATTTAATTCTCTACATGTTTTAATCATTTGTTCACTGTTTTGAACATTTCAAATGTTTTCAAAATTCAAATTCAAACAACTCATTTCAAATTTGGTTAATTTCATAACTACTTCAAATTTAATTCAAATGGCACATATAAAATATGTTTTCCATGCCAAATTGAACCACCTTTTCAAATATAAACTTTATTTCCTGTTTTGAATAATTAAATTTGGTTAAATAATTTAAACCTTGTTTAAATCATTTAATATTGCTAAATTCATAACTTGGTCAAATTAATTTTTTTTTGAACATATAAATATGTTTTCAAACCAGAAAAGTATAAACTTTTCAAATATGAATTTCATTTAATGTTTTGAACAAATAAAAATTCAAATAAATTCATACTTGAATTAAATTCATTTAAATCTTGTTCAAACTTGTTTAATTCATAATTAATTCATCTTAGTTCCTTTTTCAATAATTGAAACATGTTTTCCACCTAAAATTTTGTGTTCTTTCCAAATATGAACTTTTTTAATCTATTTTGAACAATTAAAATTGGTGAAAACAACAAATGCTTGTGTAACTCCTTTAAGAAGCAAATTTTCATAACTTAATAAATAAAATTCTAAACTTGGTAAACAACATTTCAAATTGAACCTATTGTTGTGTTCTTATTGTTTTCATCATCCATGCATCATGCTGATCAACTTTCACATGATGGTTAGTTGTAGATCATTTAATCCAACCTTAATTCATGGGCTTTCCATATGCCATCCAATTTGCATATGGGTCCATTTAATTGTGTTACCATGTCAGCTATCTTATCTTTGATGCATCAATTAAATTGTCATGCATCATTCCATGATTGTGCATTATGCCATGTTATTGATTGTTTGTCTCTTTGCGTTGTTTGTTTGCTTCTTCTCGAATAGACGACGACGTTGAGACAGACGAGCTTTACGATACTACTTCAGAGGAGTTAGCTCAGTACCAGGCTACTGAGTTTGCAGGCAAGTATTCACTCACATGAACCAATGTGTTCCTTTCCACACTGGATACCGATACTTTCCGTTGTCTTTTCTGCTAGCCTTATGAATCGATGCTTGTGTTCCGAACCTATCATATGTCATCCTTTAACCCTGATATAGCCTCACCTCCACACCTATAACCCCGTTGCTTGTTGCCCGTGTCTTACTAGCATGCTTAGGGTTGTTTTTGCTCGAGTCTGTTGTCCGTTACTTCTTTTACCATATTTTATTATGTTCTGGGGCTCGATGTTTAAACAACAATCATGTTAATGTTATGGGTAATAATAATTTGATGATAAGGCACCGGCAGGAGGCCCGTCGTGGTTTTGAGGCCTGCTAGTGTCGACCCTAATTAGGAAAAGGGTCTTGTCTACTGATCCATGATGAGCGCACTAACCGCATGTGGGAAGCGTGTATGGGCGCCCCCCTCAATTTGATTCGATTCACATCTCGTCCAAATCGCCACACTTAGTTCGGGCTTTCCATTTGATGCACGCATATGCAGGTACGAGCCCGAGGCCAGGGTGGAACTTTTGTAGTCGGCATTTAGGGCGGCGTGGTCTTAGAGTGCTATGAGGGTCCCCCTTTTCTTCGTGGGGGCTCGATTAGCCGCGCACGCACGGCACGTGGTTCTTTGGGCTTGATGCGAAGAGGAGTTGAGTTGTGTTGAGTGCCTCGCTTGGTGGGTTTGATTCCCGTCTGGCGGGATATTCTTACGTGTACGGCCAAATTGGTGCACCACTGCAGGGTTAAATCTTCTCGAGAAGCCGTGTTTTCCGCGGTTATGGTTGACTTGGTGAAAGTACTGGCTAACAAGTACTCAGACAACTTACACCTAACTATAATAACTTGACTAGTAACAGAGATTACTTCCACCATAAGAATGATGTCACCTTAATCCAACTGTGTGAGTTATCCTCGGATTGCTTCTTTGGATAAGGGGCGAGATCCAGGATGGGTTTGTTTGAAGTTAGTTGTAGTTGGTTACGATACGCTATCTTATCTTCTTTCTGTTAGCCGGAAGTTGTAGCATGTATCTGTAGTTGGTTAGTGCAGCCCGCTGCCATATCTTTTGTATCACCTATTCTTCCGTTGAACCCAAAGCATCTGTGATTGGTGTTGACGGGTACACTTTGGTATCTTGTGCGTCTTGCTTGCCAGTACTTGTCTGTACTGACCCCTTTGGGGCTGTGGTTTTCGCAGACTACGTTTCCGAGGATCCCCATGGTGGCTTCTACGTGGAGTATGACGAGGCTGTTGACGAGTAGATAGCTGACCCGGGCAGGATCCGAGACTTCGTGGATTGGCTCCGTTTTCCTTTCATTGCCGGCCTCTTAGGCCTATTGGGAACTTGTCTGTACTCAGACACTTTGGATGCTTCCGCTGTGATGTAATGATGAATTGTTGGGACATGTGTCCTCTGGATGATTGTATTTGCTATCTCTGCTCTAATGAGAGATATTTGCAACTTATTTCCATCTTTTGTGTCTTAGAGATTGTGTTGTGTTATCACTTGTTTAAAAGCCGTTGACGTACCATGTGTGAATGGTATGAAGTACGTCAATGGTAGTGTCCTGATTTCTATGGGATGGTTTGCGTAGACGATGAACAGTAGGGGTTGGTTGTCACACATACGTGTGTTGGCCTACTCTTAAGAGGTGCGGGTGCAGGTAGGCCCCGTAATCCAATCATCTGCTGTTCAACGGAACTGCGAGTATCCTTTAGAAGTCCGGGTGCGACAATGATAATCACCATAGATGGGAGAGAGAGGATTGCATGAACCCATGTCCATTGTTTCTATAAGAGATAATCGTTGTCTTGTCCTCTTGGATTAAAGAGGATTGGGACACTTTTACATTCTTGTTTTGTTACATTAAACTTCCATCCATTAAATCAACCATCTTGTTCTTTAAACTTGTTTAGTTCATAATCAACTAAAACTTTTGAAACTTTAGTTGTAGGGAATAGATAACTTTTCCTTCCTGCTCATGCGGATCGATACCCTACTTCCACATTCAGAGGCAGTAAAGTGATCCCCTGCTCTTGGGGGTTATTAGCATCTCGATGAGATCACATACCTTTAATCTTGATACCCATTTTTGAGTTTATGGCCAACTGAAGATGGATTTAAGAGATCCTATCCCATAGTGTCGTGTGTGTGAGCAATCTATGTGTCTTCCCCGAGCAAAGCGAATTCAAGAAAGATGTTCCAACTCGAGAGAGTCAAGATCGTCATCATCTAGGTCAAGTGGAATTCTTAAGGGAAAGTTATGATCTTGATAGATTTTCTATTTTATCGGTCTCATGGGAGACCGGGTTATAGGATCGATAGTCGTACTATCAAGAGGGGCTCTCAAGTGAGTAACTTGATCGAATCCTTGTGTAGAGCTCCAACCTGTGCATACTTGGCATATCATTTTTATTTATTACTATTTGTGTTATCTCTATGTATTGTTCCCATATTTAAATAATGCAAGAACCCTGTGTTATTGTGCTAGTCCCTGGATCAATTGCTAGCACCACAGTTCAAAATGAAATATCATGCAATTGCGTCAAAATCTATTACATCGCATGATCCAGCCTTTACAAAATATGATTACAACTTGCATAGTCTCAGAAGACTAACAGGAAACAGAATTACAGCGGAAAACTTAGTAGAACATTGAGCCTCATCTTCTTTGTGTGCCACAGACAAAACATGTTGGCGATAGACTCGAGATCCTTAACGAAACCTCACTCGTCTTCAGATTCATCTGCAATATGGAATATGCAGCCACAAGGGAGTCAATACAATTTAATGTATTGGCAAGTAACACTATGGCAAGTCTAAACTACATGCACATCTGGCTTGGTGGAGTTTAGGCTATTTGCAGAAAGCAAGTTTTCCCCTAAGACTTTTGAAAAAGAGTTTTCTTTCAAAGATTGGCACCATGGGACACACCCATGAGCACGAGAACTAATATTTCCTTGGCAAAATTTTACTTCTTCAAAACGGTGTTGAGATTCTTCTGTCCATCCTTGTCCAGCTGCTCGAAGTCGTCCATTACCGAGGACACGGCTATGATCATAGTTTCTAACTCTGCAGAGGTTGTGCACTTTCACCATAATCCTAAATTAGCCCAAACATCCTATACACGCTGAGTGCATTAAGGAAAGGAGAGAATTCAGACAAGAAATTCAGAAGGAAAATCCAACTCTACTGCAAGACCCGCTCCACTTATAATTTTGCTAATCTTCTTGTCAAGCTGACGAGTTGAACTCGCACGACTTCATTCCAGACAGATCCCGTTGTCTTAAGGCTGCACATGAAGCTTCTAAACTTGGAGGGACTTAGGAATCTCTTTGTTCCTGGGTGGCAAACCACAAGTGCACTCCTTAGGTGAAAAACACCATAGACATGGCCCCAAGGAGCCACTCAGCATAAACCTTGCAATCACCAATTCCACCCAGGTGTTTCATTGAATGTTATACTTAGAATTTTCCATACATAAAGTAAAACAATATATAACATTGCGTAGCATATACTAGGTTCTAAGGCTATAAAAATAACAAGGGTAAAAGAGATGGCTACACACTACTAGGATAATAGCATAGCATATTATATTATACTTAGTAAAATTCCTATCATGCATACTACTCAAAAATCAACTAATGCATATAGAAAATAATGGGTATTTGATGGTGTGTTACTTGCCTTTGAGGTTGGTGAAGAAGTTAAACTCTCTCTTCACAAAATGGAACGTTTCTCTCCGTACAATCTATACACTGAAAACACAAACAGAATAAACAAGCATGCTAACAAACATACAACCAAATTAAGAAAACATACAAAGCAAAAGGAAACAGAGGAAATCATTTGGTTTCAATGCACAAAATAAACTAAGTTATTGTAGTTGGGGTTTTCCAATTATGACTAAGGGTTGGTAAATGTCAAACTATTTTGTCTTCTTCTTTGGCTTCCTTGAGCTACTTCTGATGTCTAAGTCTTTATGCCTTCAAATGTTTTAGTCCTCCTTATTGAGTGGATTAAAACATTTAAAGTATAAGTATAGGATCTAGGGACTTATTCATAGATAATAAGAGAGGTAGTAGAGATTGTTTGAGTTCCTTAAGAAGGGACTTGTAAAATCTTCTCTTCTTCTTCATCTCCTGAGAGAGTAGGCTTCTTGTTGAAGTTGTTCTTGTTGATGAAAGTATTCTTGTTTAAGTCTTGGTCAAAAGCTTCCATCTCTCTTGAGAAACTAATTCTAAGTCTTAGAAAACTTCAAAATAAATTCTATGTATTGGAAAACAAATTCTAAGTATTCACGGCCATGGTGAAAATCTTCAGGATCCTCTGTAGCTTCCTCCTTGGTGTGGGGACTTCATTGAATCTTCTAACACTTGGTTTTGATACAAACTAGTGGCTGGTCAAATCTAACTTAGTCACACCACAAAGTCTAAGGGACCATAAAAGAAAGGGGGGCTAATAATTAGAGAAAAAGATGGGGTTGGTCTTCTTGAAGTTCCACTTGATTTTCTTCTAAGTGATTCTTCTTCTTGCATTCTTCTGGATTTGCTAAGTCCTTCATGAGTCTTCTAGCTTCAGGTTGAAAATCTTCGAGTTGACAATTGTAGCATCCTCTCCATGGCTTCACAAATCTATACTTAGTGGTTTTCAACTAGGAGGGTCAACTAGGAAAAATAACTTAGAAATATTCTAAGGGCTTTTGTTTTGGTCTCTCTAGTCTAAGGTTAGTCCTTAGCACAATTTTGCTAGAGAAAACATATTGAAAATAAATACAAAAAATAAACTAAGTCACAAATAGTAATATGAGCATATAACAACCAAAACCATTTTAACTTAGCCAAAAAATATTTTGGGCGCAAGGGATTGTTATTACACATCCTAAGGTCTCCAAAATTATTTTATTTGCAATTTTTAGATTTATAGAATTTAAACTATGTCCAAAAATCACCAAACAAGCATATTTGAATTTGAACAAGTTTTAAATAGTCAATTTTAATATTGTCCAGTACTAACAGTGTCTACATGTTCAGTGATTTTCAAAAAGTCCAAATTTGTCGAATTTGGAGTCATATATCAAAAGTTATCAACAAAACAAGATTTAAAAAACAATGAAAAGTGTGTGCACGTATCAAAATTCAATTTTTTCATAATTTTAATAAATTCTACACAATAAGGTGATTTCAAAAAGTACAAAATCATCAAAATCGGACTTACAGAACTAAAGTTATGGATTTTTAAAGTTTTGTAACGTTTTCTGGAATTTATATTGGGTTTAAAATTGAATTTGACCAGGGTTTGACTGGGCTAACGAGTTGCTGATGCGGGGCTGATGTGGCGCGCCGTGGTTGGCTAATACCGGTTCACCAAAGTGGCAAGTTCTTGGCCGTCCAGATTAGATCTGACGACAGCTAAAACAAAGGGGAGGACTTACCACCGGAGATGGAGGGCGCGACGGTGCTCCGGCGTCCCGCGGCACGGAAGTCGATGGCGGAGATATTCCGGTGGTTCTCCGGTTTCACGAAGAAGACGAAGTGGCGTGGAGCGGCGTGGGGAACACGATGGCAATGTCAACACCGTAGATTTCTTCGTGAACCCGCGTCGAGGGGCGGTCGGAGTTGCGTGAACGCCGGCGATCTCCGGATGTGGACGGCGCCAGAGCTACGGAGCTCCTCCGGCGAAGATGAGAACAGCGAAAGACTCGTATGCTTCTCGCGGTCCTCCTCGTGTCCTCGCCTTCTCCTATAGAGACAGGGAACGACGGTTGCGGAAGCTCCCGAGGAGGTCTTTAATGGCGGCGGCGGATCTCGACGAGATCGACGAGACAGCGGCGACGCGTGACCTTGGGCTAGGGTTCCAGAGGCGGGATGCGGAGTTCGAGGTGGTCCCTTTATGGGGCAGGAGGCGTGGAGAAGGGGTCACGGAGAGGCGGCCGCGGCGGAGTTCGCTCCAGTCACGGACGTCGAGGAACCTACGTCACTACTGGCGTCATGCTTGCGTCATGGTGGGTCCCACGCTGCAGTGATAGAAGAGAGGGGCGGATGCGGGCTGGTTTGTTGACCCGCTGTCCGCTTCACGCGCGACGATTAACTTGTGGGCTTCTAAATAACTCATAACTTTTGAATAAATACCCCAAATGACCTCAAACAGACTTCTAAATTTTTATAAAATAATTATCTTTGCAGTGGAAACATTTAGGTGCTGTTTTAACACATTTAAAGCAATTATATTCTCAAAATGTGATTAACCTACTAATAGCTACTTAATACCATTTTAAAATAGGAGAACAATTTCTTTGCATAATTATTTATTTTAGGATTAGGGTTTTAGAAAAATAGAGTCATCTGGATTATCATTTCCAATAAAATTGGAATAACATATAATATCTCCTTTGTGTTGGATTTCAATTGTTTTTTTTGTGGCTTGTATTAGTGGAAAACACAAGTTTTAAATATTTGTGATTTTTGCATTCCTTCAAAAATCAGGGATGGTACACTCTATGTGAGGTTTTGGTTATTGTATTTTTCTTCATGACAAGCCAAGGTTTACCGAAAACGGATTTCGTAAGAAAAACTTGTTGTGCTTTCGGTATTGGAGGTTTTACCGGTTGTTTCTTTTAGAGAGGTTGAACCTTTACCCATTTATTTTTAAGTTCCATTGTTGGACAATGATTTTTCTCTGCATATTTTTTTGGTTCTCACCGTTTCCATTTCAACAAGGCCAAGAACATCGAAAATGCAGTCTGTATGCAAAAGTTATTGCAATTTTCTTATTGCCACAGAGTTAGTCTGGTGGGGGCGGAAATTCCGTCCCAAAAGGGGACGGATATTCTATCCCTAGAAGTTTTTTTTGGCTATGTCGGATATATACCAAATAGGGGTATAGTAGATGGTAGACAAAGTGCCGGATTACCAGGGTGGCCTAAGTGGTAGTGGGCTTAGGTCCATTAGGCGGCCCAGTAACCCGACGCACAGAAGCTGGATTCTAGAAGAACCCGGATCGCGGCCCACGAGATCTGGCTTTGAGGAGAAGACGGATTCCTTGTTTTCCAAGTTATAAGTTATCGTAGTCTTCTAGGTTTCCTATTCTGTAAGCCCTAATCCGGCTATTATATAAGGCCGGACGAGAGATAGATTAAAGTAGCGAATAACAGAGTAGCTCTACGCCAACTTGCCGAGAAGTTCATCCTCGTCGAGTAGCCTAGATCTAAACCTCACATTGTAACCTTGTACCCAGGCTTTAGTCCTGATTAGTGAGAAGTGCAGGAGTAGGCACGTCGTACTGTCGCGACGTACCGAACCTGGGTAAATCCTGTGTTCACTGTCCACCACGCGATCCCGTTATCCCACGTCTCTACCCTAGTCTCATGGCACCCCCGTCTATGAAAACTACTACGATATCTCGACAGGCTACGGAAATTGTGTGTCTTGCAGATGCCGACTGGACTATTTGGCTCCCAATGCCGGATATTCCGGACGGCGGATATTGCGCCCTCTCCAGGGACGGATATTCCACCATAAATATCCTGCAACGGCCATATTTCCAGAGGGGGTATAAATACCCCTCTCCTTCTTCCCCAAAGGACCAAGAACGTGTTTACCCTCTCTCTCCACCATTTTTGACCTTGGAAAGCTTTCCCATATCTCAATCCCTCCTATTATTCTTTCATATCTTTGAGGGAGAATATAGAGGAGATCTAGATCTATATTTCCACCAATCCATCTCTCCTCTTAGTGAGGGAACTTAGTGAATCTAGATCTTTGAGTTTTTGGTGTTTCTCCTTCTTTGTTCTTCCTCTCTTATTCCCCTATAAGCATTTTGCTTTGTTGGAATTTGAGAGTTAAGGATTTGAGCACTTGTGCTCTTGCCATTTGCATCGGTTTGCTCTCTCCACGAGGATTCATGGAAGCGAAAAAGTTTGTGGACTTTTTACTCTTGGTTCTTGGACCCTAGACGACTTGTGGTGTCCTTGGAAGTCTCCAATTAATGCATGCCCCAATATTGTGGTGACATCGAGAGCCTCCAATTAAATTGTGGATGTGTGCCTCGATTGAAGGTTGCCCGTAGTGGAAGGTGAACTAGGCCTTTGTGTCGAGGTTCGTCGGAGAATAGTGTGAGGCCTTTGTAGCATTGAGTAGACCTGTTGTGGTGAGCTCACACCCCTCCAATGATATGTACTCCCCTCAAAAGGAGGAACTCGGGAATACATCATCGTCTCCTTGTGTCTCGGTTATTTCTATACCCGAGCTATTTACTTGTGCAATTTACATTGTGATAGCCTTCATGCTTCAATTCATACATCCTGCTATCACCTTGTTACTTGTCTTGTTTAGCATAAGTTGTTGGTGCACATAGGTGAGCCTAGAATATTTAGGTTGTATGCTTGTTAATTTAAACACCTAGTTGATTTCCGCATTTAGCAAGCCTTAACCGGAAAAAATTTAATCGCCTATTCACCCTCCCCTTCTCTAGGCGACATCGTTGTCCATTCAAAGGCCCCGTTATACATCTTCGCCAAGCCGATTTTCATTTCCCCTCATTCACTTGAGGTATTTGTGTATAGGGTTTCCTTGTGGAAAACTTAGACATATTGTTACTCACAAGTTCCTTGTATCAAATTCTTGGTGATTTTGGGATCCCCAAATTTAGTTGTGGGTGTGTTCCCCAAGCTCATTCTAAAGGCACCAGATTCCTCCTTGAAGGATTCCAATAGTGGAAGGTGAACTAGGCCTTTGTGGTTAAGTTTATCGGAGAATAGGGTGAGGCCGTTATGGCGTTGAGTAGGCCTTCATGGAGAAACTCACACCCTTCCAACAAGACGTACTCCCTGAAAAGGAGGAACTCGGGAGTACATCCTCGTATATGCATGCTTCCACTTTGGTTCCTTCTATCCTTTAGATTTACTTTGTGCTTGTTTCTTGCTTAGTGTAATCTTTGTCATATAGGTAAATTCACCTTAGTTGCATATCTAGAGAATTTACCTTTTTTTCAAGCCTAAATAAATAAAAAGTACTAAAATTTGGAGGTAGCACCTGTTCAACCCCCACCCACCTTTAGGTGTCCATACGATCCATTCAACCATCATATCCCAACCAATGGTACCAAAAGCTAACCCAAGTAGACCTAAGTATAGCATCAAAACACATATCTATGATCCCCACCTCTTCCATCGCTTGGGCGGCAACAGAAGGAGAAACTGTGTCACAAGTTGCCTCTGTGTCACCTCGCCCATGGGGAATGTTGGAACATGTCACCTTCATATCACCCTCTTTCTTACGCGAGAGATAAACATACGTGCTATGTTATTCCACTTATTGGAAATTATAAGTACAATTGACACTCCTTAACACTCTCTTAGTGCTCTGCATATTTTGTGTTTCGAACAAGCAACTCTCTTTCAGGTTGTACCATCCGAATAGGCTATGTCTACCATGGATGATCTCAAGAAAATGGAAACTTCATTGACTTCCTCCATGGAATCCCAAATGAATGGGTTGCGTGAAATGATAACGCAACTCATGAAATCAAAGGACACGACTTCTTCCTCCTCTATGTCTCCGGAGAATACCGCTTCGGGTGATAACAATGATAAGGAAGGGGTTGGAGAATATAAAAATGAGGATCCCCTTAAAAGTAAAAAATGGGAAGGAGGAGTACCATGAGGTCCCCCCAATTTGTACTCACCCAACCCTCCTATTCCACATCCTCATATAAATAGTAGAGATGATCTACCTAAGGTTAATGCATTCTCTTTCTCTCAATGCCAATATTTAATGAAATCTGATTGTGCCTTCTTGTGCACTCGTTGGGAAACCTCAAGTGTAAGGTGTGAAGAGTGGGCAAGTTTTCCCTCATAAAGAAACCAAGGTTGAATCGACCAGTAGGAGAAAGAAGAAAGAAGCAACTTCTAAAGTTTGATGCAGCCGATGTTGGTAGGGCGCACTACCGGTTCAGCAGCAACGTGGAACCTACACAACACAATCAAATCTGCCCCAATGAAGCAGTGAGGTTGTGAATCTCACCGGTTTTGCTGAAAACAGAGAGGTTAAATGTGTGGTGTAGAAAGTAGTAGGAAAACAATGTGAAAACAGTAGTAGCAGTATGAAAACAGTGATTGCAGTGGTTGTATTATCAGTATGAGAAAGATGGACCGGGGTACACAGTTCACTAGTGGTGTCTCTCCATAAAAGATAGATATATATATAACATGTGTGGTGAACAAATTACATCTGGGTAATTGATAGATTTTGAAACATGTATGCCATGATGATTACTATGAGACTCATGCGGCCATTACAACAGGACTCATCTATGACTAATAATCCACCCTTAGAATGCCATCTGAGCAAAGCTTGGGTATTAAGTTGCAAGAAACAGATAATCACAGTAAGCAAAGTGTGTAATGTAAACATCGTTGTTTTGTCCCTAATGGAAAAAACACATCCCCATTCGTCACATTTCTGTCACTCGAGCACAAATGCAAGGGAGGCATGAACCCACTATCGAGCATAAATACTCCCTCTTGGAGTCACTAGTATCTACTTGGCCAGATCATCTACTAATAACGTAGAGCATGCAAGATCATAAATAACATACACACAAATAAAACATGATAGATTGATAATCACGAGACATAGCATTCAATATTCATCGGATCCTAGCTAACAAAACATGTAGCATTACAATAAGATGATATTTATTATGTAGGGAATCTCACAAGATCTAAACATGAGGCATAAAGAGGAGAGAACAACCATCTAGCTACTGCTATGGTCCTGTAGTCCAAGAATGAACTACTCACGCATCATTACGGAGGCGGGCATGGTGGTGTGGATCCCTTTGGTGACGATTTCCCCTCTCGACAGGGTGCAGGGGAGAGCTCCAGTACCCTCCCAAAATAGCGTTGATGATGATGGCGTCCTCGGGTGTTTTTTTGGGGAAAAGCTTCTGTATTTAGGGTTAACCTCTCGAGAGGAATAAATAGGAGTGGGGCAGCGTCAGTGGGTGGACAGGGGGCCCACACCACCCCTGGGCGCGGCCAAGGGGGGCCACGCCGCCCTATGCTGTGGGGCCCCTATGGCCTGATACATCATAAACGTATCCTTAATTTCTGATGTTCCATGTTGTTTTCATGTTATTTCCTACATGTTTTCTATAGACTTTATGCCATTTTTATCGATTTCCGGGACTAATCTATTGACAAGATGCCACAGAGCCAGTTCCCTATTTTCTGATGTTTTTAGTTTCAGAAAAGTTGTTCTGGAAATATTCTCCGAATTGGAAAAATTGAAGACCGGAAGTCTTAGAAATCCAGAAGGTTCCAGAGAGTCCCAAGAGGCATAGAGGGGGGCCACACCATAGGGCGACGCCCCTGGCCGCACCTGGGATGCCCACCGCAATCTCCCTTTCACCTATTTATTCCCCCCGACATATCAACCATAAATATATACCACTTTTCCCGAGAAACACCCGAGGCCGCCGTCATCGTCATCCCGAGATCGGGAGGGTTCTGGAGCTCTCCCCATCACCCTGCCGGGAGGGAAATTCATCACCGGAGGGGTCTACACCACCATGCTCTCCTCCGAAGTGATGCCTGAGTAGTTCATCCCTGGACTACGGGTGCATAGCAGTAGCTAGATGGTTGTCTCCTCCACTATCATGTTATCTTCATGCATATGTTACTTATGATCTTGCATGCTCTATGTTATTAGTAGATGCTCTGGCCAAGTAGATGCTAGTAACTCCAAGAGGAGTATTTATGCTCGATAGTGGGTTCATGCCTCCTTTGCATCTGTGCTCGAGTGACAGAAACGTGACGTATGGAGGATGTGTTGTTGCTCGTTTACATTGTTTACATTACACACTTTGCTTACTGCGATTATTTGTTGCTTGCAACTTAGTACCCAACGTTTTTTCGGATGATATTCGGAGGGTGGTTTATTAGTCATAGATGTAGTTGGATGACGGTCTATGTATCTTGTTCTAATGCCTGCATGAATCACATAGTAATCTTTATGTCTTGCATATGCACTACGGTGCAGCCTTCATTTCTGTCAATTGCCTAACTGTAATTTATTCACCACACATGTTATTTACCTTTCACGGAGAGACACCACAAGTGAACTCTGGACCCCGGTAAACTTTCTCATACTGATAATACAACCATTGCTTCCACTGTTTTCACACAGTTGCTACTATTTTCATACTGTTCTCATACTGTTTTCCACACCACACGTTTAACCTCTTTGTGTTCAGCAAAACCGGTGAGATTGAAAACCTCACTGCTTTGTTGGGGCAAAGTGATTTGATTTTGTTGTGTAGGTTCCACGTTTCTACTGAACCGGTAGTGAGCCCTGCCATCTCAGCTGCTTCAACCTTCTGAAGTTACTCCTTCCTCCTATTGGTCGATTAAACCTTTGTTTCTTTCTGAGGGAAACTTACTGATGTGCTCTTCATACCTTTCTCTTGGGCTCTCCCAACGAACGTGTGTTACATGCGCATCAAGCTATTTTTCTGGCGCCGTTGCCGGGGAGGAAGAGACTGCAAGGGGAGTCTCTCACTTCCAATTTCGTTATTTTTTATATTTTTGCTTAGTTTATTTTATTTTGTCTTGTTTGCTTCTCTTTATCAAAAACACAAAAAAATTAGTTCTTATTCTAGTTATTATTTTTGCTTTATCATGCTTGCTATCAATGTTTGATGTTTTTGAAACTAGATATTATTGGAAAGTTGGGTTCACGGAAGATCAACACAAATATTATAAGGAACACTGCTTGTCACAAAAAGGGAAACACTTATGGGAACAAATTGATAAATTATATATCATTGCTAGAAACTTGTGCTCTACTTATAATGTCACGTATTGCTTTGATAAAACTCATTGTTGTAGGAGGTATAAACACCTCCCTTTTCAATGTGAGTATAATGATAATGTTACCATATCTTCTTATGTTAAGGAAAATTATGAATTTTATGATGTGGAACAAATTTAAGAGATTATTGCTTGGAAGGGTGCATTCGAAATTGCCTATTTTCTTGAAAGTATTGATGATGCACCTTATAAATACGAGATTTATGATATACTTGAATATTGCTTTGATAATTACATGGATTGTAATTACTACATACTTCAATATCTTAATCAATTCTCTCCCCAAAGGCAGAGGCTAATGCCTTGAAGGAACCTATGTAAGAAGAAACTGCTGAATCTGGAAGCTCATTGGATGAAAAAGAGGAGGAGAGTGATGATCAAGAAGAGGAAGAATGGAGCTACCCATGTCTACCTCCCAATGAGAGTAACTCTTTAACTCATAGTTGTGATGATCCTATTGATTCTTTTTATATCCCTTTTTGATGAAGTTGATACTTTCTATACTTGTGACCTTGATACTACTATGAATGAAACTCGTGAGGATGCTATTGCTACTGTTATTTATGATAATCCATGCTACTTTGATAAATCCTATGATAATCCTCTATTTATTCCAACTATTGATATGCATGATAATGAGGAAGTTTGTTTAGTAAATTTGTATGATAATGCTCTAGATGATGGTACTATGTTACTTTATGTTATAAATTATAATGCTACTGAAAATAGGATTGCTATAATGTGTCCCATGCCTTTTATGAGTGATCAGTCATCTTGTTTTAATATTGCTAAAAGTGGGGAAAAAGAGGAGCTGATTTTAAATTTTGATCCCACTTTTTGGAGCTTGATATGAATTCTGTGCTTTTAGACCATGACAAACATGCTTTATGTTATAATTATGTTGTTGAGTTTGTTCATGATGCTACTGAAAATTATTATGAGAGAGGAAAATATGATTGTAGGAATTTTCATGTTACTAAAACACCTTTTTTTGTTGGAAGTTTTGGAGTTGCTCTTATTCTACCTTCCCATGATTTCTAGTTTGAGCTTCTTTAATTTATTTCTTTACAAGTTTCCTATGCATAGGAAGTGGGTTAGATTTTAAGTATTTTTTTTATAATTTCTGCTTGATGCTCTCTTTTGCTTCATTCATATTTCTTATGTGAGCATCTTCTCGTTTTCTGGGCCTGGCTAAAAGGCGTTAAAGAAAAACACTTCTTAGGAGATAACCCATGGTTTTATTTTTTGCTTTGTTTTTCTCTGTTTTCTTTGAGTCAAGGGGTTGTATACTTTTGTATAAACTCATTTGTAGTGCCAAGTAAAGTTTCTGATGAAAGTTGGAGTTGGTTTTGGATTTCTGCGCATGAAACAAATTTCTTCTCTCCACTGTAAAAAAGGTATAATTCACAGAAAAATCGAAATGAATTGAAAAAATTTGCGCTTATTCCTCAGCTAATTTACGAAACTTTTTTGTTCTTTAAGTTGTTTTATTTGAGAAACATAAGTGCCCCGAAAAAATTCGTCATTACAGACTGTTCTGTTTTGGCAGATTCTGCCATTTTTCTTGCATTTGCTCTTTTACGATGTAAAATTGGATTTCTTTGCTTCACGAAACATCAGTGGATGTAGCTAATGTTTAAAAGTATCAATAGAACTTGTTCCCATACAGAACCCATGGATATTTGATTGTTGCACTAACCCTCTAATGCGAATTACTATTTGAGTGTGGTGTGGAGGAAGTTTTCAAGGGTCAAGAGAAGAGGGTGATATAATGTGATCAAGAAGAGTGCAAGGTGAAAGCTTGGGGATGCCCCCGTGTTTCATTCCAGAAAATTATAAGAAGACCCAAGAGGGTATGCCCAAAGCATCCTCTTCTTCATCAATAATTTATCAGGTCACTTCTAGTGAAACTATATTTTTATTCAGTCACATCATACGAAATTTACTTAGAGCGTCATTTATTTTTCGTTTAGTTTTCTTTTGTTTTCCTTGATGCAATAATATCATTGGAATCTAGCATCCTTGTTTGTGAGAGAGACATGCTCCACTTTTTCATTTGAATACTCGGTATGCTCGTATTCTTAATTTTTCTTCTAGCTGCTGCAAAAAATTTCTGTTTAGCTCTTGTTTTCATAGCATCTCTTATTCAGATGTTAGTTTTAGTAGTGTTATGTGAGTACTCTCATTTTTTCTTGCGGTATCATTTATAGAATTTTTGTTAAAACATATTTTGTACGATGCTTGTTGGGAAAAGAAACTGCTGCATGTGGTAGAATTTATAAACAATGGAAATAGAAGCTTGTATAGACTGTGGCTAGACTTTTAATATTATGCTATATGTTATTTTAATTCTAAATCCTAATGGTTATTTTGTAGCATGATTTGTCTCAAATATATGAGAGTGTTTAATGTGCCATTGAAAGAATCATGAGTTGTTCTTGTCATATTGAAGCATAAATTTTTGGTGGTCTCCTTTGAGTGTTTTATTTGGTTGACTTGGCGCATGCTTACACCATGTTTATGACTACAAACCAGTCACCTATAGCCTCTAAGATCATTTATTTTTTTGAACTTGTGTTATCATTTATGCTTTGATTAATGATGTTTTGTCGCTATGCATGATTATGGCCATTACTGCTCTCTTGATTTGTCGCTCCCACTCTTTTGCTAGCCTCCACCTGTACTGAGTATGAGCTCTACTCGTGCAATCCAACTCCCAAAAAACAAAGTATGCCAAATGTGTCCACCATACCTACCTACATGTGGTACTTAACCGCCACTCCAAAGTGAATTGCTCATGTGTTCCCTTTAAAATCTTCAAAATTACTCCTGTTTTGTGTTCCTGTTTTAGCTCATGAGGACATAAATAGAGAATCTTTATCTCACTAGTTGACTGGACTTTCACACCTTGGACTAGTGGCTTCATCCGCTTATCCAATTGATAAAAGAGATGGCAGCGGGGTGCCCAACCCCAAATTAATACAAACAAATTCCCTAGACTATTTTTGCCCCTGATTTATCACTCAAAGCATAATTGTGTAAAGAAAAGAGAAAGAGGGATGACCTTCTATACTAGTTGCGTCCTTCAATGTGAGCCGCTCTTGTGAAGTCTAGTTGGCTTGTGACGTACGGTATTTTATGTTTACCATTCGTTGACATAAGAATACACCTCTCTAAAAAAATAGACACTCCTCCACGGTATGTGATTGTTGGCAGGCACCCGAGGAATCGGTTAGCCATGGTTTGTGAGAGATGGTTGGGAGGAGTGTCAAACATGTTATACCTCTATTTAATAAAATAAAAGCTCTAGTACACGGGTGATCCATGCTTCCCTCTCCGAAGGGCCTTTGTTTTACTTTTATGTTGAGTCTCCATCTTCTAATTTTATGCACAATTGAGAGAGCGTAGTTGCCATTCTGAGTTTAATGTGTATTTCTTCTAGAAACATAATTAATTGATTCATCATGTGTTATTGTTTGTTCTCAAATTATTTGTTCTAGTCTTCCTCTTAAACTTTGAAGGTGTCCTGACATTTATTTTTTGCCCCACTCTGAAGGACAAGCGAAATATTACTTTGCCATGCTTTCTCTATACTTGAAACAAACGTATAACTTTTGATGCATTGATCTTTTATTTGTGTTACTTCTCATGATGCAGAGTGATTGTTATGTTTTATTGCTAGAATTATATCTATCATGCTTATGTTTAAAGATATATGATCTCAGCTTACATATGCTTTTACATTATTGAAGACCGAGTTTATGTTGGTAGCATGTCACCTCAGAAATTATGTGTTTTTATCATTTACCTACTCGAGGACGAGTAGGAACTAAGCTTGGGGATGTTGATACGTCATAAACGTATCCTTAATTTCTAATGTTCCATGTTGTTTTCATGCTATTTCCTACATGTTTGCTATACACTTTATGTCATTTTTATCGATTTCCGGGACTAACCTATTGACAAGATGCCACAGAGCGAGTTTCCTTGCTGTTTTTAGTTTCAGAAAAGTTGCTCTAGAAATATTCTCAGAATTGGAAAATTCGAAGCCCGGAAGTCTTAGAAATCTCGAAGGTTCCACAACTCGAGATCCACCCGGGGGGAAGTCTTAGAAGTCTTAGAAATATTCTAGAAGGGCTAGGAGAACCACCCGGGGGGACATCCAATCTAGAGAGAGAGAACACAACATAGAGGCCGCAACTCGAGATCTAATCTCTCGATCTGTGCACTCGCCATTGTAATCAAGCCCCATAATACAAAGACAGACAAGCAGGAGTAAGGGGTTTACCTCTACTAGAGCCCCGTACCTGGGTAAATTGTGCCCGCTGTTAGCCGTTGCGATCACCAGCGCCCACTTCGTTCCTCGACTCGAAACTCTACCAGCTCATCCGAGGGATTTGTTGATATGATTCATCAACAATTGGCGCCGTCTGTGGGAACGGCGGGCGCTAGGTCCGCGGTCGCGCTGTCCTCATCTGCACCGAGCTTCAACTAGAGCCCAGAATTCTTGGCTCCAACAGAGTCGATATGCTTCAGGTTGTTCGTCTACATGCCCCACTCACCGGTCTCTCGCCCGACGTTCATCGGACTCGAGGAAAGCGTCAAGATGACGTTCGGCAACCTCCACTTCTGCGCCAGCAAGGAGGGGATCCTACGCTTTCCCGACTCCCCGACACTCGGCGGATCTGACGTCAAATCCATCTCAAGCACACCGACTCAGGACTCGCCATCGACGACTCTGACTGCAGCTCAGAATTGAGTCGCGCTTCCGTCCGCCACAACAAAAATAACTTCCACACCATTGCCTTGAAAGAAACCGTCGACCTCGACGACGACTATCCCGTCTCAAAGACTCACATGCCATATCTGGCTCACGTCTGCATGGATGGACCCGAAAACCCACCTGCATAATCAGAGGTCAGCCTCGCAGCAGGGCAAAGACTCAAGGTTTCTTGAGCCGCCTGGGACAAAGGGAAGGCAGCGGTGGAAGCAGGCCGCCCGATAGAAGAAGGATCCTCCCAGGAGGACCTGATATCATATCATTACTTCCTGGCAATAAAGAACTAGGATATAATAAACCTCCGCAAGGAACTCGACGCGTGGCAGAAGCTTCAAGCGCACGCCGAGCAGAGCTCTCCAAAACTTGCGATTCGGCGGAAAGCCAGCCTGTCTGGAAGGGGAAGTACATCTCGAAGACCGCCCACATGGACCAAGGATCCCTCGGCGAGATCAGCAAAACCATCGAGACATCTCTCATTCACGTCGACGAAGAAGGCAATGTGCACCCGACGACTCCTGCCGCCGCGGTTCTGTCGCCGCCACCTATCTACAGGCGAACCACCCGCCAGAAAATGACCCCCGCGTGGAGCAGCAATGCCAGGTGCATAGGGGGCTGGGCATGGCCGGAGCAGCCATCGCTGCTCAAACTCGCAAGAAAACAACCACCCCCGAGGCAGACAAAACACCTCGCAGACGCGAAAGCACGTCGCCCAAGAGAGGGGATAGGAAATCCCCCAGGCGCCCAAGAGGTAAAGAGGCGCGGTGCCGCGGCGACAGCCCGTGCAGCAATGACGACAGCCCGCGACATCGCGACAATAGCCCGCGACACCGCGGAAGACGCTCGCGACACCGCAACAAGGAGCCACGACGGGGGAACAGTCGCGACCGAGCCCACTATGACGCATGGGATGACATCACCTATAACAAGATTGACAGGGCCCGTGAGCGCAGGATCCACGCTCTCTCACTGTCCACCTCCTCGGACGAGGAAGTCTGTGGCGTGTTGTGCTTCAGCAGCAGCATCCGCGAGGCGCCAATGCACAAAATATTCAAGCTCGCCTCGGAGCTCCCGAAGTACGACGGCTCGCAAGAACCTAGGACCTGGATCTCGGATTACCTAACCGCGGTCAAGTGCCAACGCGGAAATAAGTTGATTGCCTTATAGTACTTAAACCTGCACCTCGTTGGGGCTGCCCGAAGCTGGCTCGAGGGCAGGCCACGCGCGTGTTAGATACTGGGACGATCTCACCCACGACTTCGAGAAGAACTTCCAGGCGACATACAAAAGACCCGCATCTACATCCAGAGATTGACTACCCTCATAAACACAGCTGGAAACATATCAGAGGAGGCAGCGGTCGAAGCTTTCATGAAAGGCGCTTGACGCGCAGCTTTTTGCAAAGAACTGGGACGGTTAGCGCCAAGAACAATCGGCGAGCTGATGGTAATTGCGGACAGGTGGGAGAACGGAGAGGACTCCATATTCCACGAGAAAACCTCCCCGCCCACAGAGGATGACGACCGCAATGGAGACCGCAAGAGGAAAAGGAGGAGGAACTATGACCAAGATGATCAGTCAGAATTTATGGCGGCCGAATTCACGCGAAATTGCAACGGCGGGTCCCGCGGAAACCACAAGTGGAAGCCAAAGCCAGACGAGAAAACACCCAAGAGGAGCTCGACGGATACTGCTCCCTGCACTTGTTCACGGACAAGCACACAAGCAAAGTCAAAACCACCCACCTCCTCAAAGACTGTCGAAAGTTCAAATACATCCACGAGGCGTACACGAGGAAACACAAGGCATCCATCAATCAAGGATACCTGCAACTGCCCGGAGGACACGCGGTCGCACCACCACCGCTCCAGCCTCCGCCCGCAGGACAGCACCTAGTGGTATTTGCCGCTAATCCTGCACCAACAAACCCACCCACAACAAACAAAGGGGCCAACCGGTACCCGAACCCACACGGGCTTATAGGCATGATACAATAGGTCTGCTCATCCCGAAGAGTCCTGAAAACCAACACCCTCCAGGTGGACATGGCAGTACAAGCTCCATCGTCCAAGCCCGAGTACATGAAGATGTCTGAGCACCCGATCACCTTCTCCATAGAGGACCACCCTCCATGGGTGTACCGACCGGGGCACGTAGCGCTCGTCATCAAGGCGCAAGTAGGAAACTACGACCTAGCCAGGGTTTTCATGGACGAAGGAAGCGGGATAAACATCATATACGCGGATACACTCCGCAAGATGAACAAAAACCTGGAAGGACTCGCAGAGTCAGAAACATCCTTTCACGGGATAGTACCAAGCAAACCAGTCCGACCACTCGGAACAATTAACCTGGGAGTCATACTCGGGGACCCAAACAACTATAGGAGAGAGTTCCTCGACTTTGAGGTGGTCGATTGGCCTTCACAGTACCACGCCATTCTCGACCGAACAACACTCACGAGATTCATGGCAGTACCCCATTACGCCTACCTCAAGCTGAAGCCGCCAGGAGAAAACGGCGTACGGCTAGGTTGGAGACGAGATGGCAGATCTAGACGTATGGCGAGGTTAATGGAGAGGTGGCACACCAGCGAGCACACGAAGGCGAGGTTGGTGACGAGATGCCAGACCGGTGAGCACGACGTCGAGGTGGCACACCAGCAAGCACACGACGGCGACGTGGCACAGCAGCGAGCACACGACGGCGATGTTGGTGACGATGTGGCAGACCGGTGAGCACGACGGCGAGGTGATGGTCCTGGACGGTGACCTAGGCGGGGTGGGGGATCTCGACGGGGACGTGGGAGATCTAGCAAGTGAGCTATACGACAATGTGTCAGAGGGATGGGATCTGGTCTAGGAGGACGGGGACTGGAGGGGAGAAGGAGGAGTAGTCGATTCTTTGGGCGAGGGCCGAGGGGATAAGGGAGGGTTGAGAAGTAATATTCTTGCGCGAAAAAAATTTGATGGGCTGTCCTGGCGCCAAATTTTCGGAGGGACGCAAAATTTTAGCGGAACTGCGGGGAAACTATGCTAGCCGTCGGATGATGATGGGTGGATTAAACAAATTGACCATTTATTCAATGATTTACTAAATGGACCTTATGAGGAAATAAGGAAGTATTTTGAAATAATTTTGGAGTTGAGGTCGTCGGGCATAAAATGTGTTAGAATATGCAGAACGGTTCTCTGTAAAACCAACAGTAACTAAAGAACTACAGATAACTGAGTACTTACAACACAACACATAACTTAATTATAGAGTAGCAAAACACAATCACAACACACACACGTGGCGACAAGTAAAACACGACGAGTCGACGACGTAGCAGGTTACACATATGCTCTATAAGCACACTAGTTGCAGCGATGAAGGACACGAACAACTGGACGCACCAGTGGGACGAACTCGTTCCATAGGAGCAAAGGGTTGACCTGGACACATCACACCGGGGTGTCGTTCAGCCAGTAGAGGCCGCAGTGCAGATTTGCTCCCGAGACATGCTCCCAAAGCATGGCGTAGACCCCGCCGCCATCCTTGTCGTGGTCAATGATGAACATCCGCCGATCGGCGTACTTTGCGCCGAGCACGATGTGCGCGGCGCTCCTGAAAGTATAGTATGGGCACCTAGTGGGGGGATGAATAGGTGCTACGACCAATTTTAATTTTTATTGTAGTTTAGGCTTGACACAAAGGTAAATTCTCTAGATAGTGCAACTAAGGTGAATTTACCTATATGACATGGATAGTAATTAATGCAACTAGTACAACAATAAATGCAACACAAGTGAGTAAAGGATAGGGGAATGAGATAACCGATAGGAACCACGCGGAGACACGATGTATTCCTGAGTTCCTCCTTGTAAAGGGAGCACGTCTCGTTGGAGGGGTGTGAGCTCTCCACGAAGGCCTACTCAACGCCACAAAGGCCTCACCCTATTCTACGATGAACCCCGCAACAAAGGCCTAATTCACCTTCCACTATTGATCCCCTTTGAGGCGGGAATAGAGTTCTTTACAAACAAGTTTGGGGCACACACCCACAACCAAATTGGTGGCTCCCAACAATCACAAATCACCAAGAGTAGCAAGAAGCCTAGGTTATCCACAAGAGGAAACCCTAGGAAAAGATCCCTCAAACAAATGAGAGGGGAAATGAAATCCGGTTGGTGAAGACGTATATCGGGGCCTTCTCCTTCAATCCTCCAAAGATCAAGGCTTTTGGGTGGAGGGATTAGGATATCTGGCAAGGTGGGTGAGCTCTAAAAATGGTGATATCTATTCTGGACGAGTTGACTAGAGGTAGGTGGAGGGGAGGGGGTATTTATACATGTCATAAAGTTTGGAGCCATTGGGGGCATTTCTGCCAAACTTACACCGGAGACTCCGGTGTAAAGGCCGGAGACTCTGGTCTGAAGCTTCTGCAAAGCCCTAGTCCGGAGACTCCGGACACTCTCCGGACAGTCTCCGGTGTCGATGCAGCGGGCGACACCAACTTGCTCCACCTCCAGTTTTCTTCAGAAAAGCATCAGTCCGGAGACTCCGGTCTGGTCCATCTTGTGCCTTCACGCCTGATGCTAGAATGTGGCTGGGGTCTTGAGAGGGGACAGTCCAGAGACTCCGGACAGTTTCTGGCAAGTCTCCGTACTGGGTATAGCGGGCGACACCAGAAGTACACCAGCCAAAATCTTCACAGGGAATTCCCACACCGGAGACTCCAGTGTATCTCCTGTAAGTCTCCGGTCTGGGTACAACGGGCGACACCAGAAAGATCAGAGAATAATGTCTAGTGAATTTCTTCGCACCGGAGACTCCCGTCTGGTAGACCGGAGACTCCGGCCTGGAATAAAATTCCAGCAGAGATAATTCTTGATACTTTGCACCTTTTTGTAACTCACTACCACCATGTCAAATATGTTGTTTAGACCCTGGAAAGCATCAACACACTTAAGGATACATGTTTTGTTAACAAACACCAAAACAAGATGATTTAAGCGCGTTTGCACTTTCAATCTCCCCCTTTTTGGTGTTTGATGACAACACACATATTTGCAATAAAATCACAGCAAGGCTATGTTTGAAAAAGATAGAGCACTCATGTTGTGAGCTCCCCCTATGTTTTACAAACAAAGCCCTCTAGATCAACTATTAGTGAACACAATACATACATGCATGGATAAGATAGATAAAACAATATTAAGCACAATATGATAGATAGCTTCACCACGTAGTCTCACCACACACATAGAATCCATACTTCACTAGGAAATCAAAGCAACTAAGATAACGGGAACACAAGCCATAAAAAGCAAATCAAGTTCAAAGACTTGTGTCCAAAGCAAATCAAATCAAAGCAACCCTTGCAAAGCCCGGAGAAGACAAGCTACTTCTCCCCCTTTGGCATCGAGACACCAAAAAGGGCAAAGAGCACTACACAACCCAAGGAATCCGTCATCATACTCATAGTTATCGTCCTCATCATTGACTGGGTCCGTTGCTTCTTCCCCATAATCTTCACCTTCCTCTTCCTCTCCCTCTTCCTCTTCCTCTTCAGAACCACTGTTGAAGAACCCAAGATCCTCATCATCATCCTCCGCCTTCTCCTCAACATTCTCCTCTTCCTCGGTCATAGGGGTCTTGCCACGGTTGGTCGAAGAGGAAGGAGCTGAAGTGACGTCTTCAAAGTCACCCCATGGAAAGTGGTCAGTCTTCCAGTTCTCATAGGACGCATTCACGAACGCAGTGGGAGGAGTGGGGGTACCAACAGGAGGAGTAGCCCCACAACAAACCTGGTCCTGGAGCTTGGAGATCATCTTCTTCAGCTGACGCCTCTCCTTATAGGCCACATGGTTCTCCTTGTGAACATCAATAGTCATGCAGAGAATGTTGCATTGAAACAATGACAACTTCTTCATCTCATCCCGAGTCTCATCCTTGCTAGAGCGGTGAGAGGGAGGATCAGCATTCTTCCTCCTGGACCTAGGAGGAGTCTCAGCCTCACCCATCGGAGTGTCAGTGTCAGCACGGCGAGAAGAGAGAACCTGAAGAGTACAACTGAGTGCTCAGTCTTAGACTCCAAGCCCGGGACAATATCAAGGATGAGCTTCATCACATAGGGAGCATAAACTGGAACCTTCTTGATCTCAATCACAGCAGAATACATCTCTTCCTTGATCAAGTTCATGACGTCAATCTCATACCCCTCACAATCTGGACCGGCTCTGTGACATTGGAAGGCCTGGTAGAGAAGGTTGACAACACCACTACGAATAGCATCCACATTGCCAGCCTTGGGAGAAATGTTGTTGCGGAATAGGCGGAGAAGGATGTTGTACACAGTCTTGAGGTCCTTAGAGGTGCCAGTACTCGAGATCTTCTCATACATAGGAGCCATCCGCTTCTTTTCATAGGCCACATAATGGATATGCATACGTGCGCCACAACCGTCACCCCAAGGATAACCAAGAAGCTGAGCCAACCTACGGACAGAGGACTCACACTGTAACGACCCGGTCATCCAGGTAAGAGAGACATCATCGTGCTCACCAAAGGTGACAGTGGCAAAGAACTGCTGCCTTGCCGAGATGTTGTAGTTCTGTTGAATCCCAACAAGATGCTCAAGTCATAGCTTCCTCGTGATCCACACAGCCTCCTGAAAGTACTCAGACTTGCCAAGAGCATCCAAGTCAAGAACTTTCTGAGGACACGCCGGCTGCTTGAACTTGGAGAAGATCTCTCTCTGCTCAGACTCCCTCCTCTAGTAATGAGAACTCTCAGCAGTGCGGGCCATGGTGAAGAATGGTTGGGCCCGCATGATCCTGTACTCCTTCTTGCTCAGAGAAACAACATATGTGATCCTGTCATACTTGACCTTCTTAGCCAGTTCACTCCTCTGCCTAGCCTGTGCTCTCTCTTGTTGACGCTGCTTAGCCTCAAATTCCCTCCTCTATCCAGTCATGCCAGTAGCCTCATCGGTGACATGATAGTTGCGAGAGTGGGTACGGTAGGTTTGCTTGTTGGTGTTTGATGATGATGACTTAGTCATGTTCCCTGAAAACACACGCATCCAAACACAAAACCAGAAAGAAAAACATTAGTTAGTGAGCATACATGTCCAAGGATGAATGCATAAATCAAACTTAAATGACAGAAATAAGTTCTGGAAAATTCACACCGGAGTCCCTGGCCTGGCAGACCGGAGTCTCCGGACTGACACCTGAATCTCCGGTCTGGAGGACCGGAGTCTCCGGACTGCTCGCAGAACTGACATGTGAATCTACCACAATTTTCTCTAAGTCATTTCTACATGATTTCTACTAGGGAAAAACATGCTAGGGTGAATCTAATATGTAGATGGTACCAATTTTTCAAAACAAAACAACCTAGAACTAGATCTAGATGCAAAAAACAAGGAAAAGGAGAGGGGAGAGTGGTACCCTTGTCACCAGAGCCTTCCATTAAGGCTTTCACGGAGGGGAGAAGTGAGGGGAGGCGAGGGAGAAGTAATCCGGCGGTGGGAACCGGCCGGAGGCGTCTTGGGAGCGGTCGGCGGCGCAGCAACAGTTGTGGGGGCGGGAGGGGGAGTGGGGATGAAAACCCTAACTTCCCTGAGCCCCCCTTTTTAAACTGCTGACCCCCCAGACCGGAGTCTCCGGACTTAACACCGGAGTCTACGGTGTGGCAGGCCGGAGTCTCCGGACCACACGCCAAAAACACAAAAATGAAGGACAGGAGATGTACGCAGCAAATAAAACTTGTTTTTTTGGGAAAGTTTGGGCTTGGAAGCGAAAAACACTAGCAGGGAGGGAATATCATGCTCAAGGAAAGCAAGAAATCATTTGAACATCAAATTTTTGAGTATGTCATCCAAAATGGCAACTAACTCTCAAAACGTCAAAATAAGCCCAAATAAGAACCAACTCTTCAACGGAAGAGGTTGCTGGCCTAAGCCACCATTTAAGAGAACATGGTATGTCACCACAAAGTTATATCTTGGGTACATTGCCAATTCTCGACATTGAAGCTCACAATTCAACATTAGAAAAAGAGAGATAACAATGAATTTTTGCTATGGGCATAATGGGGGGAGGGAGAACCCAATGTCTTAGGATAACACTCCCCCTATGTCCATGCCTACACCTAAACCCAAACACGTCTAATATATAGGGGTGTGTGGAAGATCCTCAAGTCAAGCTCCTAGAATCAATGATGTTTAGTTCATTCCTCAAGAACATGAATCTTGCATCGTGGAGTGGCTTCGTGAAGGTATCCGCGAGATTGTCCTTGGTGGGCACATAGGATAGTGCAATGTCACTTCTTGCCACATGGTCTCGGATGAAAGGATGGCGAATATCAATATGCTTCCTTCTTGTATGTTGCACGGGGTTGTAGGCGATCTTCATATCACTTTCATTGTCACACATGAGAGGCACCTTATCCAAATGATCGTCATGTTCCTTGAGAGTTTGCCTCATCCATAGAAATTGGTTGCAAGCACTTGCGGCGGCTACATACTCGGCTTCAGCGGTGGAGAGAGATATGCAATTTTGCTTCTTGGAAGACCAACTCACCAAATACCTACCAAGAAATTGTCAAGCCCCGGAAGTGGACTTCCTATCATCTTGATCACCGACCCAATCGGAATCCGTGTAGCCCTTGAGAAAAAATTGTGCCCCCTTTGGATACCACAAACCAAATCTTGGGGTATGAACCAAATACCGAAAGATCCTATGAACCGCCATTAAATGGCTTTCCTTAGGAGCCGCTTTATACCTTGAACACACACCTACACTCAAAACTATATCGGGCCTAGATGCACAAAGGTAAAGCAAAGAACCAATCATAGAACGATACAACTTTTGGTCCACATCTTTACCCTTCGGGTTACGCGAGAGGTGGCACTTGACTTGCATAGTGGATGGCTTGATCTTTTCATATTGGAAGTTAAACCTCTTGATCATGTCTTGGGTATACTTGGCTTGAGAAATGAAAGTTTCACGAGCCAATTTCTTGATCTCAAAGCCAAGGAAGAATTTAAGCTCTCCCATCATAGACATCTCGAACCTGTCAGTCATAAGCTTTGAGAACTCATTATTGAAAGCTTGGTTAGTTGAGCCAAAGATAATATCGTCCATGTAGAGTTGGAATATTAAAATCTCTCCATTTACTCTCTTTGTGAAGAGAGTGTGGTCGATCTTCCCAACTTCAAAACCACGGTCATCCAATAACTCTCTAAGGTGCTCATACCACACACGTGCTGCTTGTTTAAGTCCATAGAGCGCCTTATCGAGCTTGTAGACATGGTTAGGGAAGTTGAGGTTCTCGAACCCTGGAGGTTGCTTAACATATACCTCCTCTTTGAGTGGACCATTTAAGAAAGCACTTTTGACATCCATTTGTTGCAATTTGAAATTATGTGAAGATGCATATGCAAGAAGGATACAGGTGGACTCAAGGCGAGCCAAGGGAGCATAGGTTGCATCAAAGTCAATGCCTTCAACTTGAGTGTAACCTTGAGCTACCAATCTTTCCTTGTTCCTTATGACAATGACATGCTCATCTTGCTTGTTCTTGAATATCCACTTAGTGCCAATAACATTGTGGCAATCTTTGGGCTTCTCAACTAGTCTCCAAACCTTGTTGCGCTGAAAGTTATTGAGCTCATCATGCATAGCTTCAACCCAATCGGAGTCCTCAAGAGCTTCAAACACTTTCTTTGGTTACACCATAGATATGTGAGCTTGATGCTTGCTAAAATGTGCCAATTGCTTTCTTGTGGATCTTCTAGCTTGAATATCTTCCAAGACCTTGTTGTCTTGGGCATCAATTTGCTTCAAAGCTCTTCTTATCCTTCTAGCACGACGGGCTTCGATCTCCGCATTATTGCGAGGAGGAATCACTTCATCATCTTGATCATTTGGGTCCCCGTCTTGACCAACTTGGCCTTGATCATCATCACCATCATCATCAAATTCTTCAACACTAGCTTCAACTTGAGGGAGGAGGATGAGGATGGTTGATCTTGGCCTTGACCTTCACTAGCATGAATGATAGGAGTGGTTGCATCTTGCGTAGTAACTTAGTCAATAAGTGGAGGGTCTTCAACATGTTCTTGGTTAGGTGCACCACTTGGCTCCTTGGCTTGTTCTTCTATTGCAGAGGAGGGCTCCACTTGAGTAGATCATAGTCCTTCTCGAGTCCCCATAAGGTGTCCCTCAATGGGGCGGAAAAATCCCACACCCATCCTTCCTATGGCTTCTTGAGGCATTTCAACATCTACATTAGAAACATGAAATTGCGCCACTTGGGAGCCATCATTTTACTCTAAAACCACACTACAAGATTCTATGACAATCCGTGAGGCTTTGGCAAAGACTCTATAAGTGTGGGATTCAGCACCGTAACCAACAAATATCCCCTCAATTGTTTTGGATTGAAATTTAGACAACCTAACACCCCTGATCAAATAAAAGCACTTACAACCGAATACACGGAAGTAGGAGACGTTGGGCTTGTTGCCGGTGAGAATCTCATATGGAGTCTTTTCCAAGCCCTTGCGTATGTAGAGGCGGTAGGAGGAGTGGTATGCGGTGGATATGGCCTCGGCCCATAATTATTGGGGAGAAGAATACTCCGCCAACATGGTCCTTGCCATATCCAAGAGAGTGTGATTATTCCTTTCGTTAACACCATTTTGTTGAGGAGTGTAAGTGGCGGAGTATTAATGACAAATGCCTTCATCACTAAGGAATTCATTCAAAGTGTAGTTCTTGAACTCCGAACCATTATCACTCCTAATAGCCATGATTTGCAGATTGTGTTGACGTTGCACTTGGTTGGTGAAGTCAATGATGGGTTTTTGAGTCTCACTCTTGCACTTGAAGAAATAAACGCAAGTGCATCTTGAATAGTCATCGACAATCACCAAGCAATACTTCTTGCCTCCAAGACTTTCCTCGGGCACGACACCAAAGAGATCAACATGGAGAAGCTCCAAAATCCTCTTTGATGAAATAATAGTCTTGGCCTTGTGCGAGATATCATGCATCTTTCCTTCAACACACGACCTACAAACGCGATCTTTGGAAAAGGAAACATTTTATTTAGTCCGACAATAAGGCCACCTTTGTGAAGACTTTGCAAAGTTCTCATGTTGACATGGGATAAGCGGCGATGCCACAACCACCCCACGTCCGCCTTTCCGAAAAGACACATTGCTTGAGAGTTGGTAGACTTTGAAAAGTCCACCCCGAACAACTCATTTTCAACATGTCCCACGTATGCGCCGTCAAGAGTCTTGCTCCTCAAAAGTACCACAATATCAGGATCAAAGAAGACGGAGAAACCCATCTTCCCTAAAGAACAAGCTGAAAGTAAATTGTAACCAAGGGATTCAACAAGCATGATGTCCACGATAGTGATATCAGGAGCAATCACAACCTTGCCAAACCCCGATACCTTAGACTTGGACTTGTCTCCATAGCTGACGGTTGCATTAATATCATCTGGGCACAACTCCGTCAGAAGTTCTTTGCTTCCGGTCATATGACTAGTGCATCCACTATCAATTATCCATTTAGACCCACCGGAAGCATAGTCCTGCAAGAGATCATTGGCTAGAGTTAGGACCAGAGGAGGATCCCTTCATGTTAGCAACAAGGGTCTTTGGAACCCAAATTGTATAGTCAATGTAACCCTCAATAGGACCAACATATTTAGCTTGCACAACACCATAATAATCAACATATAAGAAATGGTGTGGATTGTTAGTTCCCGCGGAGATGCTACGAGTAGTGTTGTCCCTCATGACACTAATACTCGAAGCAACATTGCTTGCTTGTGCGGGAGTGCTACGAGTAGTGTTGTCCCTAATGACAATACCACTCGAGGCACCATTGTTGGCCCTCTTCTTGCTCTTCTTCTTCTTGTTATTTTTCTTGGAAACATAGCCAAGACCTTGCTTTCCCACTTGTTGCCTTGGAGCACTCAATTGTGGTCTAGCAACAACCACATTAGAGCTAGGGGAAACCACTTGCAGGATAGAGTAAGAAACCTTCTCAACTTGAGGGACTTTGCCCTTGAGCCTTGCTAGCTCATCCTTCAACCTAGAATTTTCCACAATAACATTTGCATGATCACAATAAGAAGTAGATGTGATAGGATTGTTAAGTTGATTAAGTTTAGTTTGAAGTTGTTCATGCAACTCTTTGAGGGATGAGTGTTGGCTCTGCAAAGCTTTGTGAGCCTTGGTTAGCTTTTCAAACTCCTCGGTTAGTTTACCATGACCAACACCAAACTCAACCTTATCCTTTTTATATTTAGCAATTGCAAGGTCACGTTCCTTATTGATGTTAGAAAAAAGTTCATTATGTGTTTCTTCAATAGATTCAAGTTCCTCCTCAAGATAAACTCTACCATCATGCTCTTCCTCAAGAGTCATAGAGAGGGATGCAATTTCATCGGCATCCCTTGTTTCAATCTCACCTTTCTTCTCAAGAGATTCATGGGCCTCTCCCAATTGATTCATGAGATGATCAAAGTACTTCTTGGTCTCCCCTTGTATGTTAGACATAAAACGTTCCAAAGAGAGCATTTTATCTTCTACTCTAAGACTAACATCATTTTCCAGTTCACTTGGGGTCTTAGAGTTAGGAGAAGGTGATACCTCTGAGGCCTTAGCCATGAAGCACTTGGCATTTGGGTGAGGATGATTTTCACTCGGGGATTCAAAGAGAGATGAAGACGATGGAGTAGAAGCAATAGCAAGAGAGGCCACTTCACTTGTGGTTTCTTCTTCTTCATCACTCCCGGAATCATACTCCTCTTGAGCCACTAGCACAAACTTGGTAGGAGACTTATTGTTGAAAGGTTTCTTCTTGAAATGAGGTTTCTTGTACTCGACCTTGGACTTGTCCTTGCGAATGAGCTTGCCACTATGGACTTCTCTATTTTCATAGGGACACTCCGCAATGAAGTGGTGTTTATCTTTACAATTGAAGCAAGACCTCACTTTTTGAGCCCCATCATTGCCATAGCGAAACTTGGTCTTCTCCTCAACTTATTTCTTGGCCTTGGGAGGATTCCTCCAAAACTTTTGCACGGTGAGAGCAATG
Source organism: Alopecurus myosuroides (assembly GCA_028641055.1). Classification (NCBI taxonomy): domain Eukaryota; kingdom Viridiplantae; phylum Streptophyta; class Magnoliopsida; order Poales; family Poaceae; genus Alopecurus; species Alopecurus myosuroides. The sequence goes on from CM054062.1 coordinate 2,922,039, forward strand.
ATATCCTTGAGCACGGGATCATACTCTTGATTCTTCAATGGAGCCAACACCTCATTGCCTTCTTCTTCATATTCAACCTCTCTTGACACAACCTTGGACTTCAAAGCAACCAATGCCCCTTTGTGCATTCCTATGGCCCTACCACGGTAGTCAAGAGTATTCTTGGTTTGCACTTGATAGGAGCACATTTCTTGCATAACTTGGGTTGAGGTCAAAGAAGAGACATCATGTCTTCCTTGAATGCTCTTCAAGTCCGCGGGCTCAAATGGCATGAGGGCAATCATGTACTTCCTCTTGATCCAAGCATCATCAATGTACTTGGCACCAACATTGGAGAACGCGGTGGCAAGAGTCTTGAGTCTTCGATACATGTCTTCATGGTTCTCTCCATCATGCATATAGAACCCTTCGGCCTCATTCGTCAAGGCATCATACCTATTCCATTGCATGCTCTCATTTCCCACAAACATGACGACAAGAGCGTCCCATGTTTCCTTGGCGGTGGAATATTGTTGAAGATGCGACATGTGATTAGGACCCACGGCTTGTTGAAGAATAGACAAGGGGTTGTAGTTGAGTTGACAATCTACGGATTATATTCTTGTCAAGTTCTTGGGGTCATGAGGCTTGTATCCATCACGAGTGACTCTCCAAAGTTCTATACAAGAAGAGTTCAAGTGAGTCTCCATGTAATATTGCCATTCACGAAAAAGAATAAGCATCAATTTTAGGTGGATCTCCCCTAGGAATTATATGAGGATGTGGGACGGGAGGATCGGGAGAATAACATCCTTTGACGGTGTGAAATTCCTCATCTCCTTCCGTATCCTTTTTAGTGGAGTTTTCAGCGGAAGCATCTTTATGTGGTTCACCATCTACCCCTTTCTTGGCACCCTCCGGAATTTCGTCCGAAGGAGATAAGTCGGTGACCTCCGATCCTTTGGCTTTCAAGAGTTTCATCAAGACTTGACGAAACTCATCGATTTTGGTGTCTATGGATGAGGTTAATGAATTTTTCAACTCATTGAGATCATTCATGGATACCGGCCCCACGGAACCATCGGTATTCGTCTCATTGACCATACTTAAACTCTTAGGCGGTTAAGCCCGATAGAAGAGGCGAGGCTCTGATACCAATTCAAAGTATAGTATGGGCACCTAGAGGGGGGTGAATAGGTGCTACGACCAATTTTAATTTTTCTTGTAGTTTAGGCTCGACATAAAGGTAATTTCTCTAGATAGTGCAACTAAGACTGCTCACAATGGGAGTAACATAGGTGGTAACATAAGTGCCACCTAGGCAAGAAAGATTATGTGACACTCATTTAATGAGGAAAGAGGTGCTAGTGGTATCATAGATAGATACCGTAACATAACGCATTCCAAGACATGATGTGTCTATAGACTAATAAATATACTAGTATATGATACTACAAATATGTTACTTCCCATTGTAGGAGTAGTAACATAGACTAGTATCATATGCATGATACTAGTGTATGATACTTCTCATTGTGACTAGTCTAAGGTGAATTTACCTATATGACAAGGATAGTAATTAATGCAACTAGTACACCAATGAATGCAACAAGTACAACAATAAATGGAACACAAGTGAGTAAAGGATAGGGGAACGAGATAACCGATAGGAAGCACGCGGAGACACAATGTATTCCCAAGTTCCTCCTTGTAAATGAAGTACGTCTCGTTGGAGGGGTGTGAGCTTGCCACAAAGGCTTACTCAAAGCCACAAAGGCCTCACCCTATTCTCCAATGAACCCCGCCACAAAGGCCTAGTTCACCTTCCACTATTTATCCCCTTTGAGGCGGGAATCGAGTCCTTTACAAACAAGTTTGGGGCACACACCCACAACCAAATTGGGGGCTCCCAACAATCATAAATCACCAAGAGTAGCAAGAAGCCTAGGTTCTCTGCAAGAGGAAACCCTAGGCAACGATCCCTCAAGAAAATGATAGGGGAAATGAAATCCGGTTGGTGCAGACATAGATCGGGGCCTACTCCTTCAATCCTCCAAAGATCAAGGCTTTTGGGTGGAGGGATTGGGAGAACTAGCAAGGTGGGTGAGCTCTAGCAATGGTGAGATCTATTCTGGATGAGCTGGCTAGAGGTAGGTGGAGGGGAGGGGACATTTATACCCCTCATAAAGTTTGGAGCCGTTGGGGGCATTTCTGCCAAACTTACACCGGAGACTCCGGTGTAAAGGCCGGAGACTCCGGTCTGAAGGACGGAGACTCCAGTCTGAAGTTTCCGCAGAGCCCCAGTCCGGAGACTCCGGACATGTAACATCCCAAGTATGAAAAATAAGCCTTTAGAATGTTTGCTCTCTGTTATTTTATGTTTTGCATCATGGCATCATGTTCATTGCAATTGTTTTGCTTGTTTTCCTTTTGTTTTCCTCTGTTTTCATTTGTTTTCCAGCTGTTTTCCTTTGTTTTCCTTTGTTTTCTATTTGAATTTCAAACCAAAATTCAAACCTTTTGTTTCATCCTTGTGATGTTACAATTTCCAAAATGATAATTGAAATCAAAACCATCAACTGTTTCCATTAAAGTGTGATTTCAAAACTGTTGTTTTGTTTCTAACAAAAAATCATCTAATACCAAAAAAATTTGAAATTCCAAACCAACATCCCAATAATTGTTCATACCTGTTATGTTGCAATTCTTCCAAATAAAAAGGTTCAAATAACACTTCCATTTGTTTCCAATTAATCCATAATGTTCAACTATTAAAATGGTGGTTTTTAATCAATCAATTAATTCCAATTTGCATTCAAAAATTCCAAATCCAATCCCAAACATCACCCAATTTGAATCTATGCAAATTAACAAAACAATTCTAATCCTCTGTTTTCATTTTAAACTACAAGTTCAATCCAATTTAAATTTTGTTTCAAATAATTCACTTAATGATAAACTCCATCCAATTTGAATTAAATCACAAACAGCATTTAAAATTTGAAACTTTTGCAAAACCAAAGTTAACCATTGGTTGTGGTTGACCTAACTGACACCCCCAAATTTTTATAAAATTTTCACTAACCCAAAACTTACCTTTCTCTTCCTTTTTCCAATTCAGCAATAAATAAATAAATAAATAGAACAAAATATTTAAAAAGAGCAAAGAGGAGAGAGCACCAGAGAGGGCCCAGCCCACCATTCTCCCCCCAGCCCAAGTTACCTCCCTCAGCCCGGTACCCCTTGGGGTCGTCTTCCACCTCCTGTACGGCTGGAAATCCAGGCTACCCACGTCGACATGGAGGAGCAGGCAATGGACACCACTCCTCCTTCCCCCTCCTTAAGACCTAACCCTAGCCCTAGGGTTTCCCCTCCATCTCTTTCTTCCTCCCTCTTCCCTCTCCCCGCCGTTCTCTCCCTTCCCGCTGCCCTCACTTCTCTCTGCTAGTTTCTCTGTAACTGAAACACACCGAAATTCCCTCCTCCTGCCGCCGGTGATCGCCGCCCCACGGCCACCTCGAGGTTCATCTGGCTAGGGGAATGGAACCGCCACATCCCGCACTCCATCTTTGGTGAAGGCGCCGTGGTCCGAGGAGGCTCCCGGCGGCCGCGGCGTCGAGGTTTGCCGCCGGCCAAGCCCCTGCTGCTCGCCCCGACCTGCTCCTGTCCGCTCGCCAAGGTGAGGCCTCCCCCGATCGCTACCCCTCCTCCCTCACCTCCTTCCTCACACGCAGCACCCACGGCGCACACCCCACGACAGTCGAGCCACAGCACCCCGGCCACCGCGAGCACATCGCAGCAGCGATCGCTGCCTACCTCTGTCCCTGTCGAGGTTCAGTGTCCCTGTCGAGATGCAGTTACAGATTCAGAAAACAGCCGCACCTGAACAATATCCTCACCCCGAGCCCCCTCCTATCACAACTCGCAGAGCACCCCAGTGGTGCTGTTCCTTGGCGCATCAGCAGGAGGTTGGGGGATCGAGTCCCCCTCCCAACCATTAACCCAACCTTTTTTATTTCTAATTGTTTTGGTCACAGAACTTCTCAGAATCACACATAGGCCCCTGGTAATTAATTCTAGCCCCTGCAAAATTATTTCTAAGTCCCTAGCAGCTTAAAAATGGCAGATTTGCACCAAATCTTGTAAATTGCATAATTAATTCATCCTAACTCCAATTTCAACATTTTTAATATGTTTTCTGTCCCAAATTGAATGATATACCCAAATATAAAATTTGTTTACTGTTTTGAATATTTTAAATTGGTGAAACATTTGAATTCTTGTCTAATTCACTTAATTTTGCAAAATTCATAACTTGGGCATAAAAATTCCAAATTCAACAAACTAAATATGTTTTCCAATCAACTTTTCATGTACTTTCCAAATATAAATTTTGTTTGCTGTTTTGAATAATTTAAATTGCTGAAAACAACTGTTTCTTCTTTATTGCATTTAAAATTGCCAAAATAATAACTTGCTCATTTTAAATCCAATTTCCACAAATGAAATATGTTTTCCATGCAAAATTAAACCACCTTTTCAAATATGAAATTTTTTTCATGTTTTGAGTAATTAAAATTGGTTAAATAATTTAAATCTTGTTTAATTCATTTAATATTGCTAAATTCATAACTTGATCAAACCAAATTCTTTTGGGACATATAAAATATGTTTTCAAACCATAAAAGCATAACCTTTTCAAATATGAACTTCACTCAATGTTTTGAACAAATAAAAAACTCAAATAAGTTCATGTTTGAATTAAATTCATTTAATTCTTGCTTAAACTTGTTTAATTCATAAGTAATTCATCCAAAATCCTTTTTCAACAAGTGAAACATGTATTCCAACTAAAATATTGTGTTCTTTCCAAATATAAACTTTGTTATCTGTTTTGAACAATTAAACTTGGTGAAAACAACAATTGCTGGTGTGGCACCTTTAAGAAACCAAAATTTCTTAACTTAATAAATAAATTTCTAAATTGGTAAACCTTATTTCTACTTGTTTCTATTGTTGTTATTTTGCTGTTTTCCTCATCCATGCATCATGCTAATCAACTTTCACATGATGAGTAGTTGTAGAACAATTAATTCAACCATAATTCATGGGCTTTCCATATGCAATCCCAATTGCATGTGGGTCCATTTAATCATGTTGCTATCTTGTCAACTAGTTTATTTTGATGCATCAATTAAACTATCATGCATCATTCCTTTGATTGTGCATTATGCCATGATATTGATTGTTTATCTTTCTGCATTGTTTGTTTGCTTCTTCTCGGATACACGACGACGTTGAGACCGACGATACTTACGACACCCCTTCTAAGGAGTTAGCTCAGTACCAGGATACTGGGTTTGCAGGCAAGTTATCACTCACATGAACCACTGTGTTCCTTTCAACATTGATTACCGATACTTTCCGTTGTTCTTTTCTGCTAGCCTTAGTAGTAGTTGTTTCTGTTACGAACCCATCACATGAATCCCTTAACCTTGATATTGCCTCACCCCACTCCTATCACCCCTTTGGTTGAGCCAGTGTCTTACTAGCATGCTTAGGTTGCTTTGCTCGAGTCTGTTACCCGTTACTTTCTGTTACTATTTCTTTATGTTCTGGGGGCTCGATGTTTAATCAATCAATCATGCTACTGTTATTCTTAAATAATAATTTGATGATAAGGCACCGGCAGGAGGCCCTGTGTGGTTTTGAGGCCTGCTAGTGTCGACCCTAACAGGAAAATGGTCTTGTCTACTGATCCATGATGAGCGCACTAACCGCATGTGGGAAGCGAGTATGTGCGCCCCCCTCAATTTGATTCGATTCGCATCTCGTCCAAATCGCCTCATTTAGTTCGTGTTTTCCATTTGCCACATGCATGTTTTTGCGAGCCCAGGCCAGGGTGGAAATTTTGTAGTCGGCATATAGGGGGACACGTTCTTAGAGTGCTATGAGGGTCCATTTTCTTCTGGGCTCGATTAGCCGTGCGCCCAAGGTTCTTTGGGCTTGATGCGAAGAAGAGTTGAGTTGTGTAGAGTACCTCGCTTGGTGGGTTTGATTCCCGTCTGGCGGGTTATTCTTGCGTGTACGGCCAAATTGGTGCACCCCTGCAGGGTAAATCTTCTCGAGAAGCCGTGTTTTCCGCGGTTATGGACTACTTGGTGAAAGTACTGGCTAACAAGTACTCAGGACAACTTAAACCTAATGATTAACAACCTTACACCCAATGAATAACAACTTGACTAGTAATAGGCTTATTGACACAATAATCTGAACCATCATTAATCCAACTGTGTGAGTTATCCTCGGATTGCTTCTTTGGATAAGGGGCGAGATCCAGGATGGGTTTGTTTGGAGTTAGTTGATAGGTTGGTTACGATACGCGATCTTATCTCCTTTCTGTTAGCCGGAAGTGGTAGTAACTCTGTAGTTGGTCAGAGCAGCCAGTTGCAGCATCTTTTATATCCCCTTTCTTCCGTTGAACCCAAAGCATCTGTGCTTTGTGTTGACGGGTTACACTTTGGTGAACTGTGAGTCTTGCTTGCCAGTACGTTTATGTACTGACCCCTTTGGGGCTGTGGTTTCCGCAGACCTACGTTTCCGAGGATCTACATGGTGGCTACTACGTGGAGTATGACGAGACTGCTGACGAGTAGATAGCGGACCCGGGGAGGATCCGAGACTTCGTGGATGGGCTCCGTCTGTTCGTTTCCGGCCTCTTAGGCCTATTCGGATCTTGTCTGTACTCAGACATTTTGGATGCTTCCGCTGTGATGTACTGATGTATTGTTGGGACATGTGTCCTCTGAATGATTGTATTTGCTATCTCTGCTCTAATGAGAGCTATTTGCAACTTATTTCAATCTTTTGTGTCATAGAGATCTGTTGTGATATCAGTTGTTCAACGCCGTTGACGTACCATGTGTGTATGGTTTGAAGTACGTCAATGGAAGTGTCCTGATTTCTATGGGATAGTTTACATCGACGGTGGATAGTAGAGTTTGGTTGTCGCACATAAGTGCTGGCCTACTCGTAAGAGGATGCGGGAGAAGATAAGCCCCGTAATCCAATCATCTACTATTCAGTTCGGCCCGATGAGTATCCCCTAGAAGTCCGGGTGCGACAGGACACTCTCCGGACAGTCTCCGGTGTCGATGCAGCGGGCGACACCAATTTGCTCCACCTCCAGTTTTCTTCATAAAAGCATCAGTCCGGAGCCTCCGGTCAGAGGGACCGGAGACTCCGGTCAGGTCCATCTTGTGTCTTCACGCTTGACGCCAGAGTGTGGCTGGGGTCTTGAGAGGGGCCAACCCGGAGACTCCGGACAGTGTCCGGCAAGTCTCTGTACTAGGTACAGCGGGCGACACCAGAAGGACACCGGCCAAAATCTTCACATGGAATGCCCACACCGGAGACTCCCGTGTATCTCCGGTAAGTCTCCGGTCTGGGTACATCGGGCGACACCAGAAAGACCAGAGAATAATGTCTAGTGAATTTCTTCACACCGGAGACTCCGGTCTGGTAGACCGGAGACTCCGGCCTGGAATAAATTCCATCTGAGATAATTCCTGATACTTTGCACCTTTTTGTAACTCACTACCACCATGTCAAATATGTTGTTTAGACCCTGAAAAGCATCAACACACTTAAGGATACATGTGTTGTTAACGAACACCAAAACAAGATGATTTAAGTGCGTTTGCACTTTCAGCTCCAAGCAGAGATATTTCCACCAGCGGTGAAGAACTACACCACGTCGGAGAGGTAATAGCCGTGCGTCCTCGAGCGGTTTCTTCCCGATCAGCTCGATGGTCGTCCATGCCATGGCGCGCGCAGAGAGCACAAAACTGACCTAGCTCTTGTGTTTTGCACAAGGTATCTATTCGAGACGTGTTGATGAAGGGGGTGTGTTTTGCAGAGGCCCTCCAAATGCACCGATCGGGTAATATAGCGGCGAGGAGAGGCCGGCTGGCGGATCACCAAACACCATTAATTGGTGCCGATGCCGGATTTTACCATTGAATTTGCTGTCCAGGCACATCGATGACAACGAGCACACACACAAACGGCTGGGTCATGCAGGCGCGGAGCAATGCATGCAGCACGGGCCAGTACGCATACGGCCGGTGCCAACTTCGACCCATCAGTCCACAACTAGCTGGCAACGCATGCAACAACAGAAGCGAGACATGGGCATGCATGCACATGGCCAGGAACACGCGCAGGCACGCATTACGATCAAGACGCGATGGGTTACGCTGGCATAGCACGCAGCGCACGGAGGCAAAGAGTGCACGTCTCGCGCGGCATGCAGCTAGCTAGCCCCATAGCAGTCTCAGCACACATGTAGACAGAAGTGTGGCGACGTCCCGTCTTTACCACTGAGACGTTCATGCACGTACCGACCGTGGAGAGCTATTTTGGACGGAGTTAAATTTGAAGGGGACGAGCATCTCTCCTCCTCCACTCCTAAAGTCCACTCATCCATTAGCTTCTCTCGGCCTCCACGATGCACCAACGCCGACGCGACGCAGCAGGACAACGAGCTGCGGGTGCCCATGCGCTTCCATCTGACGAGATCTGCTAACGGAGGAGGACGCGCGCGCACTTATTCGCACGAATACTCCCGTGTCGGCTGCTTTGCGCCTCCTGGAAGGTTAGACGACCAACACCATCTTCGTCCCGGTGGCGTCGCGTATCTCCGGCCAGGCACGGGTCGACTACATCAACCAGTGCTACGATAACATGACGTGGCAGACGAGGCATCATGACTCCCAGGACGCCATGTCTTCGTTGTACTCGGACAAGCAAGTGGAGCTGGAGTACTTAGGGCAGCTCCACTCCTACATCACCGACAACAGCGTGCACTCCAGTGAGATGGAGTGTTCGGACGAGGAGGAGGAGGAAGAGGACTCGCCCGAGACAGAGTGGCGCCCCTTGGCACCGCCAGAACCTGCCGCCCCGCCAGCAAACGCCTTCTTCCTCCCATGTAACTGCCCCATTTGCAGCTGGGCACTTGCACAGCCGGGAACCTGCCCGAACAGCAGGTCGGAGGAGTGCCACCACCTAGTTTAGGTTTTTATTAACTGTAATAATTATTATCTTAATTAAGTTCCCTTCAGTGTGAATGTATTATTTATTTTGACTCAAGTCTCCCTAAATTTCAGCTCTGAAGGGGGTGTCCCAATTGTATATTTAGTTTGCCTATGGTAGGCTTCTCATGCTCAAAGTCAACTTTTTCGTCTACCCCTTCCACCGGCTTTGGAAGGGGGGTGTCCCAATGGGATATTTTGTTTGGTTGTGTTAGGGTAGGCCATAGGTACATGGAGAACTAATATTTACCACTAGTTTTGATAAGACATTCGCTCAGGTTTGTCTGAAGGGGGAGTTTCGAGATGTAGTGGAAGAACCCTTCCTCCGTACAAGGTATGTCGGTGAAACCGGTCACACCTCTTATTAGGATCTTGGATCTCTCTCCGCCTCCAAATACACTTGTATAGACATGATTGGACCCCATCTAGGTTTTGTAGGGATTCCTATGCTCCGGAGCCCCCGCTTCAACGAAACTCTGGCATGTTGACCGAAAAGTCAACTTGTTCAACTACCCTTTCCACCGGCGTCGGAAGGGGGTGTCCTAATGGAATATTTTGTTTGGTCGTGATAGGGTAGGCTATAGGTAGATGGAAAACTAATATCTACCACATGTTCTCATAGTATTCCCTCAGGTTCGTCCGAAGGGGGAGTTTCAAGCTCTAAGTAGTCCTGGAACCTCCGAGAGAGAATGACTCTATGGCACTTGGGAGTCGGCAAAAGGGACTCAGATGAAAGTCACATTGGAAAGTATGTCGTCATGACTCTATGGCACTTGGGAGTCGGCACGTTCTTCTAGGAGCCGCTACTGGTTGATCGATTGGGAGTCGGACTCCAATCGTGTCCAAGTCGCCATGAGCCTCCAGGGTCGCACACTTAAGAGCGGGAGCAAATATATTGGTCGGGCTAGACCCGAATCGGAAATGGACTGAATTAGTGAGTTGGAATCACAGAGGGGATGGGCCACAAGCGTTGTGAAGCCCACTCCTACTCGCTATATAAAGAGGGGCGCAGGTTTCCCAACGGGCACAAGTTTCCACTCCCATGCGTTGGGAACCCTAGCTCCACTCAGTCCAGCCGCCGCACTGGACCTAGCAGTCCGCCGTCGGAGCTCCTCCTCATACGTGTGGATACCGGCAGAGGTGTTGTACGATCAGCACTTCAACAATCGTGGGATTGGATCGGCTGGATCGGATCATGGGACTACACTGCATCGACGTGCTTCATCGATAATCCGCACCTGCGTGTCTAGTGGTAATCCTCGTGGCCTTCTACCTCGGCTAGATCTTGGAAGTACCGCGTAGATTTTTTTTTGTTTATCTCTACGCGTTCCAACAAATTGACCCCACCCTCTTCACAAATAGGGTTAAAGGGAAGCTTTTCATATGCCAACTATGTGTTGATGATATCATTATTGGCTCATATAACAAAGCTTTTAATGATGAATTTTGAAACCTTATGACTGAGAGGTTTGCGATGTCTATGATGAGAGAATTGAAATTCTTCCTTCGCTTTGAGATCAACCAATTGAGTAGAGGAACCTTGATCTCTCAAGCCAAGTATAACCAATACATGCTCAAGAGGTTCAATTTCCAAGGCGCGAAAGAGAAGACCACTCCAATGCAAACCAAGTGTCATCTCAAGCGCAATTCGGGCGATAAAGATGTGAATCAAAAGTTATACCGCTCTATGATTGTTTTTTTTACCTTTGTGCATCTAGAACCGATATTATGTTGAGTGTAGGGGTGTGTGCAAGTATCAAGCGGATCATAAGGGAAGCCATTTGATGGCGGTCCATAGAATCTTTTGATATTTTGTTTATACTTCAAGGTTTGGTTTGTGATACCGAAAGGGGGCAAATTTCAATCTTTGTGGGTGCAAGGATTTGGATTGGGCTGGTGATCAAGATGATAGGAAATCGACTACCAGGGCTTGCCAATTCCTTGGTAGGTCCTTGGTGAGTTGGTATTCTAAGAAGCAAAATTGTATACCTCTCTCTACCGCCAAAGCCGAGTATGTGGAAGATACTAGTGGATGCACTCAATTGTTGTGGATGAGTAAACATCTTAATTAATATGATGTCCATTGCGACAAAGTGCCTCTTTTGTGTGACAATGAAAGTTCTATCAAGATTGCTTACAACACGGTGCAACATACAAGAACAAAGCATGTTGAGATTCGTCATAACTTCATTAGAGAACATTATGTCCGAGGAGATATTGAGAAAGCATATGTTCCCACCAGGGATGAACTTGCCGATATATTCACGAAGCCCCTTGATGATACAAGATCCTTGTTTTTGAGGAATGAGCTAACTATCATTGATTCAAGGAGTTTGACTTGAGTATTTTGCACACACCTATACTTGACTATCTATTCTTTTTAGGTGTAGGCATGGACATATGGGAAGTGTTGTTATAACTTATTGGACGCAACCTCCCCCCTATTATGCCCAAAGTAAAGTTCATCTATATCTCTATTTTCAATTTATGAATTGTGAGCTAAAATGTTGAGAATTGTCCATGCACCCAAGGTACATCTTCGTTGTGACATACCATACTCTCTTACATGGTGACCTAGGCCACCAACCTCTTCTTTGTAAATATTGGGATCTTATTGGTGTTTATTTGGATCTTATTGCATATCCTTTGGTTTTATTTGACTTTATTGCCTTTTTTCTCTTTTATGGGAAACACTTGAAAATTGGCCTTATCATTTGCATCTTGCAATTCTCAAGGGGATACCATCTATCAGTGAATTTCTCTTAACCTAAGACTTTTCCTATCTCTTAAGATTGATCATCTTGCCGCACACATATCCATATCCACCAAAATCTGGATTTCTTGAGGAAGTGGTGAAAGTGCATGGTGCCCCATGTGCGGTTTTGGTAATTAATGACAATCCTTATATACTAATGTTTGCATTGAGATATTCTTGTATGTTTGTCCATTGGCACCACTTGAAATCCATGTGTTGGATTCAAGGTGGATGCTATCAAGATCATTGCTGATAATGAATATATTTAATATGATCAAGAATAAGAATTTTCATGCTATTATTGATCATATTGCAAGTATTTCTTGAAGAAAGATATTGTGTGAACATTCATGTTTACCTTCAAGACATCATCATCATGAATAAAGATAAGATAATTGGTTGATCAAGTCGAAGCGCAAAGAATGCATTCAAGATTGATCAACACACAAAGCTAAATGATTTACCAAGTGGGGCCATGTGATCTCGTGGTACGGTAAGCAATTGTCTATATAGCTTTCTCAACTAACCCATGTTACATGTGTGTGGAGTATCTTTGTGGGTTTAGGTTTCTTCCCATGATGCTTACATCAAAATGGATATTCCATATAGCCCATGGAAGATGACGGCAAGTGATGATCATCATGAAAGAGGTTGTGAAGTGCAAGTTCAAGATGAGCATCAAGAAGAGTTCATATGATTGATGCTTGAAACCCATATGGAGATTATTATGAAGTTAAGATGGACTTGTGAGAATCTCTCCCATATTAGCTTATGGGGGAGCAATTTACAAGTCTTCACAAAGTGAAGCGCGATCAAAAAAGGTGGTCAAACTTGAAATGATTAAGATCGTCATCATGTAGCTCAATTGGAATGCGCAAGGCAGGGGTATGAGCTTGATAGGTTTTCTATTTTACCAGTCTCATGATGTTAATAGGGGGACTGGGTTATAGGATAGATAACCGTTTTATCAAGAGGGGCTCTCGAATGAGTTTCAGGATGGGAATGGGCCAACCCAGACCTGGCCTTGGACCCGGCCCTGCTGGCCTCAAGGCCAATTTGCGAGGCCATGGGTCGACCCAATTTTAAAAAAATCAGTGGCCTTGCCGGCCCGATTAGTATCGCGGGTCGACCCGCATTATAGCTTTCATAATTTTTTTGTTGAATAGACATACAAATATTCTCTAAAGTTTATATAGGAATATTCAAATACGTGCATGTAGATTAGCTAGTTGATAGGGCAACTAATTTACGGTATATCTATACTTCTTATAAAGCAAAACCCCACTAACATGCATTAATGATTTTTCTATCTCAACATGCAACCTATCCACATCATCCACTCTCTTAACCAATCAATTATCCATGTCATATCCACTTATATTTATTAATCATTGCATGCAAGTTACACATTGTCAATTTTTTAAATCATCCAATTATTCATATTAATAATTTAAAATATATCTATGATCAATTGAATTTTGCATATTCACTTAGAAAATATAATTTACCACATCTCTCGTAACCTTTTGTTTATAATATACTGTAGTTTCTAAAGCGATCCCCGCAGCAAAGCGCGGGGTATCCTTCTAGTTAAGCTAACTAATGACTCGGTACTAGTACAAAATAACGAGTGAGCCATGTACTTGGACAAAACAATCTGATGTACACTCGGTACAACTACTTAGTAACATTGCTAGCCAATAAAAATGATCAACTAAATCTAGTTAAACTTTACCGGGGAAAGCGAGCACTCATTCTCTAGGGGGTCTAGGTCGTCGGAAATTTCCGGGGAAAGTGCCAAAATTCTAGTCCGGACGACTGTAACAGCCATATTTCGTGGGAAGCTATAAATAGTCTTCCTCTTCCTCAAGAGGAGGTTGCCCAACCCTTTTCCTCTCACCTCCATTGTTTACCTTCAAGATATTGGGTTTCTCTCAATCCCTCCAATGATTCTTGCCCCTTTTTAGGGAAAATAGAGAGGAGATCTACATCTTAGTATTCCACCAATCAATCTCTCCTCTTGGTGAGGGGAATCCACTGGATCTAGATATTGGGATTCATTAGTTGGTTTCCTTGTTCTTCCTCCTTCCTCCCTCCATAGATTTAGTTGCTTTAGTGGGATTTGGGAGAGAAGGACTTTACCACTTTGTGTGTTCTTGCCATTTCATTAGGTGCATCGGTTTGAGTTCCCCACGGAATTCGTGAAAGATAACTTCGTAACCTTGTTACTCTTGGGTTCTTAGTCACCGGAGATATTGTTTCTCCTGGGTGCATTGAGCACCCTAGACGGTTAGATCTTGGAGCTTCCACCTTGTTGCAAGAAGTTTCGTTGAGATCCTCTAGTTGAGTTGTGAAGATAGCCTCTAACTTGTTTAAGGTTTGGTCACCGCATTCAACACGACCTCATAGTGAAAACGAGCATCTCTCTCACCGGAGAAGCTCAAGCGAATAGGGTGCGCACAACCGTGCGTCGGAGTGCCTTGACGGCTCCATACCCGTCCAACGAAGACATACTTCCCTTGGTAAGGAACTTCGGGAATCACATCGTGTCTCCTTGTGCTTCAGTTATTTCTTTACCCAAGCTCGTTACTTATGCATTTACGTTTGTGATAGTCATCATGTTTGAAGTCATATATCTTATATCACACAGTTATTTATCTTGCCTACCATAAGTTGTTGGTGCACATACGTAATCCTAGCTCGTTTAGGTTTTGTGCTTGATAAATTAAACGCTAGTTTTAGTTCGCATTTATTAAATCCTAAACCATAATTATTTTAAAGCGCCTATTCACCACCCCCTCTAGGCGGCATCCTTGTACTTTTAAGTGGGCCAGAGACTCCAGTCTATAAGGGCGGAGACTCCGGTGAGGACAGTTTCCGGAATAAAAGGGGCGGAGACTCCGGCCACTTTATCCCAGAGACTCCGGCCTGAGGCGTGGTCGAATTTCCATAAAATGGGATCGGGGTGGAGAGCACAAAACAATTTCTCTTCTTCCACCCCAACCCCTCTCTCCATATCCGCCACTGACCTCCTCAAGAAATCCACTAGGGTTGCATTGCTACCCCTAGATTCGCCATGGTGGCTGCTCCTTCCCTCCTCCACCGCTTGAGGACCTTCCTCCATACTCCGTGGAGCTTCACCATGTGGGAAAAAGGTTCAAATCTCTCCCTGTTTCTCTAGGTTTCCCTAGCAGCTATCTGGACTAGATACCTAGGTTTCCCATGGTTAGTTATTAAATGTCGGCAACTAGAACACTTAGGAAATTGTTACAATCGATTGTTTCCAAGATTTGTATCTAGGGTTGGAGTTTTTGTCTCAGTTCCTCCAGAGACTCTCGCTTGCGACACCGGAGACTCCGGTTATGATCGAAGACTCCGGCCCCTGACACCGGAGACTCCGGCCTAGATACACCTCCTAGCAGAAAAAATGTTCCAAGTCCCTATTTTGTTTACTTTATGGATATGTGTGCTTATCCCCATGATACTTCTTCTGCTCTATCTTCATAGGAAAGAGGTTCAAGTCCGTTGTGTCTAACCCCAACAAGCTTTCTTGCAAGCTTAAGAGAAGGGGAGATCTGCTCAACTATGACGAAGAACATGATTGCTATGTTCCCGAGTCTATTCAGAGGCAGAAGGATAGGGATGAGAAGCGTTTGGCTCTAGCACAAGCCAAGTTTGTCCAAGCCTATAATGATAGGGCTGCTATGTTTGACATCTTGGATACCTTCCATGGGCTGTCAAAGAAGGACTTCCGTGAGATGAGGAAGAGATGTACGTATGATCTTCCAAGAAACTCAGAGGACCCCAACTATCACATACATGACATGAATCTTATCCAGGTGGAGATCTATGACAAGTTGAGCAAGTGCAAGCAAGTTTGTCCGCAGTAGCCCCTTATCATGGAGCACTTGGAGCGTAAGGGGTGCTCTGCTGAGGCATTATGTGTAGCCAAGAAACTTGGTCTCAAGAAGTTGATGATCATACATCAGAAGTATGATATTCCCATGGTTCACCAGTTCTTTGCCACTATGGTCTTCAATGAGGATGGTTGCCGCTCTTTCTAGTGGATAGGGCTTTGCCTAGATATGAGTCTGGATGGGTCGAGGTTGCTGTTGGCAACAAGATGCATCAGGTTGGGGTTTATCCCAACAAGGGCAAGCTGGCTCCTCTCTACTGGTCTAATGGTGTGTCTGGTCAAGCCAGGGGTCTCAAAAAGTTCTACAACATTCTCCTTCACATCTTTACGGAGAACATTGCTCTTGATGCAGGAAATTTGGATGAGATTCATGGAGGATTGGTGAATCTCGTGTATCATGCTCATCAGACTTTCCTGGCTAATCCTGAATGTGAGGGGAAGCAAATTGATGTGTTGGATTTCATCCACACTAATATGTATTTTGCTATTCTTGAGAAGAAGACCCCCAATCTATGCCCCATTTGTCATGAAGCTCATCTTTACCAAGCTGCAAGGTTTGAACACTAGAGGGTTTACACCATATAAGCCAAAGAAGCTTCATATTATCTCTCATGATGATGCTCCTACTAGCTCACGTGCTCCTTTTGCTTCAGACGAGGATATGGATCTTGCTCCTCGGTCTAGGAGAAAAAATGCTACTCCTTCTACCTGTGGTGATTATCCTTCTCCTCCAACCAAATCCAAGGTGAAATAGCTCAACTAGTTCAGAGTACCATGATCTGTATGTAGACTTCTCTCCATGAGGAAAACTATAAAATCTATGTTCAGAACAAGAGCATCCTCCACAACCAAGGTGTTCTTCTAAAAGAGTTAGAAGCAGTGCAGGGCAATAAGAAACCCTCAAAGGCTCATGGTGTGATCTCTAGTGACAGTCAGCAGTCTAACAAGACCATCTTCTACAACAAGTGGAATTGTGATGCAGTTAATTGGGCAGCTATCGGTGCGATTTCCTCTCAGCCTTCCACCTCCAATGTGGCCAACGGGAAGTGATTTTCAGAAGATGATGAAGAAGACTCTGAGTATGCAGGAGATGAGGAGAGCGAGAAAGTTGATGGCTCTCAGTGACCTATGGGATACGTAACATCGCTCTTCTTTCCTTTTTGGTGTATCGATGCTGAAGAGGGAGAAGTTGCTCTAGTAGTAAGGTTGCAGAGCGGCACCCGGCCCGTCCCGCATAATAGGCAAAATAAGCACAGGTTAGTTGTAACTTTAACCCTCAGATTAGCTCGTTTTGAACTAAAATGCATGTTATGTGGGACTTGCGGGACCGCCGCTTGACACCCTATCTAGTAGGTTGCGGTATTTGCAAGGGTCGCGCACAAACATATGTTTTTATCATTTCTTGAGACCTTGTGTCCATTTAAATTTGTGTTGAAAAAATTGCTATTTGCTTTGTGTTGTGTTTTATGTTATACCTTGTTTCTTGTGTTCATGTGAGACATGTGGTATTATCATCTATGGTTGAGAGATTAATGAGAATGCAATGGTATCATTAGTATATTCACATTCTATGTGCAAATGGTATGATCTCCACCGTCTCTTATGATTACCTCTCTTGTATCAATTGTTTATCATGTTGTAGTTTCGTTAAAGATTGGCTTAGAACCTAGATGTTGTGCTTCCTAAATCTATAGTGCACACATTTAGGGGGGGGCCTTCCTTTTCTGTTGAGACATGATTTTTTTTTTTGAAACATTTTCTACTGCAGGGGAGTCCCCCACAACCCTTTATTGCCACCAAAGAAAAGTTTACAGATTTACAAATTTACAGAAGGGGAAAGACTAAGACAGTCTATCACAAACTAATGTAGGGAACTAAGCCATGATGATAATTTTCCATCCAAGGAAGAGTTCAACCTATGCTTAAGCAAGGTGAGATCAAGCATGAAACCAACTTTCAAGCCCCTGAAAGAGTGTCTCCCAGACTTAAAGATAACTCCATTCCTCTGCTTTCAGATGTTCCAACATGCCAGAATTACTATCTCTATAAAACACGGGCCTTTGAAATCCTTTTTTAGCATGGGAGAGGTTAGCCAAAATAGTGTTATAACTGCAGATAATTCCAAAATTTGAAGCTGAAAACACATTGGAAGAAAAGGTGTGTCCAGTCCTCAAGACAATGCTGATGACATAAGACACGGAACTCATTTCCATCGACCTTCCACTTTCTTATCTTGATCATATCCTTAGTATTAATCCCGTCATTCAGAATCAGCCAGGCAAAGAATTTATGCTTTGACATGCATTTGAATTTCCAAATCCGTTTGGATGGATTATCATCAGGCAACTGAGCAAACTGAAGTTGGTAAAATTTACTCGAGGTATATGCACCTTTATTGAAATTACAAGACATGACATCATCACTATTATTCAGCTGAACATTAACCAAGAGACCTTGAAGAGTGCCAAATTCCTGAAATGCTTCATTAGAGAGTGGTAAATGAAAAGCATCAGAAAAATCACTCATAACTTTCAAATCCCTGACTGAAGCAAGCTGATCTCTAGGAAAAGAGAACAGTCTTGGAATTTTGAGTGAGAGAATATCTCCCAACCATAAATCCTTCCAAAACAAGACAGAGAAACCAGATCCAACTGAGCAAGATGAAAAGGAACACCAAGCCTCAGACAGTTGCATAATTCCTTTCCACCAGAAAGAGCCACAAGAAGTGACTGCATGAGGGACAAACTCAAAATAATAAGCATTCTTGACCAAATTAACTCAAGGGGTATCCACATAATTGTAGAATTTAGCTAAAAAATTAACAACAGAGCCTTGTTCTGAATCTGTAGATTAATAACTCCAAGACCACCTTTGCATTTGGGTTTACACACCATGTCCCAAGCAGCCAAAGATTTTACTCTCTCCTTGTTCTTATCTTTCCTCCAAAGGCATGTCCTCCTAGCCTTATCAATAATTTGAATAACCCCTTTAGGAATCACAAGAGTACAGATATAATACATGGGTAGGGAGGAAAGAACATAGTTCACCAGCACCAAACTGTCCCCATAGGAGAGGAAAGAGACAGTAGCAGAAAGCCTCCTTTCAATTCTGTCAATCAGTGGAGCAAAACCCTTGATGGAGGGTTTAGTAGTGCCCATAGGCAAACCCAGATATGTAAAAGGCATAACAGTCACATTACATTCCAACACCAGAGATAAATCAACAACCTCCTACTAAGAGATATTAATTGGTATCATGGAAGACTTGTTGAAATTCACTTTTAGCCCAGTGATCTGAGCATAACGGATTAGCAGGTTCTTGAATACCAACAATTGATCAGGATCAGCAGGTAAAACAACCAGCATGTCATCAACATATTGTACAATTGGATAGTCCCCACCAATAGGAACTGACAAACGAAGACTTCCACCCCTTAGAGCCAAATTAACAATACTTTGAATCAGGTCACCTCCCGGCACATAAAGGATAGGTGATAAAGGGTCACCCTGCCTCACCCCTCTTCTATAGAAAATGGTTTACCTTGAACTCCATTTAATAAAACAGAGGATGATCATGAAGAAAGGATTTCTTGTACCCAATCAACGACTAGGGGCAAACCCTTAAGTCTCAAAATCTGCAGAATGGCAGTGTGCTCAATGGTGTCAAAAGCCTTCTCGAAATCAATCTTGAAGACAACCACTTTCTCCTTAGATTGCTTACATTGAAAAATATATTCAAAGCACCATGCCAAGCAATCTTGTATGGTTCTAGGCTTAATGAAGCCATATTTATTAGCATGCATACACTCAAAAACTTTTCTTGAAATCTATTGGCCAGAATCTTAGTGATAAACTTCAGACAAGTGTTGGTAAGGGAGATTGGCCGAAAATCATTCACAGTTTCAGGGGACTGTGATTTTTGAAT
This sequence comes from Alopecurus myosuroides, assembly GCA_028641055.1. Taxonomy (NCBI): domain Eukaryota; kingdom Viridiplantae; phylum Streptophyta; class Magnoliopsida; order Poales; family Poaceae; genus Alopecurus; species Alopecurus myosuroides. Next base: position 2,941,705 of record CM054062.1, read on the forward strand.
AAGAGTGATGAATGAGCCATTAATACTCTCCAAATATAACCTTGCACTATGAAAGTCATTGCAAAGTCTCGTAAAATAATCCTTCACAATACTCCAACAATGCTTAATGAATAATCTAGTGAAACCATCAGGGCCAGGAGCACGATCAGGCTTGAGGTTTTTACCACACCTTACACTTCTTACAAATAAAATGGATTTGCAAGGAATTCCAGGCCATCCACCACAGGCAAGAAAGGTCTCAGATCAATATTAGAAATAGGGGCAGGAAATTCCTATCCTGTTCATGAAACAATTCCAAAATGCAGCTTCTTTTTCCTTGTGATCCACCAGAATATTCCCTGAAGAATCATAGATGGAAGGAATGGCATTATGCCTATATCTTTCAGTTGCCTTCGCATGAAAATACTTAGTATTCTCACTGGATAGTTTAGCCCAACGAATTGTGCACCTTTGCTTCCAGTAATCAGATTGTAAGGACAATAATTTCTTAATGTGTTCCTTAACAATAAATCTGAAATTAAACTCTGGAGTACTCAGTTATCTCTCCTCTTCCACTTGGTCAAAAAACAGAATCACCTTACTACTCATCTAAATGAGTAACTTTAATTGCGAAATATTTCTCCCCCAATCCTTTAGGCCATATCTTAAATTTTTAAGCTTAGCAGTAATTCTGGTAGTTATAGATTTGGCCATGACAAGAGTGTTCCAGATTTTACTGACAAAATCCATGAAGCCAGGTTGTTTGACCCAGTGATTTTCAAATCTAAAGATGTTTGCCTTCGGAATTTTGGTCCCAATTTTGATAGTATAGGGCAAATGATCAGACATAATTTTGGACATGGGCATTACCAATGTATTAGAAAATCTAGAGTCCACTGGCAAGAGGTAAAAAAACCAGTCCAGCTGGACAATCAGTGGATCTTTTTGCATGTTAGACCAGGTATACTTCCTACCTTTAACAGGTAATTCCAATAAACCGAAATGACTAATAATATCATTGAAAATAAAGATATCATTAAGATCTGCCCCAGGCTTATTTCTATTATACAAAGAACGAATAAAGTTGAAGTCTCCAAGAATTAACCAATTCTGATGTAAAGAAATGGAAAGATTATATAGCCAATTAACAAACTCATCTCTTTCCAACCCTCTACAAGGACCATAGACATTCAGTAAAAACCAAGTGAATTTTACGTGAATGGCAGAGCGATAAACTTCCAATAATTCTCCTTGAAAATAGAACTATTCCATAACACAATGAGACCCCTAGATGCTCCAATAGAAGGAGAAAAAATAATATGATCAAACCTCTTAGGGCAAAAAGACCTAATAAAAGAATGATCAAAATCCTGGCATTTAGTTTCCTGAAGACATATCACTGATGCATGGTTTTCCTCAATTTTACCGAAAACAACATCTCTCTTAGATTTATCATTTAAACCTCTAACATTCCAATAAAAAACTAGCCAATCCATATGCATTGAAGTTGTACTATCCATTGAAGATTGGTAAAGGTAAAAATCCATGCTGGCCAACATAAATTACCAAAAAAAAAGAACCAGGTAGCAACAATCTTGATCAGAGACCATTACAAACTAAATCCAGGATAATAAACATAATAGTTCAAAACAACCCAAAATACACACCAGGAGCCAACAAGGCCCAATAAAAGGAAAAGGCCAACTAATCATCAGAACTGGATGGGCTTGTCAGCTTCTTTGGAGCAGCTTCAAGCTTCTCCACAGACAATTACGAATCTTCAATTTGAAGCAGTTTTCCCGCCCTCCTCAGAACACCAACATGTGTGATGGGGGGCACTCCATCAGCAGTAGCAGAAGGGCGCGAAGACTTGGCCTTCTTCCTAAGCTCTGGCTTGTCAGACCCAACCAACACTCGGAAGCCTGCATTCCTGGCCAGACTCCTCGTCACACGACGATCCTCAAGTACTAACGGAGTTGAGACCTTGCGAGACCTCTTCTTGGAAGCAGAGATATGAGGAGTAGAGTGAACTGAATCTTCTAGAAGCAGAGGTGCATTCACCACTGGGCAATCCAGTGGGAGCAAGGAAGACAGAAACTCAAACCGCCTTGTGCTTCTGGAAGTACTTGGACCATTCATGACAGGATCGAGCAAGAGAACACGCATAACCTGGACCTCGTCCACCTGCTCCACATCATCCACCTGAACAGGTGGGACAAAAGGGACCATGGCCAGTTGGTTCTGTTCAACTTGCTGTTGCAGCTCAACAAAATGCTCTGGACCTTCAGCTCTGACAGCATTGATGGAATCAACCGTCGCACCAGAGAACTGAATGGAAACAGATGACTACACCTGCTCAGGAACTAGTTCTGGCTGCTGATCAACAGGTCCAGCATTATTATGGGCCAATGCTTTATTTTGCAAATCCTAGTGTTGTCATCTAACATCAAAAATGGGGAGATTGAAAGAACATTTTAGTTATCCCTAGTTTCATTTTGTGTGTTAGACAACAACACTGGTGATTACCTAATTGTGTGTCAAGTGTTACAGGTGATGAGATAAATAATCCATGAAAGCATTGCACTCAAAAACAAAATAAGATCAACATCGAATGTAATTTTGTTTGATCTTGATGCATATGTATTAGAAAGATGATGGCAGCACATTGATTTGGTAAAGAATGCGGGGAAATTTTTGCATGATTTGATAAAACGGTTTCAACATTATTTTCTGACCCCATCAAATTAAAAAACCTGTTGATGTGTATTCATATAAAATATACCCTGTTGCAACGCACGGGCACTTTGCTTATGCGAGTTGCGTTACATACAGTCCTAACAGAACACGTGCCCGCCAAAGGTCTACTCCGCAACGGAGGTAGTAGTTATAACAGGAGGGTTGAACTGGACAAATGTGGTGATTACATTGACTGATTCAGTAATTCATTTCAAGCTCAACCTCTATGGCAAAGGCGAAATAATGGAAAATATTTAAGATAACACACTTTCCAGAGGGAAGATAAAATTCCTGCTTAGTTGGTTCACAGCTATGAAATGTTTCTATGAAAAGAAAACCACGACAGTGTAGTGATACAACATATGTACAGTGTAACGACCGTGTCCCATGATTCTTCATGTAAAAGTGATTGGCTTTGAAAACTCGTAGGCGTCAGGAGACCGAATGAATGATCATTTCTTCTTTCTTCTCGAGAAACAACTCGATGTCAACAACTCTCACCCAAAACAATACACCTTCCACAGCAAAACTAAAAATGCTCAATGGAATAGATTATACAGATGGTATAGATACAGACAACTAATGAGAACTAACCTTCCACTTATTTTCAGCTCCCAGAAGTGGAAGTTACTTTGAAGCAGTCAATATTGCACAATTTGACCGACCTCATCATCCCTCCAAATCTGTCACACAATGCATTGGGTAAGTACAGACAACACAAAGGGATATACACTGTAACATGAATCCATAGTAAACAGTACAACAAACAGAACAAACAAATGTAAGAATATACAGACCGGTCAATGCTTTTCCGTGGCTTATCAGATTGGTCCACACTAGGTCGTGGTTTGTCGGGATGATCTACGCTCTTTCTGTTTTTATCCCTCCTATCTACGCTGCCCCTTGGTTTGTCCCGTCGGTCAGTGCTCTGCCTGTGATCAGCGCTTGACCTTGATTTTTCCCTCACATCCGTGCTTCTCCTTGAACTCTCCATACTTTCAAATCCTGTGTCGAGATCTGAAGGGCCTGAGCTTTCTGGAGATTCATCTTTCAGTGGTGGTGACTTCTCTATGGCTGTGACAAACTTCTTTAGGTGTTTTATGTATTCAGGGTAGAGTTCCAAATTACAATGGTCCCCCCCTTTAACCCACAGAGGCTCATACTTTACTTTCGAGAGTTCCCACAATGCTCTGCCATGAGAACAGTCAACGACATCATCAGCTGTACCCTGCAGGGCAAATAGTTTTGATGACATAAATAGGTGAAGAATATTATGCAGCTATGAAATAGTCATCTCTTCCAAAAACACCATAACCAGAAATTATACTGCCTAAGGATAGAGTTGCGCTTGCACCCTTCGAAAGGAAAGAACACAGTCTCAAACATTACAACACTATCGGTGCTGGACTTAATCGCTTTGCATGTGAATTTATTTACTTATTGCATTATATGATGTCAAGTGAATATTTATATAACTATTCAACAAGCAAGTGAATCGCGGTCGGACAAGTGAAATGATAGCATGTGCATTCTGTCATGGGTCCAGTTTTTAAAGATGTGATAAGAACAACAAACTTGATAAATATTTAAAGAGAAAGGAGAAACATAATGTATAATACTCATAAAATTTAAAGGCTCCATTCCATCCCCGTGACACCAAACTGAAACTGGGCCAAGGACAACTGTCCTTTTCATAGGAGAAAGAACACCACATCAAAACTAAAATACAAACACCCATGCATGTGAACATATGGAGTTTAACACCTTACGGAAATCTTCCTACTAGTAGGATACTCACATGGATTACTAACACTGGACATTTTACCAATGGAACTTTGTCAATGTTCTGCAAATAAATAGAGATCAGATCAAGGAAACGATGAAATTAAAAGAAATAAAGTAAAATAATCACCTTGTATATGTCAAACCAGTATGTATGTTTCACAGGATACATTACTCTCAAACCAGAGGAAATTGGGCTATGTAGCACAACTGCTCTCAGATGAGGCAAACGAGAAGCCAAATCCAAAGTAGGACCACTGCCGACTGATTGGCCATACAGAATGATGTTCTCCTCAGAGGTCCCATAAGTTTCTACGAGACACCTATAAGCAGCCTCTATATCTGAGTAAGTATTCTGCTCACTTGGCTGCAGAAACAAATTGGAACAAATCAAGTCAGCTATACAAACCGATTGATAGCTGAACCTTAATAAAACAGAAAGCGAAGGGGAGGAAAGGCACTTTCCTAGAAAAAAGTTTAAGTCTATACCTTCCCAGATGATTGCCCGTACCCAGAATAATCATAACTGTAAGGACGGAAAAAAACAATGCATAAGTTGCTATGTGAAGCAAAAATGTGTACCAGGATCAGTGAACTTATATGGCCTTGACATGATCATGACAGGTGGAGAAGCGCATACATACCATAAACATAAACACAGAGGTTAAAAATAAGCTATATGTCTATATAAAAAATGTCGTCGAATTTTGCATAACCATGTACATCAAAGTAGTGTAGCTACCATGTGTCAACGCAACAGCTTGTCCGCACTAAATATAAGATCATGCGATCAGCTGATAGATAAACATTTTGGACAGTCAAACTACACATTACTGCTAGGTTCCACCAGAAAAAAATGGCAAACTGGGATCATAGCTATAAGACAGAGATAAATGGTTGAAAAGAACGGACGAGTTAAATTTGAGGCACAATAGAACAATTCCTTATTGACCCACACCAAAAGAATTAGAATTGGATTTGTAATATAGACTGAACAACTCAATGTTTGTAACCAGCATGACGATTCCTGCACCAAAAACCTGGCCCACTCAAGTTGGTATATGGAACAGTATTATTATAACCAAAAGCTTGTTCATTTGTTCACTACCTACACCAAAACTGATGACAAAATCTAAACTTGAAACTGGGAAGTAAATGGACAACGGTTCTAATTGCATGCCCAACTGGGAATTCATTAAAGATCCCTTTGCCAAGACCAAATGTCACTTAAAGACAAGTTAGAAGAACGAATAATGAAATGTGAACTCAATCCTCACATTTCATAGCACATAATGAACTTTTGTAAACCAAATATATAGCTGAAAAGACTGAACAAACCTAGGCATTTTTTTCTTTCAGATTCTGCAGGTGCAATAGAAATGATATCGATGCAATATAACAATCGTACAAGAATCTAACAAATAACTGAAGTGAAAAATTCATATCATTCATGATTGCACATCACCATAAAGAATTGCCACTTTGCCAGTACAAGGTCTGTAGGTTAGTAAAACATAACCTACAAACTGAGCAAACAAGAACTAGAATACAAACCCCTTTTCGCTGCAATTAATCTTCAATCCTTAGCAACTGAATCATTGAAGTTACAATCAGAAGATTCACAATGAAACACTCGAATCCAAATGTTTCGTTTTCCTTGCACAGAACCCAGAATTTGAAAACGACTCTAGCAATGACAGTGACATAAAGCAGACATTCAGACTACCAACTAGTACAGCACACTAACATCCAAACTTCCCAATCAGCACTGAATCCTCTAGCTTAGAAAATAATAATCAACTTCAATCAACCTGCCTATTATTCACCAGAATAGCCTAGCCTTCGGGCCATAACGGCATCCACAGACATTCCCACGGGTTCAACAACTTCAGTCAAATCATAACAGTGTCTAACTACTACTGCTACTTTCCGTGAAGGCTTTGAATGCAAAAACAGCTGCCAGCACGAGCATGAAGATTACACTACCATCAATTCTCACCTAGGACTTGTACTTGTGCAGAATTAAAGAGGGCATGGCACTGGTCCCAAGTACAAAATTTAAACCCCGATGCAGCAAAAACAGTTGATCCACTCAGACGTTACTATTGATCCACTCGGGCAGTCGAGCTCTACACTAAATCCATGTCCTACGAGTGCGAGCTTAAGTGAAAATCAAACAACGTGACAGCGTCATAACTCCTAAAACAAATGTACTAACAGAGAAGATCTCTCCAAGCAGGGGGAACCGTACCCCATGAGGTTGACGTTGAGGTGAGAGCTGAGCTCGACGAAGAGCTCGTACATCTGGCCCAGGTCCGCCGCGTTGCCGTGGGAGTAGAGCAGCGTGAGGCGCGCCCCGGGTTGGCGCACGTACATGGCCACCACCTCCGTGCCGCGCTTGGTCGGCAGCCGCCGCGCCTCCACGCCGCCTCGCCGGGGCACCCCGCTCAGCTCCACCACCGCGCCGTCGGCGGCCGCGGCCGCGGGCGAGGGCGGCGGCTCGACGCCGTAGGACGGCGGGGAAGGCGGGAAGAAGGCGAAGCGCGCCGCCACCGTCGAGGCGACGGCGCCCATCGCCGACCGCCGGGCAGGCGCTAGGGTTTGGGTTCGGGGAGGCGGGAGGTGGCGGGGGCTGAGGAGGCAGGGAGGGAAGATGTGCGTGGCGAGTTCGGTATTTTAATGGGGGCGGCTCCGTCTCCCCGGAAGCTGCTGCGATCGGAGGGGAAAAGGGGAACGGAGAGAGCGGCGAAGGTTGTTTGTTAACGTGCAGGTGGGACCTCTCCGGTCTAGTGATCAGTGGCTAATGATCATCGTTAAGCCCTCGAGTGGTGGATCATGCGTGTAGCCGTGTAGGTGATTAATTTTGAAAAATGATAGGGCACCTATGGAAAACTTGGTCCCTATTGTGTCCAAGACTTCCATGGTTACAAAACCACAAGCTTTTTAGAAAATACAACGTCACAAACTCAACTTTGAATATACGAAAATGATGTAGCACAGTAGTACTTTACAAACCTCTATTTGACAAAAAAAATTGTGTGTAACATGATTTACAAAGGAGGGAGTAACTAGCACTGTCATATAAGATGGTTCCTAAAATTGGAAGAGAGGGAAAAAAGAAAAACCGTTTTCTTGTTTTAACTTATTAGTAAGGGTTTATGAAACATAAGACACCGTTTTTTTTCTGTTGTAGGAGATACTATCTTTTCAAGACATCTTATCTTAATAAATTTTAATCATCGCATATTTTTTACAAGTGTGTGCTATTCATTGCAAAATAGAGGATAATAGAATAGTCCATTGTATAACATATATGTGTTCATCTAGATGACATATAATGCATAAAAAACCTTCTTATCAACAATTGGACATTTCTCTCAAACACATGAAATAGTAAATCCGAGACGGGGCCTCATAGAGGGCCATAGGCATATGGCAAAAAACTCCCTCTTTCGAAGCCTAGATCGAGCAGCCAGAAAGAAAACGATGTGATGGTGTAAGCGGATGTTAAAACAAGATGGACGAATACAAAGCCTACTACAATGTGTAAGGTTGCCTTGTCGGTTGTTATGCTTACGGCTTGGTGGATCTAAAAGAAGCGCAACACAATTATCTTTAACATCACAAAAACTGACACTGCTAGCATAACCAACACAATGGAGGTGGAAGCCCGGCCGCGAACGATGACAGGAGTGTCGGTCCTTGCGGCACTTCCTTCTCATGGAACCTGGCTTTTAGGGGCTTGGCTATGTATCCTTGGGTGTGACCCTTTCAAGCTTGTATCTGACTCTTGATTCTATCGGTGAATTAAAACTGAAACTTTTACGTGTTCTTGAGAAATATGAAGACAATGGGAGATACAGCGTCACAATGAACCGCAATAGGAAAGACAAATAAGTATATAACATTCAGCCACGCAGGAGTAGCCTTGAGTAAAGCAACTAGTTCACAATAAATTAATACTCTTACCCTTTTGGACATTCCCATTTTCTTTTAGATTGTATCAATAAACACAGTCTATTTTGTTATCCCATTCAATAGTGGTAGGCAAGAGACAAGGAAGAAAGAAAATAAGTTCATATTTAGCATTTTATCTTAAAAAACAACCAAAGTAAAAAACTTGAACTCTGAAAACATTGTTAGGAAAGGAAATGCGTCATGAAAAAAAAAGGAAATTCTATGGCGTAAGCTTTAATTGGCTAGAAACCTTAATAAAGGAACGGAAAGCTCACATGTGAAGCAACTTAATGCGCCATGAGATGCCATGTTATTGCTTTCTGAGAAGGACATGATGGCCTCGCTTGATAAGCTTTGCTAAGTAGCTAGCAGTTGTCACTGACATGTGGGCCCACCCGTGTTAGACCCGTCTAACAACTGTGGCTCCATATATTATCCGGGAGGTCAAACGCAACCGAGATAGCTAAATTGTTTAGTTAACTACCCGACGAGGTCAAGTAACGAGGTTGCATGTTACGCGTCTCGACGGACAGAAGAAAAATAGCATGCCTTGGAAGCTACTACTAATACAGTAAGCTACCCGACGAGGTCAAGACACGGGGCTGCATGTTACTGTTGCAGATCCCATTGAAATGCAAGATTTACAGTTTTATAATGGAGCACTCCACATGCACAATGCAGATGAAAAACAATGCATGTCAGACAGTGCTTCGAGTGACCTACAAGTTCAGTGGCAGAGGCTTCAGCTTAACCTGTCAGTGATCAGTTCAGATAAGGATGGTTGCGCTTGAATGTTTGCTTGGGGTCTGCATGGCCCAAACGCGAGTTCAGAAATTAGGTACGCATGCTCGCTGGACAGCAATGATGAATGTTTTGAACACATATATAGTTGCATAGTGAGCGTCAGGGTGCATCTGATTTCAGACAAGGTGGTCAGGTCATACCAAAATCCAAGTCATGCAAGATATTCAAATGACTGATTCAGTCAGGGTCAGGTACACAGGATTGCAGAACAGGGATTCAGTCAGGGCCAGGTTACATCTGATTTCAGACAAGGTGATCATGTCAAGTCCAAGCCATGCATGGTCAACAACATCAACTATCTGATTCTGATCCTACTGAGTGGCACACATGTCACAGACTCAAGTGGATCAGTCTTCTGAGTCCATCTCAGATCAAGGAGAACCATGACTATTTTCACTTTCAATCCATGCTGTGGTTTATACTGTAGTGAGATTCCTTACAGAACAAAATCAGTGTACCAGGATCTTCAACGAAATTTCCCTTTTTAAGTACACAATTTATACAAGCTGCAGAAATAACCTATGGTGCAACCTTTGGCAAATAAACTTGACTCATTTTAGCATGCAAAAGCTTTTACAGTCAAACTTATCCCATTGCTCAAACTCCATACTGTTATTCCTTAGGACAAGAGCTACACAATTGTTCATTGGCAAGTGAGAGAATAATTGTTTCGCCAACTAAGTTCTGTAGATTGATGAGAGGAGGGCCTAACCAATTTCACAGCTAGCTAGCTTGCCAAAGTGCAGAATAAATTATTACTCCAGGAGCATCATTTGGCCTGAACTTGTGGCTTAAAACCCGCCACCTGTGATGGCTTTATTACATCCACACTTTGATGGAGTTGTCGTCATGCAAAGAATTTCCTACAATTCAAACTCTCCTTTTTCTTAGTTTATGGCTTAAGCCATAAACTAGGAACTCATCAATCATGCATTACAAGACCTAGAAAAGTTTGCTCTGAGTGTCTAATTAAAAGTACTGCTAATATGTTAGTACTAATCAGATAAGTTACAGCCGCTTGGACGGTTGCTTAATCTGCCATCAGATGTTAGATTGTGTTTGATGTGAAGTAGAAGCAGAAAGAAGAAGAAGTACCAGGTCCTCATTCCCAATGCTCAAATAGTCAAACTCCATAATGTTGTTTTTCCTGTTTGGACAATATTACATCATTGATAAGTGGGAGAATAACTATTTGTCCAAGTGGCACAGGAAACCCGGATCATCGTTGCAACAATTATTTAAATTGTTGCAGATTGATGTGGAGAACACGCCTCAAACACATCACAATTAGCTTGTCAAGTGCAGAAAAAAATGAACATTATTAAAGTGGACATCATTTGGGACATGATCTCCGGATAAGCCCACCCAAACTTGTGGCTCTAATGTCTAAACCCGCCATCTGTGATAAACTTATTGTCATAGCTGACTGTATTACTCATAAACTAGGAACTCATCAATCACACATTAGGTTTCTAAGAGTCGTACTAATTTGGTACTAAGGCACAACTTGTTAGCCGCTGAAAGACAAGTCTATCACAGGTAGGGACTCGAGGATTTTGTCACTGTGCTCATTGGCTGGATTGGATACTAGGAATCCAACCAAAAAATGTTTTTCAAAAAGAAAAGAACAATGTTTCTTTCATGGGGACCTCACCTGAGCAGTTTGTTTGGAGCATACCTCGGCCATGGAGTGCCCGATTGGCATTCTTCATTTCTGGGCTCCTGACCTTTCAGGATGCAAAAAGATTCAGTTCAGGAGCTTGGTGCCTCTTGGTCACAGCAAAAGGCAAAAATCAATGTGTGATTGAGCATTATTCTTCTTCTCTGAACTATGTGGTTCTCGACATCTATCATCCACTGATAATATACAAAAATACAGTTACAATTCAATTTGTGCACATGGACATGCACAACTGTACAAAGAGGTGTTTCTGAATTTCTCCCACCATGTACTCGAAACATTAAAGGCGACAATGCTACTTCTGGACATCAATGGCAACCACCTTTTTTATCACTTTTCCTTTTTTTTTTGGTGCAAATATTTTTGGACTTCAATGTTGGCTGACCTCCATTACCCAAAGAGTAACATAACAGAGTTCAACAGTTCATGCAAAATTTGCATTGTTGTAGCATGTGATTCAACAAAGCTACAGCTCCCACATAAGTGAAGGATGGTAACCATGGTCACTTTATTTTTAATTGGGTACTTCCAAATGGACCATATTTAAATCAACTCAATCACAAGCAACACTATAAATTATTGTATAGCAAGCTTCTAAAGCTATGCTTTGTTTTCTGTGGCGATAGAAGAAAACAGAAGATGCATACATTCGGAGTGGCTCAATTCGACATTGAGCCAGTTTATGTACAAAAGACCCTACAATTCCGATGGTACAATTCCGTAGTGTAACCAATCTCAGTGCTGAGTTGCTATCCAAGAAATCATCTTCCTTCACAGCATGCCAGCAAACCACCCTTCCTTAAATGCAGCTGAATTTTCTAAATGAAGCTCCGCTTCCTGCATCAGTACCACCCATTCCTTTGAACTTTCAAGTCCGAAGTTCAGGCCACCTCTTTCCTACGGAAGATGTTCATTGCGTCACTGTATAGGGCAACAGAGTTTGAGAGAACAGCAAGCACGATCATGGTTACAGCCAAGATCTTGTCACGCTTGGTTGCAATTCCATAAGGATCTCTGCAAAAACAAAGCCAAGTTGGAATGTGTGTATATGAGAAGGTTTAGCAAAAGGGAATATACACCAATCGGAAGCATTATCTAGGTACCTCAGTATGACCATGGCGGGAAATATGAAACCAATCAAGACGGCAGCTGTGGCACCAGTAAACTGGAATGCATCCCAAATGCTTGGTATGAAGATGGCAGCAGTATAAATAACCACGAGGAGTGAGATGGTGATGATTGCAAATCTCTTATTGTCATGAGAAATGTGCCTCGACGTGGGAAAGAGTAGTCCATCTAAGTTGAGCCTAAGGGCAAAGAAGACGATGGGAAAGACAAGCATGACGTGACCGGCGTAGCTCACTCTGACTACATCATTAAAGACAGAGCTGAACGGAATGCCAAGGTCTGAATCAAAGTTGGCCAACACATCATCCAGTGTACCATCTCCAAAGAGAAGATAAGCAAAGAAACTTGTCGCAATGTAAACACTGGAGCAGAGAGCCAGTGATGTTCGCACAATAGGTTTAGTTTGTGTTTTGTCTTCAAGCTCATTGTCAATGCTGTGAACTGTAGAATCACAAAAAACATGCATTCAGAATCAACATAACTGAACAATGGCAATAATATTTGCGTACTGAAAATAGCGTACCGTTATAGTGGCAGATGTATGCAGTGACAAGAACAGGGACAGCCGTAAAAAGCTTCCAAATAGAACTAAGATCATCTATTTCTGGGAAAAGCTTGGGCATAGCTATAGTTCCATCAATGAGTTTCATTATGGCAATCCCAGCAGTAATGACGACAAAAACTACAGCTAGAGCAACTGATAGGGCAGATGTGTAGCTCAACGAATCTATAAGAAATAACAAGATTTCAAATTAATATCATGCAGCTAATAATAGATAGCACATATGGTGAAGGGTAGTTATTTCATGATTTGCAAGCATGAATACATACCCAAACGCTTAAAGCTCACCAATGGAGCAAAGACAAGAAGAGTTGTAACAAGAAGAACAACGGCACGAGAATTCCACATATGAGTTCCAAACCAGCCCTCCAATATGCCACGATGATGAATACCGTCTGACGTTGTTCCGGATAATACATCACCTATCAAAGTTTAATAACCAGTGTTAGTCGCAGGTCATGCAAATATAACTGTTAAATTTAACTATTAAGATACAAGATGTTCCTTGAGAAGGATAAATTGATTTCTAACTGTCTTGCGTTTCTTACAAAATCATTCAAAATGGCGTATTATTTCTTTGGAGAGATAGCCAGGATTCCATTTGTCATTTGGTAGTAAACAACTTGAAAAGGTACTTATCAAGAGTGCATGGATGATTTACTAAAGAAACCAAATTTCAAGAATATTTTGGAAATGCATGTGGTTGTCTCAAACTTGCCATCTACTTCAGGAGGACAAACTGACTTCTAACTGTCGTGTGTTGTGTTTCTTACCATTATTCAAAGTGGTATATTACTTCTTTGGAGAGATAGCTAGGGTTCCGTTTGTCATTTTTGGTAGTAACCAACTTGAAAAAGTACCTATCAAGAGTTCATGGATGATTTACTAAATAAACCCAAGTCTAGCAACTAAGCCATGAACTTTAACACATGCTGTAACTAAATTTTCAATAAACTTTCGGAAAGGTATGTGGCTGTCTCCAAACATATGCCCCAAACTGTACTGGACTAAAGATGTTTTGGTGCAGCACTAGATTAATCATAATAAGTCCAGCTTAGTGAATTTAAGTTGCATCACGAAATGCTCGAAAATAAAATAGAGGGAACAGAGAGTACAAGTAATGAGCTTAGAATGAATACCAATGATAATCATGTACACGATCATCACACCAAGGTTGTTTATAACCACAGAGGCCTGCAGTGCAATCCTCCCCCATTGCCCGTACGCCTCACCCATCAGCCACCCATATGATGTGATCTTTCCTTGGTGGCTGCATCTGACAAGCATGTCGATGGATGCCTCTGTGAGCAATGCCACAAAGATGATCATCAGAAGGCCAGGGATCAGGCCCAGCATCTTGATGCTGGCTGGCAAGGCCATGATTCCAGCACCAACTATGGTGGTCGAGAGATTGAAAACCGCTCCGGAGAATGAAGCTCCATCGAACTCATGGAACCCCTCCTCCTCCCCCTTGACTGGAAGAAGTGGCGTGGTCTCATCTCGTATTTCCTTGTGCGCAGTTTGCTGGTTCACATCTGCTGATGTGTTCGCGACCCCCATTTTATATTCCGCTCTCCTGGAAGGAGAACATTTTCAGTCAACGATATAGTACATCAGATTATTTTATTTGACTAAAGAAATAGCTTCACGTTTCTCATGAATACTTATGATGAGATGCAGCTTGCTATGTATTTATAAATATTATCTTCAAATAAATGAAGCACGCCTCTATCTTCTATGGAACAAGTCAATTTTGATAACTAGAATTTCAAAGAAAAAAACAAATTCAAATTCTGCACATCAAAGTATCCTACAGCAGAAGCAATCACCAAAGGGTCTAGATAATGAATTCAAGGACCAGGATTCACTATAACTAATACTGCCACGTTTAATCTAATTGAACATCATGCAGATGATGCAAAATCACATGGAGAAATGAACTCCGAACCATAACATGTAAGCACAACACTCCGACAGATAAACACAGCCTAGGATTAAATGTTCCCCATAACCAAAGAAAGTCAGCCATTGCAAACTAGCACATACATCCAGAACCTGTCCTAAAAGCAACACATCATTCTTCCCACTGCAACTCGCTCCCAATGAACCCAGGATGCCAGTATCATCAGAGACCTACATCCATTTCTCCGTTCCAAGCAAGAATCATCCATGTCCCCGCACAAAAATACAGCAGGAATCATCCTGACCAAGAACTCACGGCAAAGGAAAGGGGAGAAAAAAGGCGTTACCTTTACAATACAGGGCTCCCTTGTGGATCTGAAAGCCAAAAGAGGGGCAGAGGAAACCAGAACCAGGGAAGAACTTGTGGCAGGGGGTGGGTCTCCAACCCGGCTCCAGCTCGCCGCGTTTTATAGCCAAGAGACGCGGAAATCAATCAATGGATCCATCCAAACCTGTCGCCGTCTCGCGCTACAGTTGCCCGCCTCGCCCCCATTGTGGATCGTCTCGACGCCGACGGGAGAAAAAAGAAAATCCCGTCCGGGACCGCGTCGCTGTCTCGTGCTGCTGGAATCTTGCGGGCGGGTGGGCGAGACGGCGAGGGAGGTGGTGTCAGCCGATTGGATTTGGAGGGAGTCTTCCTGGTCTGGTCGCGTTGCTTGCCGGCTTCGCTCGTGTTTGTTCGCCGGAGGGAATAGAGTGTGGAACACGCCGAAAGCGAGCCGCACGCGGACGGACGAACGGCGGCGTGACTGGAAGCTCGCATCTCCGGTGGGGCCCGGCCTGACAGTGGCAGCTTAACTGACTCCCTCTCAGAACCTTTGCTCACAGAAAATACGTGTTCACCAGAGAAACGCGTACGGCGGAGATCTCCTATACGCGCATCCGGCCATAAAGCGCAATCCAGACCCACGCAAAAGGCACTACGTATTATGAGAACGAAGACGTATTCAATGATCGACTGACGCCTGACGCCTAACGGCGTGAGGAGGAGCGGGCGAGTCGAGCCAGTTGCCCAGCAACTCTAGACGGAGACGCCACGCCTCACACGACGCGACCCGTCGCGCGAGCCGCACCACCAACCACCCCTCCCGTTCCCCTCCTCTTCCGCCGCGACCCCGATGGCGGGGTTCGCCGCCGACGAGTTCTTCCTCGACATCGACGAGGACGGGCCGGCGGCGCTCGGCGAGGCCTCCTACCTCTCCTTCTCCGAGACCTTCGAGTTCGAGGAGGAGCACCACTTCACCCACTCCGACATCGCCCCCGACTTCGACATCGAAACCCTAACCCCCAGCCCCTGCCCCGGCTCCCCCTTCTCCTTCGAGTCCGACCGCGACATCGCCGGCCTCTCCCCGTGTCCTTTCCGTATGCAGAGCCTCTCTCCGTCCCGCTCCCCGCCCTTCTGGGACTGCCTCGAAGAAGAACTCGCCGAGGATCTCGCGAGCGGCCTGGAGTGGGAGGAGATCCTCGGCTCCGCCAACAGCGGCGACGCTTCCGTCCCTGGGATTGGCGGCAGGAACGGGACGGGAGGAGGACAAGGAGGAGAGAGCGACGCCGACGTGTTCGGCTTCGTCAGCGAGCGCGACATTCTGGGCGTGATGGAGGACATCGACAGCGGGGCAGAGTCCATCCTCTCCATCTTCTCCGACGAGCCGTCATTCAATTTTGGCGACGAGGGCCAGGAGCTGGATGACATATTCCGGAGTGTGGGCTGGGAGGAGGTGCAGCTGGACGAGGACGACGACGAGTTCGAGGTGCTACCAGGGCACATGGTGGATGCGGCAGTGGGGGGCGCGCCGCCTGCTGCGCGGGAAGCAGTGGAGCAGCTCCAGGTGGTGGCGATCAGTGGGAAGGATGCTGCACAGGGTTGCGCTGTGTGCAAGGACGGGATCGTGCAGGGGGAGCTCGCGATGCGGCTGCCGTGCGAGCACTTCTACCATGGGGCATGCATTCGACCATGGCTTGCCATCCGTAACTCGTGCCCGGTGTGCCGATACGAGCTGCCTACTGATGACCCGATTATGAGAAGTGGCGGGAGAGGCGCTGTTCTGCTGCTGGCTCGGCAGCACAGTTGGGTTCACCTATGCACATGTGATCTTGGGTTGCTCGGTGATGACATGTCTTGGTTGCAATTCCATGGAAGTTAAGTGAGAAACCTCACTCTATAACTGCCTAGTTAGGATTCTTGGTGGTCACTAGAGTCATACTTCTTTGGTTTTCAAGTGTTATGTTCTTCATTGGGAATGGGATGATAAGAACAATTGTTAGAGCTTTTGTATATATGTCCTGCTGGTTTGATAATACTGAAAACCACTTTACTCATTCAATGCTTGTTTTATTTGTATTGTTTGCAACAGATTAATCTTTTTTTTTTGGTACTGGACTGCTGCTTTGCTTAGAAACATCTTTACAGTTGTTACTCTTCTGTACTAGAAGTCTCAATAGTCTGCTTTAATTAAACCTTATTATTGTTACTCTTATGTACTGGATGCTATTTCTATGTGGCGAGGCTACTTATGTGAGCTTCTCTGCTGCACAACTACTGTAGGTTCTTATTAGCACACGATACCAGTTGCTGCTATGCAGTAATCATTGCGGTGTAAAGTTAACATGGCCCTTCAAAGATTTAAGAAATGGTTATTAATTCTTACATGTACAGCACCAAATAAACCATCAAATGTACATTACATCTCGGAGGGATAAACATTTTTTTTTAGAACATGGGTTGAAGCTGAACGTAATTGCTTACTGAGAATATGAAAACGAAATGGCATGTGATTTATGTGAGGAAAGGCATCTTTTTGGTTGTTCGCTATTCATTGATGCCAACAAATGCTTGCTGTTTATTTTATTATCTCATACTATCTTCTTAAGAGCTAGTGTGGGATGTTCATGGTGTGTTCCCACTCAATCACAATGAGACATAAGATTTCCTTGCAAATTTGCAATATACTCCCTCCGTTCCTAAATGTAAGATGTTTTAGCCTTTTTCCACATTCACACATGTCTACATGTATCTAGACAACTTTTAGTGTATATGTTCACTCATATTAGTATGTATCTAGACAACATGAACAATAGCTACAACATCTTTTATTTAGTTACTTATTACATGTTCAATACCAAATAAGCCATCAAATGTACGTTACATCTGGGAGGGATGAACACACTCCCTCCGTCTCATATTAATTGTCTCAAAGTTGGACAGAAATAGATGTGTCTAACACTAAAATATGCCTAGATACATCCAATTTTGTCCAACTTTGAGATAATTAATATGAGACGGAGGGAGTATTTTTTAGAACATGGTTTGAAGCTGACTGTAATTGCTTACTGAGAATATGAAAACGAAATGGCATGTGATTTATGCGAGGAAAAGCATCTTTTTGGTTGTTCGCTATACATTGACACCAACAAATGCTTGTTGTTTATTTTATTTGCTCATACTATCTTCTTAAGAGCCAGTGTGGGATGTTCATGGTGTGTTCCCTCTCAGTCACAATGAGACATAAGATTTCCTTGCAAATTTGCAATATAGATGGCACTCAAGACATGGCAATTGATTCTTAGTTACTTGTACATGTCCATTACCAAATAAGCCATCAAATGTATCTTACGTCTGGGAGGCGAAGTACAGCTAGATCCACCCGCAGGAAACATGTACAACACAGCATTTTATTGAGTAGAGGATGAAGCTTACTGTAGTTGCCTACTGAAATATTAAATCGAAACAGCATAGCATTTATGTAAAGAAGAATCATCTTATTGGTCGTTGCTTATTCATTTCGACCCCTAAAAAGCTTGTGTGTTCATTTATGTGCCCATGCTATCTTTTTAAGAGCTAGCGTGTGATCTTCAGGCTAGTGTTCCCTCTTAGTGGAAAACTGGAAGGAATAATTGACTAGACAAATCACAATGAAACATCCGAATTTTATTTCGAGAAATGGAATGTAAGGTGGTACTCAGTGCTTTCCATGGTTTTAACTGACTATCTGATTATTTCAATGTACTGCTGCACTTGCCCTTGTTCATAAAAGCTCTCGTGAAGGTTAAATCTGAACCTCTTTATGTTGCGCCTGACGATATTGCACATAATTTGCTTGTGATTAGCAATTTTGGCACTGAGTGGGGTAAATGAGTCTAGTGAATGCGGAAGAATGTTCCAACGCGATCAGATCTGTTTTCCTGGGATCTAGTGTGTGATATTCATGGTGTGTTGCTGTGTTCCCTCTCAGTGTAAAACTGAGGGGAGAATCGACCTGACCAATCGCAATGGAATATCGGAATATATTTGCAAGATTTGGAATCGAGATGGTACTCAATTCTTTCCGTGGTTTTTAACTGCTTATCTGATTGTTTTGATGTACTGCTGCACTTGGCCCTGTTCCTAATTTCTTCTGGAGGTATATCTCGTGTTGACACCTGTGTTCTGTGATCTCCGTAGAGGTGGGTAGCGAGTCTGTGCTGAGTGTGGATGAATGTTCCATCGCTCGGGTCCAGCTCAGATCAGATATGTATTGCCCTGCTGTGTAGGAGTACCGGTTTTCCTTGCCTTTGTTCAGCTGTCAGGAATGCAACTTGTCCTGCCATTTGTCAATTTGTGTCAACGGCCGTAGCAGCAGGCAAGATCTTTTGTACTCTCTCGGTTTCAAAATAAGTGTCGTTGAAAAGGGTTATTTTGGGGCGGAGGGAGTATTATCAGCTGTGCTACACTGGAGGGTTATTT
This sequence comes from Alopecurus myosuroides, assembly GCA_028641055.1. NCBI lineage: Eukaryota > Viridiplantae > Streptophyta > Magnoliopsida > Poales > Poaceae > Alopecurus > Alopecurus myosuroides. The sequence continues at coordinate 2,961,019 of CM054062.1, forward strand.
TGGGGCCCCATCGTTGGTTAGTGCTGCTGCCCTCTGAAGGTTGACAGTTGGCTCGCAGCCATTTGCATAACCTTGACAACAGAAGAGGTGACGCGCAGCATGTATATTCTGAACACAAAGTTACTGTGCCTGTTGACTTGAACTTACTGCTCCTGACGCAGCAAGTAGCTGCTCTGGTAAGTTGGCTACCCATCTCCGGCGCTGGTGCTCGACGTCGTAGGCAGTGACACGGCGCAAGCAGGTGAGCTGACGCCTCTCACCGGACCTGTGCCGGCCATCGATCATTCCACAGTAAGCACGACACATGAAAGATCTTACAGACGACCCCAAGAGCTCGATTACACCATATAGGTATACCCGGCAAATATATATACACAGACGCGTCCCATAATTTCTTCGCCATCGTCCTAGCAGCTACTAGCATGTAAATCGACCGAAATCGGCTATAACCGGGCACTTGCTCACGGATCATATAGATATCCTAGGGTGTCCTCGCAGTCGCAGCAGCAGCAGCAGCTTCGTCGTCGCTTCCCGCTTCATCGTCGCTCTCCTCAGCGAGCTGCTCCCGCAGGCGGCGCGTCTCGTCCCGGAGCCGCGCGTTCTCCCGGCCCGCCTGCGCGCACCTGGCCTCGGCGCGGTTCAGCTCGACGACCAGCCGCTGGTTGGCCGCGCGGAGCTCCGCGACGCACGCCGACAGCTCGTCCAGCTGCCTCCGCCGCCGCACCCGCGACCGCCTCGCCGACTCCCGGTTCGACGCCAGCCGCCGCGCCTTCCGCGTCTCGCTCACCTCGGCGCCACCGCCAGGCGACGTCGAAGAGCTGCTGCCGGGCGGCCGGTAACCGCCGTCGCCGCCACCAGCCGCACCAACACTGCCCAGCAGCAACCCGTGGAAGAGGTCGACGTCCCGCGAGCTAGCAGACACGTGGTGGTGCAGCTGCTGTTGCGGCGGCGGCGGCGAGAAGCAGTAGCTCCCGAGACCCGCCATGCCAGCCGAGTGGTACGCCAGGCCGGCGATGTCTTGCTGCATGATCGATCTGCCACTGCTGGAAACTGCTCCTAGCTCGCAATGCGGGGTAGGAGAGACGATTGCTCTCACTCTCAGTTGATATAAGCGGTATATAAAAGGCCGAGCTGATTAAAGCTCCAGCCACTGGCGCCGGTGATGCGGTCAGCAAAACTGCTCGATCGCCTTTTGCGGCCATTGCGTCTGCGTCCCAGATTACTCTACCGACCCCGTTGATTTTTTCCCCGTTGCGGTAACTTGTTAGCGTGGATCGTCAAGATAGGTCCTATCCTTCTTCTTTCAGAGGGCGAGGTGAGGTGAGGGGAGTTAATCCTGCCGATCGATCCCGCAAGTCGCGGCCCGCCCTTCCTCTTTTACCGGAGAACTTTGCAAAAGATGCATTCATGAGTTTCGCTTTTTTTTTTTTTGAGAAACAAAGTACAAACGCAAGCGTTCATGAGTTTCGTCAAGTAACACCATGAATATATGGAGAAAGAAGAAACCATTCACGTGGTTGAAAGCAATAGAGCGTTGGATTCCAAATGTCCTGTCTTGTTTTATGCTCTCCACATCAGTCCTGTTTTGAACGCGGATTTCTCTTCTCTCTTTCTCTCTCGCGAGAACTGAACTATTTTTGAATTACTATCCTTGGTTCACGGAGTACTACAGCAGAACCTTTTGTTGTTGTCGTGGCAACTGGCAAAGAGATAAGCGATGGCATTGGCTTTCAGGCGCTTTGCTTTGTACAGGATATGGCATTATAAGGACACTGTAATAGTGACGCCGCAGAGTAGTATAAACTGGGCCAGATGTCAGTACACACCATCCGTCTGGACCCCCACTTCCACTTGGGTGCATGTCGCAACCCGGTGAGGTTTGTGGCACTGTTTGGTCAATCCCTCCTCACGTGGACGTACACCTTTTTCGTCCTCTTCATATGATGTCTTTCGGTAATACGGTTAGATACGGTAAGTACACAAGTTTCTATTCTTGTTTTGTTTCTTGAACAGAGTAAGTACACATCTTCAGGTGCGCAAAATCACACAACACCTATGGCAGGATGGAGTTGACGAGATTCCAAATTGACGGAAATTACTACACGTGTCTCGCTGTCAGCGGGAGCCTCGCCTCCCGGTAGTCGGGGCGGCGACCCTAGGCGGGCGGGGGCGCTGCACGCACTCCATGTCACGACGATGCGAGGCGGTGTCATGGAGGCTCGGGGAGATGCGCTACATGCTCTGTCTTGCGGTGCTCGGGAGATGGAGGAAAGGCTTGGCGGCATTGCACTCTTGTGTTTTTCTTAAAAAAAAAATTCACTCTTGTTGTTGGCGACGGAGTACCAGGAAGTAAATTCATGTTTGATGAGTTCCGGGTGAAAACCCTGCACCGACCTCGGTCGATGTCGGCATTCTCGGAAGATGTTGCCCTCCTGAGAGGCATCATTTGTGGAGCCCCTTCACCACCCACGATGCTTGCGACATGTGACGCTGCCTTGCAACTTCGCCAGCCGTTAGGCAGGTGTGTGGCCCTAGTGCCAGTGTGGAAGTCGGAGTGGGATCGCCTAAGGTGTGTTGATGTGTAGGGTGCCGACTTTGGTCGCTTGGGTTTGGTTCCCTGCCTTGGGGACGTCATGTGGTGTTTCGACCAGTTTTGCTTATAAACTAGCCGCTTTTCTTCTTCACCATCAATGAAATTGAAAATCTTTTACTTTGTTTCAAACCAAATGGATATGAACGTTGCTACACGTACGACAAAATCTGTACGATTTAGGTACAACGCTTCAAGCGAGTCATTCATCACGTCAGGTGCATGCAGCACCATCATCAGATCACTTGTCGTACAGAAATAAGATAGCCATTATCGTACGTGTAGTAGTTTCGAATGGATATTCCTTCTTAAAGATACACACATGCGGTAAAACATGTGTTTTAAACTCTGGTATCCTAGAGGTAGAACCATCCTGTTAACCATCCAACGTTGGTTATTTTCCAATTTTTCTATCATCCGAAACATACTCGCATGATCTCTCTAGTATGGTACTCCCTCCATATCGAAATGTAAAATGTTTTACCATTTCCTAGACAAAATGTACCTAGACATGTTTTAGTGCAAAATTCATATGAATCTATATGCTAAAACATGTCTAGATACGTTTTGTTTAGAAAAATGCTAAACCATCTTAGATTTTGATACGGAGATAGTACTAATTAATTAAGTCGGTTTTCTCATACTGTCAAATAATTGAACATGGCTGTGCCATGCTAATAGTTATTGCTAATTAAAACGATTTTCAAGATAGTACATATCACGTTTGCATATATCATATTGGCATTTGGTTTTAGGTCCCCTAGCTAGGATTACTTCCCTTATGCTTATCAGAAGCTTTAATTTGCTTACCTACTGATGCCATTAGCGACGATATTTAATATTTCTAGTTTGGTGTGTCATATTATAGGAGCTAAGATAATTGGGCATGCCTAAAGCAGAAACTCATGGAGGAACAAAAAGTTTAGAGTAGTCAGGATATGTCTAAAGCAGAGTTTGCTAATCAGACGGCAATAATTGTTCGTGCCGACTCTTGTTGACCATCAAATTTTGGAGTACCAAACTTTCTTCCTCCTAATTAATCTACTCAAGAGAAAGGTAATACGATATGGCATGGGCTTAAGCAACTCTTTGCTTTCGCTTGCCATAAGTAACAAATGCCTCTTAACTGTTGTGCTTTCAAGCAAATGCAACGCATGCTTTACGAGACATTTAGCTCTGCATGCAGGTAACTTTTTTTTTTACTGTAACTACGGCAGGCCGAGGCTAGCCTGAACTTTATATATAAACAATCAAAGGTTTTACAGAAATACAAGAGGGGGAACCGAAGTAAGAGAAAAGACGACATGAATCACGGTGGTTCAAACAAATTACACCAAGACAGAAGAAGATCCTTAGTATGAATGTTGCGGCAGCGGTGCATCCAAAGCCGGACATCCTCCACGCAACTCCTGGCAGTTGCCTCGGGAGGGATACAGGTCATTTTCGTGGTTATGAGAATGTGCAATTTCTGTGTAGAGTAAATGAGAGACACACAAGCCTGCACTTCCCAATGAGAGAAACCTGATTTCAAATGTTTCTATTTAGGTTTCTTGGTCGGTTTAGTAAGAGATCAAAACTGCAGCATTTTGCATTTTGCGTGAGGAGATATGGGATTTTCTCTCACCTTTTCTCCATTTTATCTGATGATGTTATGACGTCGGTGATCTGAAAATACATACTAATTAAACCAAGTGACACTCAGTCAGGCTAATATTTTTCTCCTGTCTAGTTGAGCAGCTTTACCGTTATAAAAATGGAGGAGATATGGTCGCAATTTGCGTGTATACTACCTTTTATCATCCACAACTGTTAGTGGCCTTAACTTTCAGTCCACCCATGGTTCCTCGTTACGTTGGCAAGATCAGCACACCAATTTGGGAAACGTCATTTTGATAAAGCAAAGCAATGGAAAGATTAACAATGGTTTACCTCCTCAAGATTACTAATTAAGGAAATTTAAAAGTGTAATGACCTATCGAGGATTGTGATAGGCGATCCGGTTATAGCATAACATGATAAGTATGGTGATTAAAGCAACACATCAGATCATTTGCAAATGAAAAGTCATATCTTTCATATACGAAGAAGGAAAAAAGACATCACATATGCTGTAGTAGCAGTTTATATCTATCTAGTAGTATTATACAATTAAAATAGAAGACACGGAGCGGTTGAGATTAATCGATCTAAATTTAGGAGATATAAATGGTTTGGATCTGTTTATGACACCCACTTTGCCTCTTAAGATTAAATATTGAGAGACACTAGTCAGGGTATGCGTGTGGCGCGCTTGTTGTAATAAGTTTTGAGCCGTAGTTTCCATATTATATTGCTTTCGTTTAGGTCATAAGCCGATTGTTTGCCGTTAACCTCGGTGACGTTGCAAAATATTTAGTGAGTACATATCACGGGAATATTCGAGCTTTGCATGGGGTTACGATGTATGCAAGGAAAGTGGCATGCATGTGCGTGTTTGGCAGTTGTGTTTATTGTGGTGACTTTGTGTTATAAGGAAGAATGTTTCACCGCATAACTATTGTCGTCGGCAATGCCGGGTTTTGATGTAGTGCTTAACAAACATCTTTAATGAAAACTGACACTACCAAGTTATTACTAGAATCAGTCAACGGAAACCGATAAATCATAAAGACAACATAACACTACCTAGTTATTTGAAATTAAGTATTGGACAACAAGAGAAAAAAGACACATTCATATGGAACAGTTAGGCAATAAAATTAATCCATATATTGATATGTGTTCTTTTGTTTGTAGGGACTGTTCTAGTAACAGCAAACATGAAGTACATATAGATTTCTTCCCCGAGGAGGCGGCAGAATATTTCCCCCTGCCGGAGAGCTTTTCTCTCTCTGTTGTTTTCTGCCCCGGCAGATTTCTTCCTGTCGGAGAGCTTTTCTCTCTCTGTTGTTTTCTGCCCTGAGGAGGCGGCAGAATATTTCCTCGATGGTTCTCTGAGTCTTAAGGTTCCCGGGGGGTCAAGTACGCGAAAGGAGGCGGCTAGAGTTGGGCCACGGTGGCCACACCACCCCTAGGCGCGGCCAAGGGGGGCGCCCAGGCATGGTGTGTGCCCCTGGTGGCCCCCCTCCGGGTCCCCTCGTGGCGAGCTCCCTCTTCTGGACTTGTAATACACCCTTGATGCCCCCCTTCTTCTTCTGATCTTCTGAAATAGGGTATCTTGACGGTGTTTTTTCCATCAGATTTATGGTCCCGGTGTTTATTCTCCAATAATTATGAAACATGCAAAATAAGATAAAATAACATAAGTAATGCATCATAATATGAAATATATCGATGAATAACAGAAACTTACAATATAAAATAGTGATGCAAAATGGACGTATCAACCATCACTTTGCGAGATAAAATTGGGATCTAAAGAAGTCCAATCTTTTACATACCCCTTTAAGTATTTCCAAGAAGGACAACATAAACATCGGGAAGCTTGTAAGGACTGAATGTATTAAGATGAGGCAGTCCCCATACGATAATAAATTTCCCACCCAACTAGCAATGTTTTCTCAAATCAATCCTCCACGGGCTTCCATTCTCCATCTTTAAGCAATCTGAAATGAATTGGAATTTCTAAATATCTAAAAGTAAGAGAACCATCTTTGGAGCAGGAAATATGCATGTATTGATCCTCAAGGTCTTTGGCCTGACAAATAAAAAATGCACTCTTATTAAAATTAATTTTAAGACCAGAAAGTTACTTGAAGATGCAAAGAATGAGCTTCATATCTAGAGCCTTCTCAAGGTTGTGCTTCATGAAAATAATAGTATCGTGAGCGTAATGCAAGACAAAGACCCCACCATCAACTAGATGAGGTATGAGCCCTTCAACTTGACCATGCTCTTTTGCTATGGCAATAAGGATGGCAACAAAGTTTGCAAAGATATTAAATAAGATTGGAGAAAGAGGATCACCTTGCCTCGGTCCTTTCTGAGTTTGGAAATAATGGCCTATGTCATCATTTACCTTAACTCCTACACAATATGTAAGAGCTAAGAACGAAATGATCAATCCACTGAATCTATTTAGAATCAAAACATTTCATATGAAGGACTTTTTTTAGAAACGTCCATTTTAACTTATCATAAGCCTTTTCAAAATCAATTTTGAAGAGCACATCATTCGTGTTCTTCCTATTAGGTTCATGCATTGTCTCATTCAACCCGACAACCCCTCGAGGATGGGCGCCACAACATGAAAGAAGTTTGTGTAGGTTTAATTACCGTAGGTGCATTTTTATAAATCCGCAAAGTAGCTATATTGGTGAATATTTTAAAACTGACATTGAGCAAAAAAAAATTGGATGGTCTTGCTGAATTGGCGTGGCATCTTCTTTTTTAGGAAGAAGAATAGTTGTACCAAAGTTCGAACAAAAAAGTGATAAATCACCTTATCGAAAATCGAATACCACGGCCATGAAGTCCTTCTTAATGAAGTCCCAAACTTTTGGTAGAATTCAGCAAGGAACCTATCTGGTCCCGGTGCCTAATTATTTTCCATTTTCTTAATAGCATCATACACCTCCTCTTTTGTAAAGTTGGCGCTAAGAATATTATTTTCATCAATCCGAGATTCTACAAGAGATAAGTTGTTTTTGGCCAGTGCCCTAAAAAATTCCTTATAAAATTTTGATATGCATTTGTAAATGTAAAATCTTATTTTGTCTATGTTTGCCATTTGCAATTAGGTGAAAATATTTTGTATTATCCTCCCTTCTGAATAAATTGAACCTTCACACCTTGGGCTCACTTGGACTCCTCTGTATGATGAAGCGTTCTTACTTTATCTTGGGCATCTCTCATTGCCTTCCTCTTAGACTCTATAAGAAAATTTGACTCTGCTTTTTGATAAAAAAAGATCGATTACGGCCAGAAGGTGGTCTTCCATCCCCTCATGAATTGGCACACATGACGTAAATCATTTTGCCATACCTCGAGAGAGAGTTTCCCACTAAAATTGCAGCCCATCCTTTGGCCAACATTTCATAGAAACCTTCTTGTGAGAACGAAGAAAGTTCAAAAGAAAATGTTGGTTTATTTCCGAGGAACTTGTTCACCGTAATCTAGCAACAAAGGTGTGTGATCAGTGCCAGCCCTAGTAAGTGTGTGAAATGTTGCAAGTGGAAACTTCTTTTCCCAGTCCATGCTTATGAAAATTCTCTCCATCTTCTCATACGTTGGAACAGGTCTACGATTACTCTAGGTATATTTTCTACCATAAAGTTTTAACTCATTTAAGTCTACACTTTCAATTATTTCATTAAACATAAAAGGCCATCGCGGATTGAAACTTCTATTATTCTTTTCGCCCCGACGATAGATTATATTAAAACCACCCCCACATAAGAGTGGGAGAGAATCAAATTCGCACATCCGAACCAGCTCTGCTAAGAAATCCAGTTCCTTAGCATCTTGAGATGCCCCATATGCTGCAACTAGATACCACTCAAATCCAAACACTTTAGACAAAACATGAAACTTAACATAAAAGTCTCCTTCTGTGATTTTCTTAATATTAAAATTAGGAGAATTATAGCCAGCACTAGGATGCCTCTGAAACGTCCTTGTGGCGGTAGGCAAAACCAGAAAAACTCAAAACCCTATAAAGCTTTAAAAGAAATGAAATAGGAAAGGATGATCTACCGGTTTCCAAAATAGCAAAGAAATCTAACTTATGCTCTCTTTATTAATCGTCAAATGCTTTCCGGGTCCACAAACCCGTCACTATTTCAAAAGCTGCCTCTCATTAAAAATTCATTTTTGTTTTTGTTTAACCTTACACTTCTTCTAACTACCTTATTCTCCTTTCCTTTTGTAGAATTTTGTTTTTCCGTTTAGATTGATGAACATGCGGGGGGTGGGGGTCCATATGATCCATGGAGCCATATTTCTCCTCCTCGTCAAGATCTTCACTTAAAAATGTTGCCTTGTGCAACATTGAGTTGCATAAAGCCTCTTTATTCTCGACGTATTGATTATCAAATTTCTTAATGATAGTTAAAGTACGATGGAATTCGGTCTATTTGAGCAACCAAACAGAACAAGAGACCTAATGGTGATTCCCCTAGCGAAATCCCTAACTTAGCGGCCCTAGCAACGACAACATCGTTTGGAATAGAAGAAATCGAATACTTGTCAGTTAGGGTTTTACCTAAACCCAAGTCCTCATCACTAGCAAGAGCCAGCTGCTGCGCCCACTCCAACGCCGAGTCATCTGCATTTGGCTGCGCCCTCACATGATCGCTTGATCATAAACCTAGAGCAGCAGCCTCCAGGATGCCCCAAAAAGCAATGACCGCGTTCGTGGAGTACCGACCACCGAGGGACACGCATGTTCCTTGTGTTGAGCGATCCACCGGAGAAGGGCTGACGCAGGACACGACGGTGGGTTGTTCACACCGATACCCCCCACCGGAGTACGCAGCGAAAGCGCACCCGCCGCTGGGGATGCCGCGGCACCTGGGGAGAGCGAGTAGGAGCACCGCCCTCTGTGTTCATGGAGAACATCCTCGGCCCGCTACACAGCGCATGGCCACATTTCCTTACTAAGACACATTTTTACAAATTTGGAATTAAAGTTTTGAACAGCTCATTAATGTACTCATTTAATAACCTCCAAAGTTTATACGGTCAGTTACATATACTCACCGCTTTCCCAAGGACCCCTATTTTCCTCACCATTCTTTCTATAAATGCCTGGTTCGCCTTCTTCCCGTTACCAAGGACCCCAACTATTTACCCAGGCCTATGTCTCTTTGTCAAACCACTCCTACAATGGCTGGTACATGTGATAGACCGACCAAAAGGGGTTTACCTTCTCCAGGTGACGATGCAAGTCGTAGATTGGTGACAAGTGCAGATACCGACGAGAACCAGGAAAAGGAGGAGTTGTCACCGGCCAAGAAGATGAGACATGTGAGTATATACTATTGTCCAATCTTGTCAAACATGATTTCCTGGTTTAATCTTTTTTTTTTTTGCGGTTTAATCTCTACCCCATTTGTAGCCATTGTATAGTCTGCATATTGTTGTTTGTGCGAGTGATTGAATGGACACGTTGTCTTTTTTTGTCGTTGAACTCACTTGGATATGCAATCTAAGTTCCTCGATAGACTGTGAATTGCTTATGTATTGTAGCATCGATAGCAGATACAGTATGTAGCTAGCAATTAGGTCGATTTCATCATGTGTTTTCATATAGATCTAGTCTGATGAAAGCACGAGTTCTTAGTTTCTGGGCCTTTCACCTTGTGCCCTCTCCCTCTTGTCATTGTCTTCTCAAGATCTACACGAACAAGGCACGACATGACACGGATCTGGTGCCAAGGAATCTCTGCGGGCTTAACTGGATCTGTTTCACAGTATAGGAAGAAAAATAGCCTAATTAACTCGGTTCTCGTGGTCATATGTGGAAAAAAAATCTATTGAGAAACATAAAGTACGTACACCAGTTAATTTTTTTAGCGACTATATATCATTTAAACTTGAAAACTGTAAGTATCGATCTGCATATATATACATGTTCGTTTTTCACTAATCTAGTGGGGGAAGTGTGTGGTTTCGTGCCCACGGCCCCCTCATTTGACATGTTCATTTTTCACTAATCATGAATAGTGAGCTTTATCGTGTTCTATTTTCCGATTAATGCAAATTAATATATAATCAAGCGAAAACTAAACCACAAAAGGGGGCTCGCTGCCTAGGTCCGCTCTATCATTAACTTTGGAACCCCATTCGTTGGGAACCATAAATTGGAGCACATTAATTGTCTCGCCGTCATCGATTGATGTCATGTAATCCAAGTTATATATATTCGTTTTTCACTAATTTAGTGGGGGAAAGTGTGAGGTTTCGTGCCCACGGCTCCCTCATTTGACATGTTCATTTTTCACTAATCATGAATAGGGAGCTCTGCCGTGTTCCATTTTTCGGTTAAGGCAAATTAATATATGATCAAGCGAAAACTAAAACACAAAAGGGGGCTCGCTGCCTAGGTCCGCTCTATCATTCTCTAGTACTAGCACTAACTTTGGAACCCCATTCGTTGGGAACCATAAATTGGAGCACATTAATTGTCTCGCCGTCATCGATTTATGTCTATGTAATCCAAGTTATACATGTTCGCTTTTCACTAATCTAGTGGGGGAAATATGCGGTTTCATGCCCATGGCCCCCTCATTTGACATGTTCATTTTTCACTAATCATGAATTGGGAGCTCTGCCGCGTTCCATTTTACGGTTAATACGAATTAATATATAATCAAGCGAAAACTAAAATACAAAAGGGGGCTCGCTGCCTAGGTCCGCTCTATCATTCACTAGTACTAGCACTAACTTTGGAACCCCATTCGCTAGGAACCATAAATCGGAGCACATTAATTGTCTCGCCGTCATCGATTTATGTCTATGTAATCCAAGTTATACATGTTTGTTTTTCACTAATCTAGTGGGTGAAAGTGTGTGGTTTCGTGCCCACGCCTCCCTTATTTGACATGTTCATTTTTCACTAATCATGAACAGGGAACTCTGCCGTGTTCCATTTTTCGGTTAATGCAAATTAATATATAATCAAGCGAAAACTAAAACACAAAAGGAGGCTCGCTGCCTAGGTCCGCTCTATCATTCGCTAGTACTAGCACTAACTTTGGAACCCCATTTGTTAGGAACCATAATTGGAGCACATTAATTGTCTCGCTGTCATTCATTTATGTCTATATAATCCAAGTTATAAATGTTCGTTTTTCACTAATCTAGTGGGGGAAAGTGTGTTGTTTCGTGCCCACTGCCCCCTCATTTGACATGTTCATTTTTCACTAATCATGAATAGGGAGCTCTGCCGTGTTCCATTTTCCGGTTGATGCAAATTAATATATAATCAAGCGAAAACTAAAACACAAAAGGGGGCTCGCTGCCTAGGTCCGCTCTATCATTCGCAAGTACTAGCACTAACTTTGGAACCCCATTCGCTAGGAACCATAAATTGGATCACATTAATTGTCTCGCCGCCATCGATTTATGTCTATGTAATCCAAGTTATACAAGTATCGGTTTTCACTAATCTGGGGGAAAGTGTGTGGTTTCGTGCCCACGGCTCCCTCATTTGACATGTTCATTTTTCACTAATCATGAATAGGGAGCTCTGCCGTGTTCCATTTTTCGGTTAATGCAAATTAATATATGATCAAGCGAAAACTAAAACACAAAAGGGGGCTCGCTGCCTAGGTCTGCTCTATCATTCTCTAGTACTAGCACTAACTTTGGAACCCCATTCGTTGGGAACCATAAATTGGAGCACATTAATTGTCTCGCCGTCATCGATTTATGTCTATGTAATCCAAGTTATACATGTTCGCTTTTCACTAATCTAGTGGGGGAAATATGCGGTTTCATGCCCATGGCCCCCTCATTTGACATGTTCATTTTTCACTAATCATGAATTGGGAGCTCTGCCGCGTTCCATTTTTCGGTTAATGCAAATTAATATATAATCAAGCGAAAACTAAAATACAAAAGGGGGCTCGCTGCCTAGGTCCGCTCTATCATTCGCTAGTACTAGCACTAACTTTGGAACCCCATTCGCTAGGAACCATAAATCGGAGCACATTAATTGTCTCGCCGTCATCGATTTATGTCTATGTAATCCAAGTTATACATGTTTGTTTTTCACTAATCTAGTGGGGGAAAGTGTGTGGTTTCGTGCCCACGCCTCCCTCATTTGACATGTTCATTTTTCACTAATCATGAACAGGGAGCTCTGCCGTGTTCCATTTTTCGGTTAATGCAAATTAATATATAATCAAGCGAAAACTAAATCACAAAAGGGGGCTCGCTGCCTAGGTCCGCTCTATCATTCGCTAGTACTAGCACTAACTTTGGAACCCCATTTGCTAGGAACCATAATTGGAGCACATTAATTGTCTCGCTGTCATTCATTTATGTCTATATAATCCAAGTTATAAATGTTCGTTTTTCACTAATCTAGTGGGGGGAAAGTGTGTTGTTTCGTGCCCACTGCCCCCTCATTTGACATGTTCATTTTTCACTAATCATGAATAGGGAGCTCTGCCGTGTTCCATTTTCCGGTTGATGCAAATTAATATATAATCAAGCGAAAACTAAAACACAAAAGGGGGCTCGCTGCCTAGGTCCGCTCTATCATTCGCAAGTACTAGCACTAACTTTGGAACCCCATTCGCTAGGAACCATAAATTGGATCACATTAATTGTCTCGCCGCCATCGATTTATGTCTATGTAATCCAAGTTATACAAGTATCGGTTTTCCCTAATCTGGGGGAAAGTGTGTGGTTTCGTGCCCACGGCCCCCTTATTTGACATGTTCATTTTTCACTAATCATGAATAGGGAGCTCTCCCGTGTTCCATTTTCCGGTTCATGCAAATTAATATATAATCAAGCGAAAACTAAAACACAAAAGGGGGCTCACTGCCTAGGTCCGCTCTATCATTCTCTAGTACTAGCACTAACTTTGGAACCCCATTCGTTGGGAACCATAAATTGGAGCACATTAATTGTCTCGCCGTCATCGATTTATGTCTATGTAATCCAAGTTATACATGTTCGCTTTTCACTAATCTAGTGGGGGAAATATGCGGTTTCATGCCCATGGCCCCCTCATTTGACATGTTCATTTTTCACTAATCATGAATTGAGAGCTCTGCCGCGTTCCATTTTTCGGTTAATGCAAATTAATATATAATCAAGCGAAAACTAAAATACAAAAGGGGGCTCGCTGCCTAGCTCCGCTCTATCATTCGCTAGTACTAGAACTAACTTTGGAACCCCATTCGCTAGGAACCATAAATCGGAGCACATTAATTGTCTCGCCGTCATCGATTTATGTCTATGTAATCCAAGTTATACATGTTTGTTTTTCACTAATCTAGTGGGGGAAAGTGTGTGGTTTCGTGCCCACGCCTCCCTCATTTGACATGTTCATTTTTCACTAATCATGAACAGGGAGCTCTGCCGTGTTCCATTTTTCGGTTAATGCAAATTAATATATAATCAAGCGAAAACTAAATCACAAAAGGGGGCTCGCTGCCTAGGTCCGCTCTATCATTCGCTAGTACTAGCACTAACTTTGGAACCCCATTTGCTAGGAACCATAATTGGAGCACATTAATTGTCTCGCTGTCATTCATTTATGTCTATATAATCCAAGTTATAAATGTTCGTTTTTCACTAATCTAGTGGGGGAAAGTGTGTTGTTTCGTGCCCACTGCCCCCTCATTTGACATGTTCATTTTTCACTAATCATGAATAGGGAGCTCTGCCGTGTTCCATTTTCCGGTTGATGCAAATTAATATATAATCAAGCGAAAACTAAAACACAAAAGGGGGCTCGCTGCCTAGGTCCGCTCTATCATTCGCAAGTACTAGCACTAACTTTGGAACCCCATTCGCTAGGAACCATAAATTGGATCACATTAATTGTCTCGCCGCCATCGATTTATGTCTATGTAATCCAAGTTATACAAGTATCGGTTTTCCCTAATCTGGGGGAAAGTGTGTGGTTTCGTGCCCACGGCCCCCTTATTTGACATGTTCATTTTTCACTAATCATGAATAGGGAGCTCTCCCGTGTTCCATTTTCCGGTTCATGAAAATTAATATATAATCAAGCGAAAACTAAAACACAAAAGGGGGCTCGCTGCCTAGGTCCGCTCTATCATTCGCTAGTACTAGCATTAAATTTGGAACCTCATTCGCTAGGAACCATAAATTGGAGCACATTAATTGTCTCGCCGTCATCGATTTATGTCCCATGTAATCCAAGTTATACATGTTCGTTTTTCACTAATCTAGTGGGGGAAAGTGTGTGGTTTCGTGCCCACGGCCTCCTCATTTGACATGTTCATTTTTCACTAATCATGAATAGGGAGCTCTACCGTGTTCCATTTTCCGGTTAATGCAAATTAATATATAATCAAGCGAAAACTAAAACACAAAAGGGGCCTCGCTGCCTAGGTCTGCTCTATTATTCGCTAGTAGTAGCACTAACTTTGGAACCCCATTCGCTAGGAACCATAAATTGGAGCACATTAATTTTCTCGCCTTCATCGATTTATGTCTATGTAATCCAAGTTTGACTCCAATAGCATTTAAAAAAACACACACACACTCAACCATAACACTCTACGTCTATTTACTTGCTACCAAAATATACCCCGCAAACAACAAATCCCTACCAAAATATAGGACCGGAATACGCAGGTTCGGTTAGCATCATTAGAATATGCAACTTATCTTTAACATAATTGTAGAAGTAATATGTTTGACGTTTGGGTGTATTATTGAGACTCATGAGTGAGTAATATATCGGCGTGCGTGTGTCATCTTGAACTACAAGCCAAGTTAGAAAATAGATGGAAACATATCCTAACTCTATTCTATACTGCCATACCAACAATATATGCCATAATGTAATATGCTCACGGTCGTAGTCGTAGCGTTGTGAACAACTGGAGGCTCGCAAACGGTCGGACCAAAGAGTAACCGAAGTAGAATCCAGTGAGTTGACATCTCCCGCAGTAGGAGCGGGAAAGCCGTGGATAGTGTCGCGAGCGGTAGGTTAGAATTTAGAGAAAGCTGGTGAGATCCTCAGGCGAGGTGATAGCCCTTTATGCCGATATCAAGGTAGCCGGGAGCATTGGACGTTACAGCCCTGGCCGAGATAGCCGTGCAAGGGGTAGCCATGGTCAATGTCATGGTCAGGGTTACCGGTGTCGAGGTAGCCACACATGGAGCCGCATGCGCATAGTGCGCGAGAGTGACAGAGACGCGTCGAGGCAGTCGTCTAAGAGAAAGTTCGATCCCGAAGTTGATGCAGTCCAAGCCATCGAGGAAGAGGTGCGGCCTTAGTTTTGCCAAAACCTGACGCACAATAGGGACAAAGGCATACTCCGTTCAACGAAACCGAGTACGCATGGTGCGGTCGAGGGGGTCGTAGAGGAAGGATTCAATGACGATGAATACGAGACGCCGATCCAATCTTGACATACTCCGGTACATGTTGGGCTCGAAGGCACGCAGCGGTGTTTCCAGTTATGGGTGCGTAGGCGGGGACCATCATGAACAGTGCTTCATCGTCAAAGAGACTAGGAAAGGAGGCCTCCTGGGCGGTTGCGAGGCACATAGCTACATAGAGAGATATGTATCGATGCAGTCCTCGGTTGTCGGAGTAGACGAAGTAGTCAGAGACGAGATGATGACGCTGTCAACGAGGTCGTAGTGGACGAATGTATAGAAGGTGGTGCACCAGTGGCGGCCTAGAGTGGTCATGCTGGATGCCTACAGTGACCAAGGCATAGTTGCCAGACCTGCGATGGCCGAGAGTGGCTACACATGTTACCTGTAGAAGTGCGGGCGGCGGCACTCGAAGTAGGCGAGGAAGAACACGACACGATGACGAAGCTGATGCACGAACATTGGCGACCCGCGCTGAGGGAGGCGGCGCAGACGGAGCCAAGGACGTCAGTGCGCGTGGCGATGAGGACGGCCACATACAACGATGCTACAACCCAAGAGGGCGCATCTGCTCGGTGCCGCCAGCAGTGTACATGCTTGGGAAGACACGTTGGCAGCCGACAACATGGACCAAGGACGATGGCACTGCAGCTCGAAGGGGTGACGTGTCGTTAGCCCACTGCTCGATCGGTGGTAGGAGCGTACTCGGGGATGTGCTTGGCGAAGATGAGCGCGTGATCAGGTGATTAGACAGAAGGGGTGTTGTACATGCCATGGTGTGGACAACAAAGCACATATCGGAATCAATGGCGATGTAGCAGGTGGAGTCCGGGCGATGACGGTGAAGAAAAAACGTCGATGGATGTGGCTCGGATGAGAGGAGCTGGTGGAAAAACGCATCAAGGCTTCCCTCGGATGACGGACGTCCGGCCTTGCCGCGCGGTTGGTAAAGATGAGCAGGTGTCGGAGTAGAGGCATTGGATCCAACGGACGGTGGGCGACACAGTCCGATCTATGATCGGCAAACCAAAAAAGATCAACCATCCAAACGACCGGCAGAGAGAAACCCTGATTTAGAGACCAGAAAAAAAAACTTTCAAGGGCAGCCGATGAACCGACAGACGGACGAACCCTGCTACGGGGGAGGTCAAGCAGATTGACCTCCCTAGTAGCTGCACGGGTCGAAAGCGTGTGCGGCGGCTAGGTTAAAGATGTCACCACTCTGATACCATGTAGAAGGTATAGGTTCACCGTAATATGTTGGGTGTATTATGGAGCCTCATGGACGAGTATATATATATATATATGCATACATGGGTCATCCTCAAGTACAAACCAAGTTACACAATAGATAGAAACACATCGTAACTTTATTCTATACTACCGTAACAACTGTATATGTCATGCGCTAAGACCAATCGTTACTACCGGTATTTCACTCTTGAGCGTTGGTTAAACATAAGTTGAGCTTTGATGTATCCCACTCATATTTCCTATTTGAATGAATATATCAACGTCTACTCTAACTTCACGTGGGCAAGATGTGACACCATCGTGCATGTGAATGGACCCCGTATTTTTCTAGCAACGTCTAGCATGATTCTTAACACAATTTTACCAATTTGAGCAGCTAAGAAGACCCCCTTATATAGTAAACACATATACTTTTAGTGCATCAGTCTATATCGAGACGGAGGGCTCTTTTCTTTTCAAAATGAATAACATTTAACATAGAAACGTACATATATGCATATTAATTCCCCTTAATTGTCTAAATCCTAATTTGGACCGGTGTAAATCATCACCAAAATATTGAAGATCCAATTTTTTGCTATCATAAGTGATACTAATTATTAAAATCATGATGGCTCGAGCGCAAGTACCATGCACTTTTTTACAATAGAACGGGTCAACTTACCGATTCAATCCCACTAAATGTTCAATTTTTTTTAAAAAAGATTGCTCTCATGCCTCCGCCGCCGCACTAGCTCTGTCCCGCATCCTTCAAGTTGTATGTCTTGCCCCTAGTATACCTGGTTCCAGTCAAATGAGAAGTGCATACTCTCTGCGTCTCCCTCCTTTGAGTCTGATCTTGATCTGGGTTTCACGCCGGCCGCTATGTCACTATATGATTCCCTTCCTTTGACCCCTGGTAAGGTGGTCCAAGCTTCCTAGTCACACGAGGGCCCCCTAAACCCCTCCTCCAAGTAAACTAATTAATGGTGTGTCGCGTCCCCCTCAACCGTTCACCTCCGCCATTATTGAGTCCTCCACCATCCAAGAGGTTGGCCACTTTAATGGCGTGTCCTCTACTAGCATTGAGCCCTAGCCCAACATTCAACGCGAGTGTTCTTTGAGCTTACCTTAACTTGAGAGGAGGTGGATGGGAAGCAAGCACACAAAAACGCGCATGAGGGGGCGACGAGTTAAGGAGGCATGAAGGTGGCTCTCCACAAGCGTGCTCGTGACACATCCATGCTCGGCCTGAGAAGAGGCTGACCAACTTCTTATGTTACAAGAGGAATAGTGAGGGTAAATATTCCTATTGCCTTGCTACTTCCTAAAGCTTAGCTGGTTGCAGATATCCCAATCAATGTCTCTCGTGCAACCTTCCTAGGCACCTAGAGCAAGACATGCGTCAAAGCATCGGTCCTCCATCTCCGGTTTCTCCTATGAGAAAGCCTCTGCCCTCGCCACACATGTATGGCCAACGCTCATGGGCTGATATGATCGCTACTCCCTCGCCCCCATATCCTCGTGTCGCTACGCCATTTGTACAAGATGGATGGTCGCTGCTCCCCTGCGCTAACTCCCACCACATTCTTCAAGCTTGTAAGTCTCCCCCCACCCCGAGTTCTCCTGGTTCCACTCAAACTAGAAGCTCGTGCTCTGTGCATCTCCCTAGTCCGAGTCTGATCTGGATGATGCCGATAGCTACACGACTGTATCCTTTCCCTCCTCGGCAGCAAAACAAAAGTGTGTCCCCGGGTGAGCTCGTCCAGGACTCACAATCGCGCGGGTCCCTAAACCCCTCCTTTTAGTGCACTAATGGTCAATCCGAGGGCCTCAACAGCTCTCCTCCATTATTATTGCGTTCCCCACTGGACACAACAACAACCGCCTTCATTGTATATCCTCTATGTACTCGCATTGTGGCCTAACTCAACATTCAAAGGTGACAGTCATGTGTGGCCGGCTCGCCTTGGGAGGAGGGTGAATGGGAGACAAGCACATGGCGCGCGCACGATGGGCCAACGAGATAAGGAGGAGCAAAGGTGGCTCTACAAGTGCGTAGCCAGGACTCCTCCACAATCGTCCTGAGAAGTGGTCAGTTTTTTATAATTAAAAGAGGCACATAGAGTTTTCTATGCCGTCTATAAAGTCAGATGGTTTCATCTGCACTTTCTTCAAGTCGTGTTGGATAACTATTAAGGATAGCATTGTTGCAGTCATCCTCTATTGGGCTAACTTCAAAGAAAATTGTGTAGGTCTGATCAACACGATGAACATCACCGTGCTCCCTAAGAAGGTTGATCATCATATGTTGGAGACTACATGCTGATTAGCCTTATTCATAGCATGGCAAATATGCTCCCGCCATACCATCATAGGCTTGTATAGAAGTGAGAGTGCTTTTTTTTAGAAAAGGTACATCCACGAATATTGTTTATATGTCTGTAACCTCGTCAAGGAGCTGCATTCTCACACTTCTACCCTTCCTCAAACTGGACATCTCTAATGCTTTCAACTCCATTTTCTAGGCTTATTTGTTGTATGGGGAGCATCTCGGGTTCAGTTGACCTTGGCGTGAATGGATTTGCATGTCATTCGCCTTGGCTATCTCTCGGGTTCTCCTCAATGGGAGACTTGGCCCTCTATTATTTTCATGCATGCGGCCTGCGAAGCAGGACCTCTTTCTTAGATTATTTTTGACCTCGCAATCGACCCACTTCAGTAGATCCTACATGTTGTCTTTGTCATGGGCTTTCCTAAGACTATCCCCTCCTCTTCCATTTCATGTCAGATTGCACTCTTTGCTGATGATCATTGCATTTTTAGTAGCCATAATAAAATGGGGTTTGTGTGATTTAGTCATCCCTAAGTTATTTGGGATAAGAGAAGCCTACTTACCAACATGACATGTTAGATAGCGAAACCTTCAACTTGATGAAATCATCATTGTCACCCGTTTAAGATTGTTTAGTTTCCAGAACGCTACCTCGGATTTCTTCTCCATTTCCACAAGCTCTGGTAGGTCGATATACAACTGCTTATCTACAACTGCTAGACCGAGCTGTGTGTCCATCGGGAAATCAATCCTAACTTCCATGCCACTTACCACTTGACGGCACTCTTGATCCCTAAAAGGGAAAAACAAGATTGAAAATATTTCACATGGATAATAAAGACAACCATGATAATGCTCCAATTCCTAGGGAATGCCTTTGTCAACTCGAAGATAGTTTATCATCCAAGGAAGCTTAGAGGGCTTGGCATTGTGGACCTAGATAGATTTGGATGCAGTCTCGATCTTATGAAGTCGTGGTACCAATGGAATGAGAAGGATCGTACATGGGTGGGATCATTTGTTCTTGAGACGCCATAGACATGGCTATTTTTAGACTGTCCATAACTATCGTCCTCGTAGACATATGCAAGGCTTTGTTTTGGCACGATGACTTGATAGGGGTATTTAGCTTGTTTTCCCTCTCACGCTATAGTTCTACAAGATTGCCACCGGAAAGAAACGCACCATTTCTAACGAGCTTCACAAATATAGTTAGATTGGGGTAGTCGCTCTCTTGACCACCCCGCTCATCTCACCGAATACGTCAAAATCTGGGATCCTGGTCTACCAGGCCGTGTTCACTCCCAAAATCTTGGCACTATATCCTAGAGGTGGATGGATAATGGTGTTTATTCATCTGTCTCGACTTATTTCATCTATTTCAAGGGCTCTTTTGTAATTTCTTATGTCTAATATCTAGAGAGTGCACGGCGATCCTGATTGCAAGTTGTTTGCCAGTTTGTTTGTGCACGTAAGGATCCTACCTACCGACAGGCTGGCCCTACGAGGCTGGTCATATGACCAGATTTGATAGCTTTGCCTCAGAACTGACTATAAAGTCACCAAATTTTGCAAAGATTTTCCATTCAAAAAAGCCATTTGGACCAAGTGGTAACTGGTTTGAGAACTTTGTGTCAAGTTGGGTTGCGCGTAGAACTTTTTTAGGGGTCAATGATTGGTGGGAGGCAATCCTTCCGCCGATCTCAAATTAGCTCATGTTGTCAGAGCAACAAGCTTTTTTATGTCCCGTGGAACACGTGGAAGGAGGGTATTATATATATTTTCACCGTCATGAGCATAACTTTTTACATCAAGGTGTTGATATTAAGCAGAGATGGTCGAATTTCAGCAGGAGCAGACCCAAGCACTTTCCTTCTCCCCTAACTAGTATTTGGGTGGGAGGGGGGGGGGGGTCATAGGGGTTTGGACAAGGGTCCCCTTTACCAAAAACCAAAGTTCTGTACATAAAATTTTCTTAACTAATTGGTAAGGCACCGCTCTTTCCGTGTTCCTATTTCTGGTCCATGGAAACATAAATTTGTTGCTAGAGAAACAAAGTTTTACAACGCGAGATAATAATTTCTTCCGGGTCAAATTTTTTCCATTGAAACAGATGCATCTATTAATAATGTTGAATACAAGATTCGTTTCTAGGAAGCAAGTTCCCTTAAATTCAGTAACTACGTTTTTGAATGATGAACGCTTAGTTATTTTTTCATAAAATTGGGAGTTAATATCAAGCAAGTAGTGTTGACGGTAAGTATGAATGTAATTTATGGAAATCGTATGTTCGTTTTAGCGGGCCATTACTAAGAAAGATCTATGTGTGTTAAGTAGTGCGCTGTATACCTGATAGAAATTATATTTTTAATAGTTCACTATGTTTCTCCATGTGTGCAACTCTAAGAGCAATTTTTTCTGCCACAACGCTATCATTATGTACCCAGCACCTGGTTATTTCTGCGCTAGTTCCACCTCTTGCTATCACATGCGGGGATATGAAAACGATACATAATCTCTCAATGTAATTCATGGAAAAACAAAAATGGAGAGAGATATAAATAGAAACAGATTTTTGCGAAACCAAAACCAAAATCTAGCACCAATTTCCGGCAGAACACCTCAGAATCAGCAACCCCCTTTTTGAAGTGCTTACATTTAGATATGTGACTCACTTGAGTGTATATGTGCATCCTATTTTGATTTGGCCTAGCACAATCCAAGCACAACCTTAACAGTTCATCACACTAATAGCATATAATATCACTGATTAATCACAATTTACATTGCATGTCATCATTCAGTACGTAGTTCGCACACACTTGGACCAAGAACTTTTCATCATGAACCGATGAAGTACCATGATGCATGATATAATTTGTAGGCATCTTATAAGTTGAAAAGTTTGTTTGTTTGTTTGCTTGTGTTTCTCTGCATGGTTTCCAATTTCCATGGATCTATTGTGTCGGTCCCGTGTTTTCGACATATGTTTCTGTATTCATTTTTTTGATTTATGTATTATTTTCCGCTATCACAAGAAAATTCAAAAACATATATGGAATCATTCGTCCCTATCTAACTTTGCTCCACTTTTCACCCTAATCACACACGTCAAACTAAACTCACAAGTATTAGGATGGGAGATCGATATTAGTAGTTCATAGTCTAACAACTAGCTTGGCCATAAAAGAAATCAAGGGAAGCACATGTCCTTATAATTGTCGAGTTATTTCCACGAATGTTGAGAACGACAATTCACTACAACCTTATTGACATATGTAAAAATCTTCTTCACCATAATACCTACCAAACAAATAACCTTTGATGTTTTTCTGCACAAACCTTTCTTCGCAACCGGTCAAGCTATCTGCAAGAATTGACGGGACAACAATACCATCTACAAGCCCTTACGCCTTGTATTTTTTACCAAAGAAAATGGAAACAAGGAGTGGGAGAAGGTACAACCATGACATGCTAACCAGTATTGTGCAAAAACTTTGTTTAAAACAAAAAACACCTTTTATGGCCTATAACACCTATGAATTCGATAAGAATACACTTCCTTGGAAATATAGAAAAATGAATATATACATATATTTATTTCAATACAACATATGAAAAGTACCTCGTTTATAATCTAATGAGGAGAAAATAAATAAATAAATAAATAATGACAAGTTCCTATAAAATTCACATAAAAGCAATCCATAGGGATTTGACAATATCATTCATATAGGTATACATGTCTTTGAGGGATTCTCTTACAAAAAATTCATAAAACCATATGATTCATATAAAACAAACAAAAAACTTAGAGTTTTTGCACTAGTCCGGTAATTTTAAAGACACAATATTATAAATTATTAGTAATGTTGCACTATATTTTGTGATCAATATTATATTTCTTAATAACAACATAAAGAAAACACTCCTTAGTAAATGTTTCTTATTTTCTTAACTATTAAATACTTGAGTTGTGGTAAGAACCCGAGATGTAGTTGAAAAGGTGTAATAAAGATGCGAGATATTATCGAAAATGTGCAGTTGCAGTTATAGTTGAATCATTCGTCATACTAGGTAAGTTTGCATTTTAAATGACATGTGATGATGTAGTCGAGACATGATTTCCTGTTGTGACAATACAATCGAAACAATGCAGTTGACACACAGTTGGCAGATGAGATGTTTCACTTAAGAGACACTAATTAAGTTGATAACATTGCACTTAATTCAATCAATTTTTCATACAATTTACAAGGATGTAGTTGATTCACCTGCATTTTTGCGTTACACCTTTTTGTGCCGCAACTCATATCTCAGTAACATTGTTACTCAATTCTTGCGAGTTAAAGATGCACTCATAATCTACTTATGTTCATTGGTCCAGTTGTTATCTCTAGTGGCTAATGCGAAGTCCCGTTTGACCTCACGAACTTATAGAGTATGTGCTTATATATGGTGATATGATGATAAATACATTTATAACATTAATTCTCACAATAGATGAGTTCATTTACGGTATTCGTGCTTCCGACTCATCTTAAGGGCCTCGTTGATTCTCATGATTTTAGTAAAGTGGTAATAGAAAAACACTGGATTGCAACGCAATACTCATGCGACCTCAAATGATTTTAGTTTATTAGGTTGGGTCAAAAGAAAAAATTCTAAGACTTTCAAGTGGATGCAGAAAATTCCTACGAAAAATGGTGCAATAGAATATTTAGGAAAGCCAATGTAAGCTTCCTACAATAAAATAAGAAACATCGAAAATTTTCTTAATGATACCAATCCTCTGAAATTCATATAAAAATCGAATCGAAGATGCTCAGCTAGTTTCTGCAACAATAGTTTTTTTCGTATTCCCATAACATTTTTATGTATGATGTTAAATATGTAATATAAGAAAAATCTGTAAAATAATCTTTCAAATGAGATTTTAGTTTTTGGTTCAATCTTCCAATTTCCATGCAATGTGACCTTAAATGGCCCCATGCAGTACTTATATATATGAAAGAAAAATATATAGTTTTGTCCCATATTTGAGTTTTTTCGAGTGGGATGCTCCTTACTTCTTTGTCTGTACTTGGGGTTCAAACTAGCTACTGGGGAAAGTATGCACACTTATTTTTCTCCACTGATTACAACGTTGATGCACAGCACCGCACGAATAGTAGAGTTAGATTGATGAAATGTAAGTCAGAATAACCACCCCATCGTCCACAAGTATGACACCTCCCACCAAAATGCGTCCCACTTAGAATAATCCATGTTAACGTGACATACATTACCTTAATTATCTTGTGTGCTTGAATAAAATCATCATCCTAACCATCTAGCCAATAGTTCATATCGTTTAGTGTACAAAGTGACTATTTAGAATTAATATGGACTCCTAATAGTTCTCTATTATTCTTAGAACACATATTTGTCCATTCTAACGAATCATTCTTGATTTTTAGTCATACAACTTAGTTGTTTGATGACTGCAAGTTTAATCGTCTAATTTCAATGTATTTACGGGAATGAACTAAACGGTTTAGTGTCATCCGTCCAATATTCTTTTTGTGTTCACACAATTTTATGCTTCCCATTAATACCTAAGTGAGACATATTCCCTATGTCTCCTTTTAATTTACAATCTACAAGTTTTAAGACAAATTATAATTCATTTAAATATACTACTCAGATATGTGAACAAATAATCCAATCCACATTAAAATCCATGGCATCCAATAAGAAAATCAAGGCGACTTCGTTTTTTTTTATGTTGGTCTTGATTATCGAGGGGAGAATTAATGTGCAAAGCCCAGGATGTAGATTAAAATAGGACAAATTTCTAGCCTCGAATGTAGATTAAAAAGGGACGGATGCACTAGTAAGTTACAATAAATTGATATCTACTCTCCGACAAAATTATTTAAACAAAAATAAATTACATTTATATGCATACATACATATATTTACAGTATATCTCTTTCTAACCCTTTCGATTAAAATCTATTGCAGAAATCAAATGAAGCTACTGGTGTGGTGAACGAGTTATTTTCTCCACAGTCCATTCATAGCCCTGGACCATTAGGTCTAAACTTGACGAAATCCCCCTCATTTTTGGAGCTGATACAAAAGAAGCTCGCGCGTCCCGCCGAAGTAAAAAGAACGGAAGCCACTGAAAATGTTCCTTTTTGCTACGGTCATATACACTCACAATCTGCTACAACTAAAGGAATGAGGCCTTCAAAAAAATTGCAGGCTTCAAATTTTGAAGCTTCATTTCTCAGAATTGGAGATTGGGAGGTAGATTCTTTGTTGACTCAAGTAAATTTTTGTCGAATATGGTATAATAAATACCATATTTTTGTCCGCTAACAGTTTGCATATTTTAGTCCGTTATGTTTTTTTAGAAAGAAGAATATCACTTGGTGTTTGTACCAATTGATGCGCACGGGTACTATTAAACTTGTTTATTGTGATATTAATTGTTTACTTTAATGGAACTTAATTACATTTACGTTTCAAATAACTGTGATATATTGTCTTTGTATTGGATTCACTTACATGAAATAAGAACTTGCAATGTTGTAGTTTTATAAGACTATAGTAAAACTTATCCTTGAACATTTATCTAACTACAAAACCCATGTGTTTATATTAACAGTGGAAATCAAGGTACCAAGGAGATCTTGTTGCAAAATTCTATTTTCGCAAAAGAAAAGTGTCATGGGAAATACTCTATGAAGGTTTGAAGAGAAAGATTGAGATGAGATTCTCGGACATTTGTGCCTTGAGGATAAGTTGTCCAAAAGGTCTACCTGCGACTTTAGACATTATGGTACGTGAAATTGAGTATGTAGCACATTCTTAGTATTATCACATTAATATTTGGAAATAACTTTTCTCTTGTAAAACGAATACAACATGTGTGCATTTTACCCAAAACATGTATTAGAGAATAATATGGGACAAACTCTAATATTAATGAAAGTATAGTTAGTTTTCCATTATACCATTGCCCACTTTTCAGTTTGTGAATTCTTGGTAATTTTATATTCCTTGCTCCAATTAATTAGGTATCCGAGGCACCAGAGTTTTTCACAGAAACCACACCGCGACCATACAAGAGTACCGACTGGCTTCATACTACGGATTTTACTGGTGGACAAGCAAGAACTCTCAGGTTATATAAGATATATATATATACATCATGGTGCCCCATTCGAGCTTCCTATATATATCATGTTTGATACATAAGGGAATACTCGGCATAAAAACGAAAAAAATATGAGTCATAGCATCATAAAAGTCATAAAAACATCGTAATAATGTGTTTTTTTTTCATTATTTTGTAGTGTCACGTAAATAGAAGGTTTAGGTCATGTATATATTTTCTTACGTTTTACTCGACATAAGGAACACGACAAAATTTACGCGACGCAAAAATCATTTATGAATCAAAAGATCCAGGGTGGGTGTAGAATAACTATTCTGCACCCTGGGTGTAATATATATATATATATATATATATATATATAATTATTGTTTATATATATATTCTAATAGAATCAACAATGATTTACAAACAACCTATGATGCTCATGCTATGACATCATTTATCGTTATTTCATATCGATTAAATAAAAAACAGGCACGATAATATATTATATGTATTTTTTCATGTAAGTCTCAAAATGTGACATTTAAGTCATTATAGCTCACATGCACATGAACTGATCCGGTGCACATGAACTGATCCGGCGAGGTAACATCAGATCTGCTCTCCATAGACACGGGTACCCTCTCGCGCCTCCCCAGTGGGGCGACAGGGAGGAAAACCCTATCGGCACCGCCAGCCCCTCCCCGCTCCCCACCCGTCTCCCTCTCGAGCCGCCGCCAAGGGCGCGAACGGGAAAAGCTTGGACATTGTCGGCGGCGGGAGGGGGAGGGGTGCGCTGGGTGGACGCCGAGGGACACCACCCCCGGGCTTGAATTTGGTGGGCGTCGGGCACCACGGCAGTGTGGCTCTTCAGCATGTCGCCGGCATGACCGGAGCAGCGGGAACACGGCGCACGTCGACCTCGTGGCTTGTGATCTGGAACTCCAATCAACAAGGGAGGTGGTTCGCATGCAGTGTCGGCAAAGATCTGTGTGGCAGTGGGCTATTGAGCCCGATCTAGTATCTTGGGTCTTGATCATGGCTAGATCCTCCGATCCTTACACATCTATTGGTGGCGGCTACATCGCGGTCCAGTCAGCGCCGGGCTTTGATTCTCGCGCTACCGGTGAAAACTGAGCAGACGATGGCATCATATCCTGGTGTCGTTTCCTGGCGAAGGCATTGTTGTTACAACTGAAGTTTCTTTGCTCAGGATACTCCTGGGGAAACCGTAGATCTGGGATTTCTGTATCGGACGTTGGCGACACATGCGGGTGTCGTTTTCCCTCTTGAGGTCAGCGTTTTTGAGTTGGTCTGAAGCAGGGACGGAACCAGGATAGAATTACAAGAGGGGCCAACTGCATATAAAATAAGTTGGCGGGGGTTATATAGGCAAATTTGGATAATTTAGGGTTCAAACCCATAAATTAACAAGGGGCATTTAGCAAAAATTTCCACCATGGGGGGAGCCATGGCCCCTTCTTGCACCCCCTGGTTCCGTCCCCGGTACGAAGGTGGAGCCGTACCGCTTCTTGCACATCATCAACGTTGAGTTTTGGTGGCATGGCGCAGTTGGGCCTCGTCATAGGTCGCGTGATGATGGAAACACGCAGGGTGGAGGAGATGTCCCGCGTCATGGTGACATCGACGAAAGGTGTGACATGGTGAATGCCTTGATCTTTGTCTTGAAGACGGTTAAGCGGAAGACGGCGGCGGTAACTTTTGGAGCATGTACATCGGTGTGTGTTGCGATGTGCTGGACCAGTTGTGCTCCCTTGCTCGCTGATGATGACTTGGTGTGGCTTCGGTTTTTAGACGATACGCGTTGGTGTGTTGTCATGGCATTCGGCCATGTGCTTGGTCACCCCCTTCATCAGTCTTGTAGCTTCAGGTTTAGTTGATTTATGCATTTACTTGTAAGACATGTTGGTTACTTTCTTATTATTAATAAAATATGGATATGTGCATCATGTAGATGCAGATGCTAGGGGAGAACCTTCATTCCGAAAAAAAAACATACACATGAACTTAAATAAATGATGTCCTAAAACTATAGTGTATATAGGCTCCAAACAAACTAATAGGTTGGTGTCCTCGCAAGTCAACGATTTCTAAATTAATAAGTATGTTAAATAATCTGTAGATGACTAGTTTCCCCTACTTTTTGCCACTGTCATTTCCAAGGAAAAATGTAAGGGGTGCCAGATAAGAGGAGCACGGCAACCGTTGCAAATGCGAAGTGGAAAAAAAATGTGTATGCTATTTGTGTGCATTTGAAATAATCACTACACTAGTGCATGTACATATCTGGCTAAATTAGTTTTGTTTGAAGCATTCTCAATTTGTGGTGGCTGAAAAGATTTTCCTTTCACTGCTTGCAGAAGGCAGGTTCTGCAGTGTGACCCAGGGATAATGGACAAGCACGTTGAGAATCTCCTCTCTGCAGACCATCGTTTGTATTTATTAAGTCAGGAGAACAATATCGATCCGGGGAGTCCTTTCCTGGGAACATTTTGTTCAGTGCCTGAAATCCCATCGAGTTCCAGCCACGGAAATTCATATGGTAGTGACGATGATAACCTATTTGGGACTGAAAAAGCAGGACAGTCATTCCCACTACATCCGATGCCGATGGGAAAAACGACCGCAGGACTAAATCATTCTGGAGCCTTGCAAGGTCTACTCTCTCCAAGCACAGGTAAACTTCAGACCTATAATGTTCTGAAAAATTGATTTGCGATATACCGCTGCATGTGCACAAGAGGTTGAGTTATTACTTACTCACTCCGTTCCAAATCATTAAGATATATTTCAATATAGATTACATACGGCGTGAAATGAATGAACATACACACTAAAACATAGACACATCTGGATCAGGAAAAAGTTAAAACATCTAATATTTCTGAAGCCGAGGAAGAAATATGGTTATCTCTTCTATGGAGTGTACGTCTGTTAATACGCTGCAAGACAAAATAAAGTAATTACCTTCCTCTGTTTTGAGCAGTTGTTGTTGGTAGCTCTGTCATGAAAGAAACTTCAGGGGGTAGTTATCAGTTGCAGAGTGACAAGTCTAACTGGAAGACATTCTTTGAAACGACGGGCGGGGCGCAACAACCCTCCATGTTCAATGGTGGAATCATGAATGGAAAAGGGAACCACCTCAACAATGTGGTCAATTCAGAGAACATGCATAGCAGGTCAAATCCTGAGTCAACAAGGAGGCTCCCGGGTGACAATATGATCAACCGGGAGGTCGAATCACAGAGCCAATCAAGCCACGGAAATTCATATGGTAGTGACGATGATAACCTGTTTGGGACTGAAAAAACAGGGGAGTCGTTTCCACTGCATCCGATGCCGATGGGAAAGACGACCGTAGGGCTCAATCATTCTGGAGCCTTGCAAGGTCTACTCTCTCCAAGCACAGGTAAACTTCAGACCAAATAATGTTCTGAAAAACTGTTTTGCGATATACCGCTGCTTGTGCACAATAGGTTGAGAAACTACTTACTCACTCTGTTCCAAATCATTAAGATGTTTTAGATATTTTAATATCGACTACGTACATACGGCGTGAAATGAGTGAATCTGCACACTAAAACACGTATAGGCACACATCTGGATCAGAAAAAAGTTAAAACATCTTATATTTCTGAAGCGGAGGAAGTAGTATGGTTCTCTATGTCTGCTAATACGCCGCAAGACAAAATAAAGTAATCTGACCTTCCTCTGTTATGAACAGTTGTTGTTGGTAGCTCTGTCATTAAAGAAACTTCAGGGGGTAGTTATCAGTTGCAGAGTGACATGTCTAACTGGAAGAAATTCTTTGAAACGACGGGCGGGGCGCAACAACCCTCTATGTTCAATGGTGGAATCATGAATGGAAAAGGGAGCCACATCAACAATGTGGTCAGTCCAGAGAACACGCATGGCAGGTCAAATCCTGAGTCGACCAGGAGGTTCCCTGGTGACAGTATGACCAACTGGCAGGTGGAATCACAGAGTCAATCAAGCCACGCCGATCATGCTGTCCTCTACCCAACATCAGGTATATAAAGCTCTTCCTTTATCTTCAAAAACTCAGGTACATGCCTGAGCCGTAACACTTATACTGCTTTTGGTTTAAAAAGGATAACTTCAGTACCACAAGTCCATGTGTTGTACTCCGTAGTATTATTCGACAATTTGCATACTAAAAGCACATGTTTGTTTAATTCTTTGAGACGCTAGACATAGAAATACTACTGTATTAAGTCAGATTTTCATGTACCCCAAGTATTGAACTTTTACCGTGGTCAGTTTTGGGCCATTTTAATGTTGAGAAAACTTGATTCACTTCTTTGCCTGCTTAGTCAACGTTTAGTGTTAACTAATCTGACCCATGGAATAAAATAGCGCGCTATTTAGGCGGTAATAGCACGCTATAGCTATTCTATCCAGATGTGGGCTTTTCTTCTCCCTCTGGATCAGCGAGGACTTATGGATTCCGGCTGTGCTCGTTTGATGGCGGTCATTCGGGCTATTTACAGCCAGGCTGGGTGGCTTAATCCTAGGCGAATTAATGCGTAGTTCGTCTATGTTTCGGTGGCTTGTCTTTGTGGCCACACTTTCGGACCCATGATTGTAATAAGTTGCATACTCTGGATATTTTTCTTGCTTATTTAATAAAAAACCGGCTATGTGCATCACTTTGATGCAGAGGCCGGGGCCTAGGCTCCCATTTCAAAAAAAATCTGTAGGTTCCACGCTAAATTTTAACACTTTTACTCGCTATTGCGCTATTCGTGAAATAGCACGCTAAAACGTCATAACGTTATAGCACGCTATTTTTTTTTTTCCAGGCTATCAGTCCAAAGGCTAGAGTTGTTCACCTTAGTAAGGAAAATAAGTTGTTTTCTATGATGAACAACAGTCGTGAAGATGATATAACTAATGTTTATGAATCAAAATAAGTAATTTATACTGTGTTATTGCCCTATAGGATGTTGATGTTAGACTAGCCAATTGAAGAACAATTTCACACGTGGTTACGCATATATTGTTCTGAAATTTCTGGACTATATCATTTATTTTTATTAAAGTCCTTTAGTTTCCAAATATATTTGATAGTTTTTCTCAAAACGCTATTAAAATATAGCACTCTATTGGCCCGCTGTAACGTCTATTGGCCCGCTATAGCGTCTATAGCATCTGGAGAAGGCCGTCGCTATTTATTTTAGCACGCTATTTTTTTCCTTGGATCTGACCACCTCTTTGCTTCATGGTGCTGTAATTACAGAGAAACCTGCAGAGCAGCGAGCTCCATCCAACAAGGACATGTTTAACTGGAAAAGCTTTTTGCAAACACCAGACGAGGCGCAACCTTCATCCGTGTCCAACTCTGTTATCATGAATAACGAGTCTGGAAACCGCTTTAACAATCAGATGAACCCACAGAACCCATCTCGCATCGACGATTACTCGTCATTGCCTGGGGAGATGACGGCGTGGGGAATCCCTGATGACAGCAGGACCAACCAGCAGGTCAATTTATGGAACCAACCAAGCTACGACCATGGAATGTCGAATCCAAACATGATAGAGCAGGGAGTTCCGCAAGGTGACTCCAGTGGCGGCCAGACCTTGCTACAGAACCTGTCGAGCAATGGCAACATCTCACTGCTGGAGGGAAAGGCGCTTGAGCAGATGTGCGAAAACTTGCTGGGCGACGACGTGGTCGTGAATGAAGACATTAGCTTGAGCGCGGCGAACTCATTTTCCTGCTTGATTGAGCAAGCTTCAGTCCCATTATCGCAGAGTTCCCACTCGCAGGCAAACAATACTCTGGTTGCTCCTCCTCCTCCTCCTCCTCCTCCTCCTGCTGGTGTTGAACCAACCCAGGTGATCAACTTGGATACTCCTGAAAGCAGTGGTGTGGACGAATTGTCCTCTCCATGGATGGAGTAGATGAGTTGTATGCATCACTTCAATGCGGAGGCAGAGGCAGGGGCTTTCCCATCTTGAAAAAAAAATGGATGGAGATGATGAGGTTGTCGGCGGAACTGTCAATGGAAGATGTGGCGTTTCTTCCTGAATTACTGCCTTAGAGTTGATTTCGGCTTCTCAAGAGGTGTGTCTGCACTGCATTGCATCCATCAGAAGGATCATCTGGTGTGTGATCGATGTGTCTGTGTGCTCGGTTATTTTGACTGTTTGTAATAAGGTCACTTTTGAGGATCATGTGATCGGATCTCCTGTTGAGGTTATCTTCACCTTGTGCCGTTCTTGGGCACGGTTTTTTTTTTTATAGAAAAGGGAGCGGTAGCCCCAGCCTCTGCATCGGAGCGATGCACACGGCTTTTTATTAGAACAATAAGGTTGTCAAAGTATTACAACTCGCACTTCTCCAAAATTACAAGCAAAAAGAAATAACGCAGCGTTTAGACCAGACTTCCACTATGAAGCACAGATCCTACTATCATGTTGCCACCCGTTGAAGAATAGGATGGCCCGAACTATAGCCAGTAACCGGTTGCATCCAGCCTCCATAAAATGGCGCTGGTCCTACGGCAGGAGGAGAGACCATAAAGTAATCCAATAGATAGCCTTTTGAACAACCTACAAGAAATGTATATTTTGGACCCTGTTAAAAATCGCATCATTGCGACAATTCCAAACCGCCCATAGAAAGGCGCACACACACCAATCCGAATACGATGTTTATCATGTTTGGGAGTTCCATGAAGCAAACCACCAAACATATGGCCCAAACTCATAGGAGGGGAAACATTAAAAGAAAAATGGAGCAATCTCCATATTTTAATAACAAAGGGACACGTGATGAACAAGTGTTCAATAGTTTCATCATGATTGCAGAAAGCACACTTTTTGCAACCATACCAATTTCTTTTAACTAGATTATCCTTTGTAAGAATTACTCGTCTATTAAGTAGCCACATAAAAATATTAATCTTAAGAGGGATTTTCATCTTCCATAAATATTTATGTTCAAAAGGTGGGTGGTCATTCATGTAATCAATATACGTAGACCTAACCCAAAAAGCCCCGCTTGTATTCAAACGCCAAGAGAAATAATCTTCCTCCTCGGAAAGAGAAATAGACATAAGTTGTTGAACAAGCTGCAATCAAGCTGTCCAACTATTCCCTTGTAAGTTTTGTCTGAACTGAATGTTAATGGGAGGCGCATTCGATAACACATCAGCCACAATCACATTCTTGTTTCTAGCAATGTGATACAAACCAGAATATTGGTAAGCCAAAGCTTGGTCCCCAAGCCACACATCTTCCCAAAAGCGAGTTTGTTTTCCGTTGCCCACCACGAACCTACCCCGGGAAAAGAACTCATGCTTCACTGACAAGAGTCCCTCCAGAAGGGAGAATCAGTTGGTTTCGGTTTAACTTGGGCTAAAGTTTTGTCCCCCAAGTATTTATTAGTCAGTAGCTCCTTCCAAACCCCATCCTCCTTGAGTATTTTGAAAAGCCATTTGCTCATTTATTTTTAATGTCCAAAAGTTCGATTCCTAAACCCCCTTGATCATTTGGCCTACAAATAACACTCCACTTCTTCAATCTATACTTTTTCTTCTGCTGATCACTTTGCCAGAAGAATCTACTACGGAAAAATCCAACCTCTTTTGAACTCCCACCGGAATTTCGAAAAAGGATAAAAGAAACATTGGTAAAATAGTGAGAACCAAATTTATGAGAACTAACCTGTCACCATAGGATAAAATTTTCCCAGCCCAAGAGGCTAATTTCTTCTCAAAGCGATCTTCAACTATTTTCCACTCCTTTAGAAGAAGTTTTCTAAAGTGAATCTGAATATCAAGGTATTTAAAGGGCAAAGTTCCCACCTCACAACCAAAAATATTCCGATAGTCCTCTGTCTGCTCTTGAGCTTTCCCAAAACAAAAGATTTCACTCTTATGAAAGTTAATCTTAAGCCCAGGAAGTTGTTCGAATAACGACAAGATAAGCTTCATGTTCACTGCCTTATCCAGATCATGTTCAAGGAATAAAATAGTGTCATCGGCATATTGCAAAATGGAAACACCTCCATCTACCAAATGAGGTACTAAGCTACCAACCTGACCATCCTCTTTGGCTCTATCAATAATGATGGCTAACATATCAGCCACCAAATTGAAGAGAACTGGTGATAGTGGGTCACCTTGTCTTAACCCTTTAAAAGTCTGGAAATAATGACCAATGTCATCATTAACACGAATGGCCACACTGCCTCCCTGAATAAAATTAGAAACCCACTCACACCACTTCGTATGAAAACCCTTCATCCTCAACACTTGCTGAAGAAAAGGCCATTTCACCTTATCGTAAGCTTTTTCAAAATCAATTTTGAAAAGAACTCCATCAAGGTTTTTAGAGTGCAGTTCATGAATAGTTTCATGCAAAATCACCACCCCCTCAAGAATATTCCTACCAGGAAAGAAGGCAGACTGAGTAGGCCTAATAACAGACTGCGCAATCGAAGTCACTCGATTAGTCCAAACCTTGGTGAAAATTTCGAAACTCACATTGAGTAACAAATGGGTCTATACTTCTCTATTCTGCTCGCATCCTCTTTCTTTGGTAAGAACGTGATAACACCAAAGTTCAGTCGGAAAAGAGGCAAGTCTCCTAAATGGAACTGATTAAACATGGCCATTAAATCATTTTTAATCACCGGCCAACATAGCTGGTAAAATTCCGCAGGAAACCCATCCGGCCCTAGGGCTGTGTTACTTTTCATATGAGAAATGGCTTCAAAAACCTCATTTTCAGAGAACGGGGTTGTCAAGATTTCATTCTCTGCAACAGAGACACGAACAATATCGTTATTGTTTCCTTCATCCAACGTGAAGAAATTCTGTTCAGGAGGACCAAAAAGTTTTTTTTATAGAAATCAGTGATAAAGGTTTTGAGGTTCAGTTCCCCCACAATTGTGCATTCATCCTGCTCGAGTTGAAAGATTCTCTTTTTCATATGTTTCCCATTTGCAATCAAGTGGAAATAACGAGTATTATCACCCCCTTCTTGAATATGTTTTACCTTAGCCCTATGAGCCCATTTGGCTTCTTCCTCACGTCTAAGCCTAGCAAGACATGCATCCACATCTTTCTTAGCCTTCCTTTCCGCTACAGATAACGGGACCGACTCAGCTTTAATATCGAGTTCATTAATTAGAAGTAGCAATTTCTCTTTCTGTTGTTTATACTGTCCATTCAAATTTTTAGCCCAACCCCTTAAAAATTGACGTAGATGTATAATCTTGAGTTGCCAAATATCCATTGGAGAGTGAGCCTCCAAACAAGAAGACCATTCCCGAGCCACAAGGTCCAAAAAACATTCTTTCCTCAGCCATGCTAGTTCAAAAGAAAATTGAGATTTATTCCGTAAATGGGCCTGTTGACCAGAATCAACAATAAGAGGGGTATGGTCGGATCCAGTACGAGCCAAAGCATACACTAACACCAAGGTAAACTTTTGTTCCCACTCAACACTAGCCAAAAAGTGGTCCAATTTTTCAAAAGTTTGATTAACCCCTCTACTAGCCCAGGTGAATTGTCTCCCCGAGAATTCAAGATCCTTTAGATCAAGACTCTCAATGGTCGCATTAAAAATAAATGGCCAACGCGCATTAAAATTGTCATTATTGTTTTCTTGTTGTCTCCGGATAATATTAAAATTCCCCCTACAAGTATCGGTCTGTCTTCCCTCTCACAAACCCTCACAAGCTCACCCAAAAAATCAGGTTTAAAAGCATCTTGTGCCGCCCCATAAACAACAACAAAAGTCCATAGGAAAGCATCTGACTTATTTTTAAGTTGAAACTTAATACAAAAATCCCCTCCCTCAACGTTCTGAACCACAAACATGGTGGAATCAAAACCCACAAGTATGCCGCTAGAGCGACCACGAGGTGGAAGAAAATACCACATGAATCCCCCCCTAAATACTTGAGAAAGGGTACCGAAAAGTTTGATCTCCCTGTTTCTAATATCGCAACAAAATTAAGATTCTCATCACGAACAGATTCTTGAATCGCAAAGTGCTTAGCCGTATCCCCAAAACTATCTGTATTCCATATCATGCCTCTCATTGTTTAACTGTTTTTATTTTTTGTAATCTAGCACTTCTTCTTTTGACATCTAGGCCAGTGCCCGCTTTCTTCCTACGTGTTACTTTACTAGGCAAAACTTCGGTAATTGAACCCACTTGGTCCAAAGGAGGCTCATTATCCTCAATACCTAAGTCTTCCGACATATTGGTAGAAATAGCAATAACCGCGTTATTATCCTCCCCTTCCTCTATATTAGTCAAAGGGGTGGTCAAATAAGTGATAACACGAGATTCCTCTACATCTTTAAGATTATTAACTGAGATTTCTATCTCCGAAGGATTAGAACCCAAAGGAACTCCCAACTTATGAGCTCTAGCAAGTATATTATCATTAGGTACAGAAAGAAAAGAAAGTTTGCGATTTAATTTCGTACCTGGGGAGTAAATATCCGTGTGTCGCTGTGCCAACAGGGTAGCACGGTCCAATTGAGTATCGTCCGCATTTAGCTGAGCTCGAATCCTGCTGCTAGAGCGCAAGCCATAACTGGAGGGATCAGCAACACCACCAAAAGCCACTACATCATCAAGTCTTGGCGTAATGGGAAGTGCAATCGGACACTGAGTTAAACATCCCTCCTCTGGTCCCAACATGTCGCACCCGGACTTCTAAAGGATACTCGCTGTTCCGTTGAACAGTAGTAGATTGGATTACGGGGCTTACCGGCACCCGCGTCCTCTTACGAGTAGGCCAACACACGTATGTGTGACAACCAACCCCTATCTGTTCAGCGTCGACGTAAACTATCCCATAGAAATCAGGACACTTCCATTGACGTACTTCAAACCATACACGCATGGTACGTCAACGGCGTTGAACAACTGATATCACAACAGATCTCTACGACACAAAAGATTGAAATAACTTGCAAATGGCTCTCATTAGAGCAGAGATAGCAAATACAATCATTCAGAGGGCACCTGCCCCAACAATACATCATTACAATACAGCGGAAGCATTCAACATGTCTGAGTAAGAAGTA